>OU015497.1:136096228-136291228 GCA_907164885.2 Dolomedes plantarius | reverse complement strand
ATATATATATATATATATATATATATATATATATATATATATATATATACATACATATATATATATATATATATATATATATATATATATATATATATATATATATATATATATATATATATATACATATATATATATATATATATATATATATATATATATATATATACATATATATATATATATATATATATATATATATATATATATATTCATATATATATATATACAGTAACCACCGCTTATAGTGATCAGTGGTTATAAGAATCAACCGTTTATAAGAATCAATATAGCAAAAACAAAAACAAATGCATTATTTCCATGTTAAAATTTCCGCTTTAAAGAATCAATCCACCGGTTATAAGAATCAGTTTGTAATCTTCGCCTTCCTTTCATTTTTCTAAAAAATGCCACTTGAACTCTCAAAAGGTACGATATTCCTTCTTAAGTTTTTGAAAAGAAAGATTGATAAAACTTTGGGGTGGAAAACAGTCGTAAAATACATTCCTTTAGACATAACATAGAGTTTTTCTTTATACGTTTTTGCTAAACACTGTCTTATTAGCTTTACCCAGGGGCATCTAACCCGCCCGGGTCCGATTTCACTTTTCTCCAGACAGGCACTCCTTTTTTCCCACCACTTACTTCCTGGTTGCGGATTTCTGGACCCTGAAACACATAAATCTTCCACGAAGTGTCCACCATCACTTACGTAAACGGGACAGTGGATTCAGCACTTCAAACCGTGAAACGTAAACGGATCCATTTTGCTGAATCAGATGAACCAGATGCTGAATCAATTGTTTCACGGTTTGATTCAGAATCAAACCGTGAAACGTAAGCTATAAAGTGAATCTTTGTCTGAGACTGTAATAAGCATACGTCGCTAGTATTTTAGTTTTCTAACAAAATTGCCAGTTAGTGGTAGAATTTTTTGATAGTCGAATTCAAATATGATAAAAACAAGGAAAACTCTTAGTTTTTCTGAAAAACAGAACTTGCTAATTAGATATGATGCTCTTTCAAAGATTAGCTGCCTCTTGTTGATTTTATAATCATGTGTTGTTACTTATATGTCTAGAAATTGAGTTATAGTATTTGTTTAGAAATTGAGTATTTTTAAAATTATAAAAAATATTTTTAATAAATGATAAATAACGTAAATTAAAGAGTATTTAATGGTAAATTATGTATATATGTGCCTGTGTGTTTATATATATGTACAAGTATATATTTGTGTATGTGTGCCTGTCCAAAGGGAAGTTTCGGTTATAAGAATCAACCGCTTATAAGAATCAAAAACAGTAATAACAAACGTGATTCTTATAAGCGGAAATCACTGTATATTCATATATATATCTATATATATGAATATATATAGATATATATATGAATATATATATATATATATATATATATATATATATATATATATATATATATATATATATATATATATATATGAATATATATATATATATATATATATTCATATATATATATATGAATATATATATATATATATATATATATATATATATATATATTCATATATATATATATATATATATATATATATATATATATATATATATATATTCATTCGGATAAATTATATGTATGCAGATTTCCTCTGAAACTACACTCTCCTTCTCACATAGAATCCATTTGTTTTAATATTTATTTGATCCATTTATAAATACTGTCATTGCTAATTTTAATGAAAATCAATTTGCCGAACGATGAAAAATCTTGTATACAGGCAAACAAAAACTGAAATCTGTCTTAGACAACCAAATGTGACTAACTTAACTATATGGTGTTAGCGTTATTATGGCTATGTATTTTGTACCTTCAGAACTGGAATTCAACTCTATGCAACAAAAAATATCCCATGAATAATAACACAGATGTAAGCAAATTTTTTCAAGATAGATACTCTTTCGAAGATATCAAATGTAGTAGTACATTAAATAAAGTAAAAAATAAGGTAAAAGTTATGGAAACTATTCGATATTATATCCAACTTTTCTTCCTTACTCAACACATGAAATAAGGGGGAAACTATTTCTTTCGGAATTCAAAGTGTCTAGAATTCTGCATCTTTGCTGCGACTGTATTGCTTTTGAAGAATCAGAAATCGTTTCAACTTCCCACTTGTGTGTTTGATATATATTCAGTTTATTACAAATCTATCGAGCGACATTGTTTTTTGCCTGAAAAAGTGAGAATAATACATTTGCTGTAAATACTAATTCGAGATATTTCTAACAACAGGAACACGGGGCTTATTAATATCCGCTATAAACTAAGACTAACAAAAAGGTTCAAACTAATTAATATAGTTCTTCGTTTGGGTGAGGAGCATTAAGTGAAATTGTCTCTATCGACAAATCAAAAATACCAAAATATTATGTGTCAATGGAAAGGTTCTTTAAAATTAATAGAAATGCAAAATATCCAACACAAAAATCTATATAAGTGTTTAGGATATCAAAAGCTGAATTTGCAAGAAGTTCATAATTATGAACAAACATAGTGTTTAGAAGAAAAAATTTAAAGAAATTTATTTACGCTAATCATTCTATTTATTATCTGACTGTCGATGAAAAGACCGTAATGTAAAGCCTCTATCAAACCACAAAAATCCACATAGAACAACTCGTAGAGTTGCAAGTTTGGTCTGCAGAGAGAGATCTGTGAGGACGGTGGTCAGAATGGAGTAGTCATTTCACATGAAGGAGTGCTTGATCCTTTCTGATCATATTAGTAATATTTTGTCAGAATAATTCATTCTTTTTCTGCAGCAGTATTGTGTTTCTCCTTTATCCTACTAATTTCTATTTTCTATATTTGTCACACTTGAAAGGCGAATGCACGCTAATATAAAATAACTTGCCACAACAGCCTGAGTATCTTAAATCACAAGAACACTATTACTCGATATTGAAAGGGTCTGTACATCTGTCTCGAAAGTATTAAGTACGTACACAATTTACATGTCAGCCATTTTTTTATTAATTTTGAAATCAAAAGTACAAGAAAATGTAAGGAACAATCGCTGTCGTCAAAGAGACATCAAATGAAAAATGTATTTCAACCACGGTTCGTGATTAATGATTTATGAAATATCTTACAGGATTTACGGTCAGAGGCTGACGATAAGTGGGCAAGGTTGGTCAGAAAGGGACCCTTGAGGTATTTATCTTAAAAACGGGCACAGAATTACTGTCCAAGGCCTATAAACTAATCGCGATGTTGCAGTGTGACTAATCACGGTCTGAACGTGATAATGAACGTGGTAATGCTTGCACTGTTCTTAAAACCAAGAAGTCTTTAACAAACAACCGAGTTATCAAAGTTGCTTTAGTAGGCAAAAATCATAAAATTGAGTGGCAATGTCATTGACGCTGTGATGTGATCTCATTATTGATATTTAGAATAATTACTTTTATTTTTTGACACCTAAGTAAATTTTTCTTTTCTATTGCCTTTCTTTAGAAAAGTTCTTCGTAACGTCTCGTAACATCCACCGCAAGCGAGTTGAAAGAGTCTCGTTATAGTTATTAGAGGTAAGGGAGCAGACAATAAATCGAGCAGCTCAACTGCAGAAAATGTAAAACAGCAACTAGTTCTAGAGCTGTAGAAATAGTCTATGTTTGCAAAAAGCCGTTTTGAAGCCGGAATTAAGACGCGATTATCACGATCCAAGATAGTTTTAAACTTAAATCCAGCTGAGCAAACATCACGTGTTCAATTAGTTAATCAGGCGGAAATTTAAATTTTTAAAGTTAGAGTAGTTTAATAAATTGATCTCGTTTGATGTATCAAAAGCATTCATCGGATTTTACATGAAATTTTAACTTGTTATCAGAAACACGTTTAGTGATACACTAAAATTGTGTGGGGAATAAACTTCCTATTTGTAATTAGAATTTATATTTACAATCTCAAACTAAAACTTAAAGCCATTTACAAAGGACTTATAATAAAATTAGCAAGCTACAAAAAGATTCTTTACTTTTTTTTCAAAGAGTACTTATTTTTCCCTTCTTTTAATTGTGTGTATATAACTATAGTTATTAATCTCAGATTATTTGTTTGAAATATCATCATTCTAATAGAATATTAACACACGCGAAGCATAAAATAATTGGATGCGAATATACATGGAGTTCATTTATGTTTCTTTTTTTACAGTTTGCAAATGACATAATTACCCCAAAATATCAAATGAGTTAAAACAACCCAGAAATTTCTTACATATATTTCTCAATTCTATGAATTGGTCTTGAATGTTCTAACCAGGGGGCATAAGTCTCACATCATTTCTGGGAAATCCTTCTTCCGTCTCTAGAAGTACATATTATTCTATTATAGTTATCCCTATAAGTAGAGTATTACATACTGTTAGAGACCATATGTCACCGTCTTGAGAAATCACTGTTAATAAGTTCGGAAAATTTCAATCTAGTTTCAATACCTCTCCAAAATAAATTAATTTCATATCAATCAATTTGGTACGTTGTTCCATTCGAGTTATTCAAAATAGATGGATATGAATTTATATATATTTCAATATTCTGCCAACTAAGTTCTCTATGTACATCTGAGGATGCTTCATAGGACATTATCTTTGGTTGATTTGCCAGTCATGAAAACATTTAAAAGTTTTTACTTTTTTATTCACCAGTATAGATCTACATTAATAAGTTAGGGTCTCTTTCTCCAAAACAAAATAATTTTGATTTAAATAATATAATATCCCTCTTTCAGGTGACAGAAGATCGAAATGACATTGATATCTTACCTCATTTTTCATCTAAAATGGATAATAAATAACCCTATCAACTATGAAATGGTAAATAAAAAGTTTTTAAATAACCCGGTATACCTTTGAAATGGCGTTTTGATTTTTTAGGAACAGTTTTACAAATTAAAATGCTTTTTTGATTTATTCAGAGACAATCAGTCTACGCATTTTGCGGTCTATTGTAGAATGGTGTCGACTTGTTCAGGAATAGCTACAGTTTTCAGTATTGTTGATTTAAGAAACAAATTTTCACAGTTTTATTTTCCTCTATGAGCTTCAATGCATAATAATCAACGATGCCCATTTCTAGGAAAAATAATCAACGATTCTCACTTCTAGGAAATTTGGCTTTACTTTTTTGACGTTCTAAATGAGCCCTGTGTTCTTAAAAATACGCGTGAGAAGACGTTGAGAGATAAAAGCTTAACGCAATCATATATGTTCATCTTTTTGTGTGTACAGTACTTTTAAAGCGTACAACAATAAAAAATATTTTGTGATGCATCCGAATAATTGCACTGTTTTTACTGATAACTAAATTCGTTCAATGTAGAGTAAGACTGATTTAAATGTAAATTTTAACTTTACTAAACGTCTTCAGAGTATAAATTGAAGGAGATACAGCAATCAAAAACTTATAAATTTAAGTAGTTCAAAGAAATTGACATACTATGCCTTCAAAAGTCCGCATACATCTATTTGTTTGCAATCCAAACGTTAAAAACTTTACGTCATAATTGATTAAGGAACATTTTCAAAGCCTTTAATGATGCATGATAAGATGTGACGAGCCTTTTCTTAATGATGCATTGAGAAATGTTTTACGTTTATTCAGTTTTTTTTAAATTTGTCACTAAAAAATTAAATTAAAAGCGATAATATTTCAAATACTTTTGAAAAGAAAAGTTGCATTTAACGGGAAGTTAATGAACCTCTGCAAAAAACTAAAGAAATAGTATATAAATCTAAACTAAAGAAATAATATATAAAAATTAAAGAAATAGTATATAACACCAAACAACTTGCATTTAATTAAAATGTGAGCATACATTTAAATTTAAAAACGTGCTAAGAAAAAAACATCTCCTTCCTCCTTAAAAATATACTTTAAAGAAAGTATTTTTCTGATGACATTCTCCGCTTATAGAAACCGCAAAATAATCAATATATATGCTGAATTTAGAGAAACCAATAAGTTGCTACTCACGTCTGGGCAGAAGTATTGAATGCACTTACGACTGACTGTCTTATTAATGAGATCCACTTTTCAAGTCGTTCATTTGTGAAGTTGTAAAAAGCATTCATTGAACTTTCGATTACCTCCAAAAATAACTAACTACTGTTGATTTATCCTTTTTTGGGGTCTGAATACACTTGCATTTCTGATCTTTGTCACTCTCTCTTCATTTAACTTCCTGAATAAATTAGCTGGTGTCGATATAAGTTGAGACTGATTATACACTGAATTTCTATTTATTAATAAGGGTTACAAAAGCAATTTAAGTAAATAAAAATAATGAAATGTTTAAATTTATTATTCTATTAAAACGTACAGCAACTTGGAGCACATCTAGTAGTAAATATGTAGTAGGTAAAATGACACTCCTGATTCTACAGCATGTGGTAATGTTAATAACGTTGAGATAATCAAAATGCCATATCGTGGGTAAATATATGATGTTTAGTTATTGAATGAACGAATCCTCTACTTGAATGATAGTAATTTAAGGTTTTAATGTAACAATATATACATAGAGTAAATACTCGCCGAATACTACTTCAAAAAATATCCATTATTTCAATGAATTTTACTTATCTGCCTTAACATGCAATCCATGAATGGTGTTACTCAAATCGTTGAAAGTGTTGTGAATTGAAGATTAGATGGCAAAGTAATAGATTTTTACTTTAAAATTATTTACGATCACGTATGTAGAGGTCTATTAAAAGGCTTATATCTGAGATCAATATAGCATTTTTCATATAATAAATCTCTTTTCTAAACCATTGTGTTTCACTAATCTTCAAAATATTTTCAGAAGTACTTTCGCCATTACCCGTAAAGGCGAACCTAATTTACAAGACTCTAGAAATTTTTAATCTAATTTATATAGCTTAAATATCCAAATACTTTATTATGCAGTCAACACCGTTGGAAATTCTAAAATTTGCTTTCGTTTCCTAATGTTTAAAAGCTCGTCATACTTACTTTTCCAAAGTTTTGTGAGACGACTTCAAACCAAACTTTTGCACGCAGACACGCTTGAGAATTAATCATTGGCATTCAATCCTTTGAGCAGCTCTTTCCTCGAAATATCTAAAAGTCGAAATCCAATAGAGATTTAATTATACTGACACCGAAGTTAATATGTCTGAACACAAAACTGAGTCTGGTTAAATTAAAATGAAAATCATTAATCCTTGGCGACCTTTCACTACTTTGCAGAATTAAATATTCAGGTGTATATATATATATATTCTGAACCATTCGAAAATAAAATCAAATTCATAGACACTGAAGTACTAAGAATACAAACATGTAATTTTATTATGCAAAACAGTACTATTATAATTTGCAAAATAATGGTATTACTCCAAGTGCAGGAACTGTATCTGGTATACGTGTATATGTAAATTAGTCAAATCATGTATTTAATGTTTAAATCAGGTAATAAAATGTTTTTATAATCACCCAAAGGATCGTGCATCATTATAACTGGTAATGAAATTCATGTACGTGAACGATAGATCATTTTAACAAATACTTAATTTCCCGAAATTTACTTACCTTAGATATAATATTTCTCAGACTTTTCTGGAGAAATACTAAGAAGATATAGACAATACTAGGTGTTTTACCCTATGTAAAAATGGATAATAGTGGGGTTTTTTTTCCCACAGAAAGGTATTTCGGTATTGATCTAGAGAATGCGCGTGTTTGGCTTCGATAAAACAATTTTAAATAAACCAGTATGTTTTGAAAAGTTAAAATTAAATAACAAAAGAACTCTCAAAAATATCTAGGAATATCTCAATGTCCAACAGATTTTTTAGAAAATAAAGGAAACTTGTTGAAAATTGTGAAACCTTGAAACAAACTAAACTGAACTACTAACTAAACTGAATGTTTAAGTCCATTTTTTGGCATATGAATAAAGTATATGAATATACTTTTATTTGTACGAATATAATCCAGGGAATACAAAAGAATTTCTGTGTACAAAATAATTTCTTCATTAGGCCTTTTTTGTTATCTAACGAGGGAATCATTTTTAAGGCCTATGTTACACTATCAAAGTTCGTTGACAAAGATCTTTTATAAAAGTTATTTCCATCCTTGATAAAAGTTATACATGAAAGAAATTCTATGACCTCAAAATATCTTTTATCAAAGTTGAGATAATACACTGTCATATTTCTCGTCAAACTTCTTTCATAAAAGATCTTTTTGAAAGAACTTTGATGGTGTAATATAGGCTTAAGAGACAGGAGTCAGAAGTACGTTATCTCTTTAGCATTGATACATGGTCTTACATCAAAAAACATGTTTTTTTGATTTAGGCAAAAATACGCAGATTATAAAAATTTTGAAAGGGGTCTAGAATTAAAGGTAATTATACAAATTCTATCAGTTTATTCTAGTTTTAAAATTCATATTATACGTCACTTCGTTACTATGGACGTATATTAGATATTCAATATTTTTTTATAGCGTAATTATTTTTTTAAAAATTAATCAAAACTTTCTCTTACAGAGTAGCTTTGCCAGTTATCGGCTTATTTCTGATTTAAAATTTAGTCAGAAATGCAGTTTAACGTTAAATCGTTGAATTCATTAACTGTATATCCGCCTGAAACTAATTCTATATAGGGAATTTCAATCAACGTAAAATCTGAACGAGAAGACGTAGTTTATTTGTCCTGTTAGAGCAATGTCAAAGCTTCACTTAAATTCTCCCATTTTAGCATCCTGGACTACCAAGATAACGCCACTGGAATTTCTAAATGTTTCAAATGTTTAAATACTCATCAGCTTTGTGTTTCTGAAAACTTTTCTCCGACGATTTTAATCATTTAGACAAACTTTGACATGACATGTCGCGAGAGAGTTAATCGTCAGTACTCGGTTACGAAATTTTCAATTGTAATTTAAATACTTTGATAGAAACGTAAACATGTCAGAAAATGTCTGTGTGGATAAAGGAGTGCAAATCTACAATTTATTACTCGTGGTAATCGACTAGTTGTTGCAATCGATTTTTAAAATATGGAAATGAACCTGGAGCTGCGAGAAAATGTTGGTATGCTTATTGATAATTATTTGCATATACCGGAATCTTGAACTTTTGGAATTAAATCCAATTATTACGTGATATGTCCGGAGTTAAATCTCATATACTAAAATACAGACATTTTGAGATAAAATTTTTGATATTATTGATTATTGACGTTCTTGATTCAAAATTTAAGCACAAGGTTTCACTATTTATACGAATGAGCGATTTTGGATACAATAGATATTTGGGAATATTATGAAAGTCTACGATAATCACTTTGTATGTATATATATATATATATATATATATATATATATATATAGGTCATGCTCTAAATTCTTAGCGAAATTGAGATGAAATAATTAATAGAAAACAAAACGGTTAGTGGGAAATTAAATAGATGGCAGCACCATCAGTCACCATGCAAATTTTTGTATATAATTTAAATATATCTAAAAAAATTTTAACTTTGCAGCCAATTAAAATTTTATATTGAAATTGGGCTTTTTACGTTTTCGGTATGGAAGGTTAATATCACACAATCTGCAGTTCAAAGTACATAATCTTGATGTTGAAAATAGTATCAAATACCACAGTGAAAAGAATAACTATTGTGAGCAGGGGAAATGTTGAAGATGTGTTTGAAATAGAATTTAGATTAATGAAAAGAATATTTTAAGTGAAAAAAGAATTGGAATCCTTTTACGATCTTATGCGAGGGTTGCTATAGTCCGGAAATTCTGCAATATTTTCTTTCTAAATAAAAGGAATGGTTATCCAGATATCAACAGATAATTTATGTGAAGCTCGCTTAGACATCTTCAAATAGTCTGATTTAGACTGATAACGAAAAGCGAGGCAGATTCATCTTAGCATCCTATTCTTGATACCCTCAAGAGTCTTAATACTAGCGTATGACCAGAAAGGAGCAACGTACAGAGCTATAGGAAGAAGCACCTGCTTGAAAATTATTATATTTTTAGTTGAATGATAGTAGACAAAAAGTAAGTAACGAAACGATTAAATTAGAAAATTAGTTTTTACCCTTAGCGTTGTGAATTCACCACGGCAGTGATCTGTCAAGGGACCCCTAGACATTTAACAATATCCCTAGACATTTAACAATATTCTCCTATTCAACCACTGACTTAGAAATGAAGGATTGTTTAGCAGTGTATAATTTGTAAAATAAGGAATGATATGTTATGGTGAGGGAATAGCTGATTGTTATAAATGTTTTAATATCCTTTCAGATATTAAAACTTTATGTACTGAAGGAGGCATAAACTTTAGTGTTCTAATATCAGGGAATGGATTTTGAGGAAGAACTCTAATTAAATTACTAACGTTGATATTTCTGCAGCATATACCCCTTTGGTTTCAGACAGATACGTTTCAGTTAGGCCGTCCGCACATGGACCAACTCAAAAGAAACTGATAACCGACTCCAATCACAAACCAGTCCGTGATGAGTCGTAGCCTATATAATTGAATGGAGCCACGCACACGGCGCAACTGGTTAGAAACCCGTCAGCAACGCGTTTGTAATCAGTCGCAGGCAACTCAACGTGTCGAGTCGCTAGCAACTTCAGTCGCCAGTTTCTCTTGCGTTGTGCGTGTAATTACACAATCTATGTTACAGCCTATATTTTGGCAAGCTGCCAAATGACGAACACAAGAGTCACGTGTCTTCTGCCTAGCGATGAAATGAAATTCTAACGTTTTTTGCTGTATGGAATATGTGCACCCATATATATACAGTCCATTTTTATACGATTGATCAAAGATAATCTATTGTGACGATTTTTTAAAATAAATTAATTTCTGATAATAATTTAACTAAAAATAATGACCGGAATAATGATGTTCTTCCTTCCATGACAGGTCGCAAACTATTGATTTGTATCACTTTTGAGTCGGCCCGTGTGCGGAGCCGCATCACAAACGAGTTTGCAACCGATAAGCAATTTCAGTCGCTAACCAGTTGAGTTTCCTTTGAGTCGCTCCGTGTGCGGACGGCCTTAATCATAGACTAAAGGAATGCCATGGTTTAGCTTATATATTTCCTTCACACCGTCGGATAGGATCACTTTTTCTCATCAACAAAAGGAATTGTTGACAAAGTTAATTAGTTTTTTGTTGAAAAGAAAAACGTTACAAAATCAAATTTAGTGTCAGTTTTTTGTTGGACTGAAATTTTGACAACTAGCCTCCGCGCTACCAGCATGGTCGCTTTAAATTTTATATTTTCTTTTGCAAAACAACACATCTGAAATTAACATATGTAAGGAATGTTACCACTGCCTGTCATCATAAATATACGTATTTAAGGGATAGCGAGAGCTCACCAAGAAAATTATAATCATTGCTAAATTCTCTATAAGGCTGATGTCGCAGTTTGAGCGACAGGAGTTTTACAAATAGGATAAGACACAAAGATAGCCAAAAGTAATAAGAGAAAAAAGTATTCAAGAACGAACAGTAAGTGGTGACCAGCTGGAGTTAACGAACTGCTTAGCTGTAAATGAAGACGAGCGATGTCAAGTAAAGAAAAATATGGTCAGTAAAGGGTCACCAGCTGGAGATAATGAACTGGGAAAGTGAAAATTGGAAGCGAAGAGGGCGCTAAGTTAAGATAGGGAAGCGAGATAAGCAGTTTTACGAGGTTAACTTCATTAGGAGAACAGCAGGAGGTTGAAACCGAGCGTGAGATTCTGAAAAGTTGAAGGGGCCCAGAGAAAGGGGGTCGAAAGAATCAGGGCCGCATCCCTTCAAGTTAGATTGGGCAAGGAAGAGTTAGGGAATATATGGGCAGCCAATAATATAGGCCCAGGTTGGCCCATTGGTCAGGAGATAGCCACCAATGGAAGCCCTGAATAAAAAATGATTGAAGTTTTGCTCGGAGTGAAAAAATATATAGAAGATTCAGATCGATTTGAGAAATCGAGAGGTGCAGGCAGAATTAAGAAAAGCTGAAAGGGCCGCAGTTGATTTCGCATGGCGGTATGTAAGCCCCAACGTTAGTCAGGGAGATATCGATGCAAAGTTGCAAACGGACTGAACCTAGCATAGAGAGGCAGTCGTACACGCAATATACCTAATATATATAATTGGAGCTCGACAGATGACTAGTGGAGGAGTAGATGCAAGCCCCCTTTGTTGATGTGAGAATCGACAGTCCATTGATGCTGACCTGTTGAAAGATCCAGCGACCGCAATAGTCCCGTTACCGACGGACGAGTGACCAACGGAAGCCAACCGATGTCATCCGAGGTCAAGATGCGGTGACCAGACCCGTAGCCAAAAGAAGACGCCCTCCAGTTAACCGGGGAATCGAACAAGAGAACGCCCGACACCTATTGTCGCTAGTTCCGCACCAGCTACGAGTACAGATCCGTTCATCCGCCAACCAATCACGGTGATGCGTATTTCGCCTATCCACCTATTGTCACGAGGAGAAATCTATTGTGATGAAAGCGCGCCTGACACCTGTTCAATCGAATGAGTGATCGTAGGTAGGAAAGTTTAAGATCTTTGGTAAATTAATTGTTCAATGCTCACAGATAACGATAGAGGATAGGGAAGTAAGGCTAATAGGTAATTTACAGTGAACATTCACTTATTTGGCCATAGATATCTATCGCATAATGTTTGTTGTTTAGTTCAGTAATAATTAGAATATTATTTAATACCAGAGATAGCAGGAAATGTATCAGTGTATATGTATGATTATCAATTAAAAATCTTTCAGTAGTTAAATGATAATATTAGCAAGAGTAGGTAACGGATTAATATGATATAGGAGTAGGAATTCACTAATGAGTAATATGAATTATATAAGTATATGTATGATGTTAATGTTTAATAAATTGATTTGTAATGGTACATTTGAGTAATCACTATCTGTTGTTGCCCGTACTAAGCACTAGCTAATCAATGCATTAATTAATTAAAAATCAAATTATATAATTAAATACGAATCACTGTCACACTGATTCTAAAACATCGTGATTAACCCTTTAGCTGTTCAGTTATTTAGATGATTTGGGTACCTAAATTGTTCACTTTTTTTATTGCAAAAAACAAATGTTTAATACAAAATAAAATATACTTAGCAGTTAAAAATTAATATTTTTAATTATATACATAAAAATTTTAAGGTTTTGTGGCGGCTGCCACTCAGCGTGGCAGTGGTAAAGTTCGCATCCAGTGGAGCATTATTTTCTAAAAAAAAAAAAAAAAAAATCAATTTAATTATTTTCTAAATAAATAAATAAATAAATAAATAAATAAATAAATAAATATGAATACCTATTAGTAGTTCAGTTTTGTGTGGTATAACTGGAAACACTTTTCCAAGCACAAACCAACTCCGCAATCAGTACACCAGAATCGTGTTTCCTTCCGTATCTTTTTCCCATTTTCATTCTTTTTGGAGCAACAAACTTTGCACTGCCTTGTAGGTTCACGCTTCGCAGGAGTAGGAGGAATATGGGATATAAAGTGTCGTTCAGTAAGACGGGCAGGGTTATCTATTGCAGATGGTCTGCCGATATTCTTTTGTGCAGAAGCTGCATCATCATATTTATTGAAAAGCTCCTCTACAACTTGGATACGAAATTCTAAAAATGTAATTCGTTTCCCAACTACATTTTTATACAGGAAAAATGAGTTCCAGAGCACTTTGTCTAATAAATGTAAAAATATCTTTTTATAGTATTTTTTCTGGCGTTTTCGAATTGTCGGATGAAAAGATATTTCTTGATCACAACGATCTACACCACCCATAGTTAGATTGTAATCAGAAACAATCTTTGGCTTGAGTATGTCTTCATTTTTTTTATTTTTGAGGCTGATCATGGAAGTATCATGAATACTGCTCATCAAACACACATCCTTCTTATCTTTCCACCTTATAGCCGAAATATTACCTCTTTGAAAAGCTATGAGTTGCCCTTTTTGTAAATTTCTTTTAGCGAATTCTGTAGGTAAATCTCGTCTGTTTATCCTTACTGTGCCATAAATATCTGTTTTTTGGGCTATAAGTAAATCTGCAAGCTCGGGTGACATGTAATAGTTATCTACAGTCACACAATAACCATTTCCAAGAAAGCGATTCATTAGATGCATGACGACTTTTGTGGAAAGTCCATAATTTTTATACAATGCATTGAAGACAGTGCTATTTCCTGTATAGATAACGAAGTCACAAATATACCCTGTTTCAGCCTCACAAAGCATAAAAAATTTGATTCCAAATCGTGCGCGTTTGTTTGGAATATATTGTTTCCAAGATAACCTTCCTTTATAAGGCATCAAGCTTTCATCTACAGAAACATCTCTTTCCGGTATGTAAAAGTTACAAAATTTTTGCCGTAAATTTTCTATCACATTATGCAGCTTCCAAAGTTTTGGATTTGAAAAATCTTCTTTTTTTCCAGCTTCATTATTGCAAAAATGTAAATATCGAAAAAGCAAAATAAAACGATTTACTGTCATTACTTTTGAGTAAACTGGAGTGTGCAAAACCCTTCGATGAGACCAGTACATAGCCTGATTTGGTTTCTGGACAATACCTTGAAGAAATATTAGCCCAAAGAATAGCTTCATTTCTCTGTCATTTGTAGGGATCCATTTTTTACTGCGGGAGAACTTTGATATCTTTGCCCGATTTGCTCTTCTTTCTTGTTCTGCATAGTTGTTCGTTTCTTTGACAATTATATCCATTACATTTGAATCCAGAAACATTTCAAATATATCTAAAGGAGTGTAGTTTATATTTACAGAAAAGGTTATACCTGGAGTACCTGTAAAAGGGAACCGAGGAGGCGCTGATTGACCAGAAGCAGTTATTTCACACCAGTCTCTCGCATTTGCTATATTATCATCTCCGCTATCTTCTGATTCACTGCTATATTCAATATCACTTTCCTCAGTTTCACTTCCGTCACTCGTATCGATGCCTTCAAAATCGTCTTCGCTTGATGAATCCAAATCATCTATATAACGTTTACGGGATGCCATTTTGCAACAAAAAAATGCCGCGCACTTTGACTTTGACCTTTGGCCTCTACCCTTTGGCATCTAACCTTTGGCATCTAACCTTTGTCCTCTAACCTTTGAAACTTGCAGTATAGTGCTGCCATCTATTGCATTGAGCGCAAATAAATTCCTCCCGAGATATATTCGGGTATAACAACACGAAGCAATCAAAAAAAAATTACCCCGAGTAATACTCGGGCGTGACATTTTGGAACACCAGTACTGTGCCCGAGATTACCTCGGGCAGAACAGTTAAAAGGTTAAAAAATGTTAATTCCATTACCTCAGTACAGAAAAAGACTGAGAAGCCCAATACCAATGATTTTAAAAATTACATCAGATATCTACACTTAATCATATCAAATAATAAATTGTTGGGAAAATTTCTTCACTTATGGAATGGAGTAAAAATTCAGCAAGTACTGAAAAAAGATACTGAAAATTAACTATTACTGGCTGTCGGTTGCTATACCGGCGACGGCTAAGCCTAACCTCGTGATCATTTATGCTCTCTCTTTCACGCCTGCCTCTTAATGAATTATTTCTTGTCCGTTTTCTTTCTTGAGACTGTTCCCAATTTTCACTTGATCGGGTAGCTCACTTTCGAGCATTCCTGATTTCAGTGCGTAAATCCAAGTTGACACGCGGTCGCAAATTGAGGACGGCTGCTAATGTTTACATCTGGTAGTTGTATCCGTTGCCATTCGTAGTGTAGAAATATCGTCGATTTTGGTGCCGCATACTTACGCGTTTTATAATTATAGAATATGTGGAAATATTAATCACTAAAGAGAGAAATTTACGATTCCTAAATTTGACCGATATAAATGCTCTAAATTGGGTAATTATTTTATTCATTTACCCTTCGGTAAATTTCTTACTGAAAAATAACATCAAGTCTTTTGGTATACTGTCAAAATAAAGAGATCAGACCTAATTATATAAAAGTCATCACAGTTAGTATAAAAAAATAAAGCATGAACATTTTTTTTTTATTGTGAAACGTAATTCCTGAAAAACTGCCCGTAGACCAAATGATAACTTTAAAAGGGCAATATACAAGCGTACACTTTAGACGTATCTTTTGTATGACGTTTTGTTACTTACAATGTCACATTTCTCAAGTGAAAAGAGCTCTAGAAATTCTTCCTTTCATTAAAATATACCAGATTATGATTTACGTGACCAGTCTTTGTAAGTCAAAATGGAGAATACCTCACAAAAAAATCAAGCTTTATGACATGTTTGACATTTCAATGTAATTTGTAAAACTCGGAGCTGGTTAGCTTGTTATAAAATTTCTAGAAAGGCATATAATATCCCAGTCCTCCCAAACAACGCTGAGAAAAGTAAAATACATATAAATTAAAGCAACAATGTAAGCAGTCAGTATACAAATACATACACTAGGCGCAGACAACAGAAGGAAATTAATTACAAATTCTGCAATTCCACATTTTCCATTCATTTCTTCATTGTGTTTAATTTGCAAATGTAATCCAAGAGCCGTGTTTCAAATTGAGTTTCAAATATTTCCCTCCCCCTGCACCCTCATTTGTAACTATTTCATTAATTTGTATAACAGTTGTTAAGGGGGTGAAATCCGTTCTCGATTCATGTTTTGGGTTGTATGGGTTGCACACATATCTTGTTAGTTTCTAGAAATTTAATTTAGAAGATTAAGTTATAGCGGAATTTGATTTCAAATAAAGCCCTTGTACAAGCGATTTGGCGCGGCTAGGAGTGTCTAAAGTTTAGTTTTCAACCGTGCCCTGTCCAAAAATATACTTTCCCAGTGAATTCTTCTGTGACAAATAATGGTACACATATTTTCTTTTCGATTCAAATCTCAGCCTAAACACTGTTTCAGATATTTAGTTTTTATTTAAGAAATCGCAGTTTCATGTGACGAAGTTCGACACGTGTGCATTATTAATTACACTTTCGCTGGTAATGGAGGAAAAGCTTAAAGACGGTAATAGCATCCAATAAAGCTAACTAGATTTAAAAACTGAAATACTAGTATATCAGAAGTTAATTCTCAATTGAACAGGCTGAATTATTTAAGAGCGTACATTGAGATTGTATGCTATTAAATAATTCTCGCAAATAAGTCATGAGAACCGTAGTCATGGGAACATTTATCGCCTGAAAATGTTTAGGGCAATACAATATGACTAAGTAATTTTTAGCCTTGACTGAAAGTGTATATCGACTACCCGATATAGACTAGAGAGACGGCCTCAATTTTTGTAATAAAATACTAAAATGAGTTTTCCATTACTTATGGAAATATATTTCGTTTGCAAGAAAACTAAAGATTAATTACTTTGTCCCCAGTCACGTGGCAATGTTTGCATAGTAAATATATGAAGAAATGTCTGATTACAGTAGCTAGAGTTTTTTTTTCTTCCCAAATATTGGAATGAACAAGACATCCTTTTAAATTGTCCAAGTTCTTTATGCTAATGATGGAGTTACATTTCTGTTTCATCTGAATATTGACCATTCTTTATATGCAACTCTCGGTTCTTAAAACATTTCCTTGTTTTTACCCTGATGTCAAATCTAAGAACTACACATTTATATGCTCTAATTCTTAGATACGGTCATGATTAACAATATTTGCTTTGGGAATTTGAAGATTGAAAAAAAAAATAACCGTAGGTAGCGATAAGTTTAAAAACTGAAATTGTAAATTGATGCTGAGAAACAAACTGATCTGTTAAAAGTTGTCCGTTTCACCCTGAAACGGAACTTTAAATTGGAATTAACAAGGCATCCTTTTATACTGTCCCATTTCTTAATGCTAATGATAGAGTTACGTTTCTGTTTCATCTGAATATTGACCATTCTTTATATGCAACTCTCGGTTCTTAAAACATTTCCTTGTTTTTACCCTCATGTCAAATCTAAGAACTACACATTTGTATGCTCTAATTGTTAGAGACAGTTTAACAATATTTAGAGACATATTAACAATATTTGCATTAGGAATTTGAAGATTGGAAAAAATAATTTCAGGTAGTCTCTTCGAACGAAACTACCACGGGTTATTAACGTAAGATTACTTAACGTTGCTTGCCTCTTTTGTATGTATATATGTATGTATGTATGTATGTATCTCTCTCTCTATATATATATATATATATATATATATATATATATATATATATATATATATATATATATATATATATATATATATATATATATATATATATATATATATATATATATATATATGTGTGTGTGTGTGTGTGTGTGTGTGTGTGTGTGTGGTGTGTGTGTGTGTCAGTCAAAATTTTGACGCATTTTGGTACTTTTCTGTTTAACTGTTTACTGCTTGACCAAGCGATACAGACTAGGTTTGGCGCGCTGCCAAAATTATAACTCGCGACGCAGGACATCTGAAATGTTGCTCTCCTGGGGACCATTGTAGAAGAACATAATCCTACGGTAAAACAGTAGGTAGCGATAAGTTTAAATACTGAAAGTGTAAATTGATGCTGAAAAACAAACTGATTTGTTAAAACAAGTTTCACCCTGAATCGGAACTTAGTAGCCTATCGGTAGCCTATCGCTAGTGCGTTGACTTTCGATATTGAGAGTGCTCGTATCGGATCCTAACAAACACTGTTAAATACTGTGAAAGAACTTTCACAATTTGAATATTTACACTTTCAAAAATTAAAACTTTGCTCCATAAAGGCCATGACGGTCGCTGCGCATGAATTCTGCGCAATCTCCGGTGTCTCCCAAGCTTCAAATTTTTAAAATGTTTTTGCTTCCTCTGTGTGGCAACTAAGCGATTTTTGTGTGAGCGGTTTTTTGAACTGAAAGTTCTGTGTGAATGATTTTTGAAGCTGTTGCAGTAAGACTCACGCTAGCAGAAAAAAGAAGAAAAAATCTTCTTAAGATCTTTTCATTTGATTTTACTTGTAATATATTTTTGTTGTTCGAAATGTTTGGAGTGGTGGCAGAGAGAATAATCTTCAATTTTGCAAGAGTTTCAACGGATGGAAGGAGATTGTTTTGAGAGTCCAAAAAGGTATGTGAGAGAGGTTAAACGATAAAAACTCTATTTTTTCTTCTGTGAAACAGCCAGAGAACTGGGTCAATCCCAGTAAGAGTGATGACAGTAGCTTTTTGCTAAAAGCAGAAATACCTAAAAGTTGTTCTTTCCACGTGTTAAAAAAAGTGGATCCCGTGTGACAGTTAGGAGCTATAGCCTATTCCATTAGCAACTTTGAAATGTGAATGGCGGTTAGTGTATTTTTGCTCATCCGATTCTGATATAGGACTGTGCTATCAAAAAAGATTTTTCTTCATTAACTGAACATCAGAACTCAGTATATTTCTCCATGAGGAGCCTACCATGTGCTTCTAGAGGATTCCAGTCTGCGTTTGTGATGTATGCCGTGTTCAGTGTGATTCTGCCTGTTATCTTCAAATGTTATAAGTGTGTTTGTGTATGTGATGAAATGTAAAAAGAAAATCGCTTAATTTTTTATAATATCCAAGATTGAAGTGTTCTATACTCACCATTATTTGACCAGCGGGTAAGAAATGTTTTCTTTTCGATTTTAATTGTCAAAATAATATGTGTATCAAATATATGAAATTATGAAATGTCTTTAAATGCGTGTATTTTACTTTGTGCTATTTTATCTTTTCATTGTATTCCTCATTGCATGCACTTTTTTAAGTAATTTTATCTATACAGGCACATTTCAAAGTGTTCTAAGTTAATTAACACAACGCAAAATTTAATTTACAATTTAAATAATTTTAATTTAGAAGTATTGTGACTCGACCATTATAGATCATTGGCTTTACTTCAACCATTGTTAAAATATATTTTGACAAATACCTTCGAGGATAGGACTGATATGAGCACGTTAAATCCGTTGACCGGAAAGTCTTTTTATAACGTCTGTGGGTGTGCAAGGTGAGATATCCCTCCCCAGATGTCACTCCTGGAGGTTTCTCGGTCGAAATTGTGATTTCACCTAGCCAAGTCCGACACCAACCCTTGTAGTGCTATAAGACTCACTGATTATAACTCAGCCCGAAACCTATATGGACCTAGTCTGGAATTTCCATCCAGAGCATTAGGAACAACAACAAATTTAACATTTAAATTGTTTTAGTTTATCTTACGAATGAGCTAGCAATTGGATAAATAGGAATAACATTAAGATAATCACAAAAAATAACTGAACTTTTGCCGCTTAAAAGCTTATCGCGCTAGCTTAATTCAGTTTTCATATACAGGGGGATTTTTTTTAAACTGACACTACTGAGAGCCATCTGTAGCGTGATCTATCAGCCGGAATTCCACCAAAATTGATAGAGGGAATAAGGACGACACGAGAAACAGTTTCCATAAAAAAAAATAATAATAAAATAGTTCGAAAAGTCACCGATAGGGGAAGATATGGTACTTTTGTTGTCGGCGCACCCGAGAATTTGCATAAAAGGCAAGTAAAACATCAAAATACAAATTCACGATTATGTAGTCGACAGCACCGCCAGTATTTCGGGCTATAAAGATAAGGGATGAATACCGAAAATGTTGTAAGCAGACAAATTAATAACGAAGAAATTTCACTGCAACAATACTTTATGCAGCAAATTAACTTCTTCCTCTTTCAATGTGATCACAGTCCTGGTGGACGACACATTGCATCCTGAACTTTACGTTCTCAACGGCCAAGCGTAATATATCACCAGGAATGTTCATCAAAGTCCGGGATATGTTGTCCTTTTGGGTCGTCAATTTTGAGACTCCACCAAAATACACCTTAGACTTTAAATAAACCCAAAATAAAAATGTCATCTGGGTTAGATCCGGGGAGCGAGGTGACCATGCAAGTGAAAAAACAAGCAACTGATGACCCTTTCATCTGTAAATCGGAGGTGCAACAGACTCCGCACCGATCTTTATAATCCAAAATAATCTGGAGCTACTGTCGATTACGTAGTTATGAATTTCCATTTTGATGTTTTACTTGCCTTTTTTGCAAATTCTCGGCTTCGCCGACCAGAACAGCGCCATATCGTCCCCTGTCGGTGACTTTTGGATTTTTTTTCACGAAAACTGTTTCCCATGTCCTCCTTAGTCTCTCTATCCATTTTGGGGGCATTACCGCTGATAGATCGCGCTACAGATGGCATCGAGTAGTGTCAGTATTTTTTTTAAATGACCCTGTACATGGATTTTTATTGTTTACTGCATAATAATATTCACTGAAACCATAGCGTCTACGCAAAATTAAAGAGCAAGACAATCTATTGATCGACTGTTTGTAAATTTCAGACATATTTTGGATTTCTTTTCTTGATTGAATCGGTATGGATAAATTTTCCAAAAAAAACCTAAAATTTATGTAATAATTCCATAGACTATTGTTTTGCCGTCACTACCATAGTTTTCTACCATACTTTTCTGATTTTGTGTAATTTTTTTTCTTTGGTGAGGATGATTCAAACTCTTCATTATCAAAATTTGATAACTTCACTTATACACATATTTGATTTTGTAATATTAAATTATTTACATGCACGTTTACCATCTTCCTCCAGAACATGGCGCACATTTGGATATCTGCATTGATTAAAGAAATATCTGGAGCCGAGGTAGCCTATCTGTAGCGTCGACTTTTGGTTCTGAGGATGCTCGGATCGAATCCCGACAAGCGCCTTTAAATAACTTCGCGTCTACACCGGATATGGACAAGTTAAATCCTTAGATCAGAAAGTCTTTTTATGACGGCAGTGTGGGGGAGAAGCAAATATTGTTAATCATGACTGTCTCTAACAATTAGATCATACAAACGAGTAGTTCTTAGATTTGACATCAGGGTAAAAACAAGGAAATGTTTTAAGAACCGAGAGTGGCGTACAAAGAATGGTCAATATTCAGATGAAATAGAAACGTAACTCTATCATTAGCATATAGAACCTGGACTATATGAAAGGATGTCTTTTTCATTCCAATATATGATCTCCCCAGATGTCGACTTTGGGGGGCTCTTTCAAAATTGTGGTAGCACCTACCCAAGTCGGAACCCGACCCTTGTAGTGCTATTATAAACCGGTGCCGCACTACTCAGCCCAAAGCCTATATGGACCTGGTCTGGAACCTCCCGCCAAGGGGTATTAGGAACAACAACAACAACAAAGAAATATCTGTTGATTTTAAAGATAACTGCGCAGACTCCTAGGTTTTGTAATCTACTTACATAATCAAATATTTTTAAACAAAGCAAATGGCTTTTAATTACGTGATGCATAAATGGAAAGATGTCCTTGAATGATATCCAACTGGCAGTTTTTGTCCATCTGAGAGCGCACAAAAGAGGAAGCAATATTACAGGTTGCCCTACTATAGCACGGTATTTTACAACACGGTTTCGCTGTAACGCGATAAGATAAATTACGGGAACCTTCGTATAAGACTGCAGCCTGTAACACGGTTACGCTCTACCACGATAAAAAATTGCGAAAACCTTTGTTCAACACTATACTTCTACAGTAATAGATAACATGATTTTTGTTTAACACATTTAAAAACTAAATTACCTTATAATAATGGCGGGACGGAATAATGATCTATAGTTGATTTACACGAAAATGTGTAAATAAATTATAATTATTCATTTATAACTCTATTTCGATGACATAGCGGAAACAGTCATACACAGTTTACACGAGTTACGTAATACCCCCACGTGGACGAAAGCTGGGTCGTTCGAATTCGTGCTGATGACGTCGGCAGATGCGCATTTTATTTTGTTTAGATTAGATGTACATTTTGATCTCTTTATGAGAAGATTCGATTTGATTGGAATTGAAGGTTTTGTGGATATGGCTATTGAGGACGTTCAAGATTTTTTTGTGGAAGTTGACGAAGCGGATTTGATGAAAATGGCATCCGAAGCTGTAAATCAAATCAATTCTGAGGTCAATAGCACTCATGAATATTGTGAAGTTAATAATTTAACACTGAAAAATTACATGAAGGCCTAAGCTTAGCTGAAAATCTTGAATCAGTTTTCTTGAATGCAGACCCTTCCGCTGAAAGAAGCCGAAAATTCAAAAGGGAGCTGCAAAATTGTCTATCTGCATACCGTGAAATCTACAACGACCTTCTAAGAACCAGCAAACAAACCAGCAAACAAACCAGCAAACAAACAAGATTTTTTAAAGAGGATGAAGTCCAAATAAAGAAAGAGATTCTGAAAATGAAGGTGATATAGTTCAACCGAAAAAACGTTCTCTTTTGATTGCACTGCGCAGTGATGAGGAATAAATTTATTAAATTAAGGTCGCATTAAATGAAAATAATATTTTTTGTTTCTTTTCGTTTTGTGTTATACTTACATTTATATTTAAAAAAAAAATTAAGTTGCTAATATGGAAATAATAAAAGGTTTGTTTACGTAACCCCCCTTTTATTACTGGCTCAGGGTCTCGTATAACACGGTTTCACACAACAGGGCATTTTCTAAGAACCTATCTACCGTGTTGTAGAAGGATTACATGTATATACAAATGAAACTGAGTAAGAGGAATTTTGATATTACAGTTAACAATCGCTACAGTAAATTTCGTGGACATTTTAACAGTCAGACAGGATGGAATTTGATGTCTGAATTATTCATAAATTCTCTCATGAGGCTGGAGATCCACATCTTTGTGTTCATGTATCATGGGGAAAGGGAAAATTAGTTTCTGCACAATAACGATTCCAAATCTATCAACAAAACATATTTATTCAACAAATGAAGTTAATTACACAGAAAAAAGTGAAGCCATTTATTTACAAACAATCGCGATCCAAGAGTGATTGCTCACGTGTTAAAAGCATGAAGATGAATAATATCTCACTCGTATTAGATGACAGAATATGCAGCCGATGAACACAAGAGACGAAATTAACACGCAATCCCATAATTCATCCCCTTATATCCCATTTCAAAGGTCTAAATAGCAATATTTCAATAGAACAGAATAATTTTCAAGATTGTATAATGCATGTATGAATATTACGCAAATATTATTCATAGACGTTTTGTACATTAGTAACAATGAGTGTGTGCTTTGATTTTATTCAAGAGAATATCATGGGGACAATTAATTGTTTTCTAACATAAATAAATATTTTGTATTAAAGTACCATATTTGCCAGCTTATAGGACACACTTTTTTTTCAATCAAAATACGCCTAAAATAAGGGGTAAGTCTTATCCGTCAGTAATCCAAATTATGATTTGAAATTTGAGTCTGTCTAGAGTTTCTGGTTAATATACATGTATGAGTTCTCTATAGCATTTTGTTTTTGATTTTTGCAAAAGAGAGGTTTAGAATAAATAATTTAAATCGTCTTAAAAGTTAGTACTGTAAATCATTACGGTATTTCATGAAAATTATATAGAATTTTTTTCGTTAAAAATGTGTTGTAGGGGGGGGGGCGGGTCTTATACGCCGGTAAATATGGCATTTAATTTTTCTGTGCCGTTTAAGATCAAATCCTCCAGTACTACACAATTAACGTTACTTCATAATTAATTTTCAGAAAAAAATATTTATTTTCAATTAAATATATGTTTTACTTCGAAATAAAATTACGGAATGTCGAAGTCAGAAACATTAACGTTTGGTTTTATTTCCTCTTTATCTCCGTTGATACATGTAAATTGTGGAATCAGTGTCTGTTACACCAAATGGATATGTTGGAATGACATTTTTAAACTTGTCGTGTAAAACAAATAATGAGCTATATTACACCGAATCAGATCTAGTTGGGTTTGGTGTTCAACTACACCTGAAGTTATACTTAGATCGTTTAAATGTAGAAGTCCGATATCAAATATTTATTCACAAAGTTATAAAATAAATATGTCTTTCATTACACGTAAAAGAAATTTTTTAATCTTTAAACTACTCACTGATAATAATCACAAAATAATCTTATTAAAATGTTATTAGAAATAAGATACACATCAAATAATTTTTAAAAAAGTTATTTTCCATAAGAATATTACTCAGGTCCAGTCATTAAGCCAATATCGTCAGTTTCACAATTAGTTTCATTGAAAGAAATAATGGAATATGAGAGAAAAATATGTTATTATGTGGTCAGAGCAACATGGTAAGAGATTCAATAAGTACCTGATTTCTTAGGGTTTTTCTTTTATTCATGACTTCTACAGTTTTTAAGTGGAAATAGGATTTTGTACAGAATTCCTTGTGTATTTGCGTTGAGAAGCTGTTTAGAGAGGGAAACTATGATACATGCCGTTTGAATGTCCATCTCATTGAAAATTGAAGTAAACAAGTTTGTAAAACTGCCTGAAATGCATTTTTTCTGTGTTATAGGTCAACATATTGATTGTATCCAAGATTACAGAAGGAAAGAGATTTAGATCTTCATGGAAGACCTAGCTGTAAAGTTGTTTCTCTACTTCCTACAGAAAGAAGATATAAGATGTAAATAAAAACTTTGATGCTTAAAAAAAACTTTTCGGGCTCGTATTATAAATTTAGAAAAGTCCCTAAAACCCACTGGGTGACCAAGAACAAAGTGAATCAGGGAATTGACTTATTTGAACTTACATCGAAAATGCTTGTAAGACCGTAACAAACCTAATCATATTGCTGTATTCATTTGTTCAAGTAGCTACAAAGGTTAGGCCATATCAAATGATGTTAGAATAGGATCTCACTTCCTACTGATTTAAAGTTACATAAAGATGATTTATATCATAAAATTATAGATTACGGACTGTTTACATATGCTAAGACACAATCTGAGTTCTTCCTTCTTTTGTAAGTAATACATTTTGCAAAAGGAAATCTTAGAGAATTTAATACATTTCATACCTTGCAGATAAAATGTATATTCCTGCAGATAAAATGTAAATTCCTGCAGATAAAAAATCTGCATGAATGTCTTTTCTTGGTGTGTACAGGTAATGTTATTCGCAATATGAGATTAACCAGCTTCGAAAAATATTTTAAATTATTTCTAAATGAAGGATATGAGATTTCGCTAGAAAAGCAAGTAATTATTTTAGTATCATTTTAGTGGAAATTTGTGAAGTTACACAAAAAATAGTTGCTACATCTTTAAAAATACTTAATTTTTAAAATAATTCTATATAAGTTATGGGTGTCATATTTTACTCTACGACGCCCTTAGAGTCTCGGATAGTTTGTTTGTCTTTCACAATGTCTCTTACAGAATAAAAAGTAATTTCGTCTGCTTTAGGAAGGTGTGGTTTTTTTATGAAAAACAGAAGTTTAACTGAAAATATTTTCAATATATAGAAACAATAATCTGGTGCTTAGTTTTAGGAAAATACTTTTCGTGTTCGTGATCCTTATTTAAAATCTTTATGAACAAGATTTTCACATAATTTGTTCCCTATATAAATATTTAATTTGAGAATATTGACGCCTTACTTGACTAATATATTACACGATAATGGAGGATATTTTTACAATAACCTATATTTTGAAGTAATACTGGAAGTGATTGGACCAACTATTTTAAGCTGCTGATTAACACGTAGCTGAAAGCATATGTTCTGCACGATTCCTAGATGATTGACAAGATTTAGTTCATTGGTAGGATTATTTGTTTTGCGATCCAAATATAATAACAACTTGTTAATGTTGTCTCGATGCTTATGTACTGCTTATGTACTGTATAATGATACTGCTAGTCTTTTGTAGTTTTTAGGATTTGTTAGTTTTAGTGTCCAAACTACGGATAGATTCATTTGCTTTTATACCATGGCTAACATTCTGATGTCACAAATGGTAAATGCTTAATTTTCAGGACATGTCAAGTGGTTTTCTTTATTTCATCTTATAGAATTTCAGTAACAGACATTCAAATATACTGACCAACATTTTGAGAACGTTTTGCAAACCGCTTCGAAATTCAATGCTGTAAATAAAATTTGGTTTGGATAACGGCTAAAATTCCCAACCCTATCGACACAATTTCTATTCTTTCAACGGAAAGCAATTGGTGAATGTTTGGCCTTTCATCGTTTTCTTCATTGCTTTTGACTTCTATTGTTTTTTCAATGCAATCCTTTATATAGTACAATGGAACATAAAGCTTAAATTTAAACAACGTCCTTTTGGCATTTGGACAACGCCCTTTCCACCTGATGTTGGTTTACTACCGAATAATTTTAGATGTCTTCTTTTTTTCCCAAATGAAGCAGTGCATTGAAACAAAACTTTCTTGTTCTGGTTAACTTGGCTCTGGTTAACTTATGTTAGTGTTGCACGGCATCCTTTACAAAGTAATACAGCATTTATATCTGAATAAAATGCATTCTTTAAAATTTTTAAAATGGACAGTTGGGGGAGAATTAGTGATCCTTTTTGCTTTCAATTTAAAAATTTTCTGAAAAATTTTGATGACTGACACATAGTTGTAGCTCGTAATTTTTGCAATGTATTATGAATTTTAATATCTATTAATATTTCCCCATTAACTTAATTTTTAAAATTCAGTATTGAATTTTGAGTTCTAAGTTTTTGCTAATGCAATGAGTGAAATTTTGCCGAAAATTTAAAACTTACCACCAAATTTGGAACATCTTTCAGAGATTTTTATGTTTAGTTTTAATTTTAATTCCTCTTATTAAAATTTGCTGACTTTATATTACATTTTTTAAAAGATTTTTTGGCATTTATTTAATTTCCAATATAATAGAAATAAAACTGACTCGCAAAAAATCTGGATACTAAAACACTGTTAAATGATTTACATATTTATAATTTTTTTTTCTGTTTAAATATATTATAAAGTTTTTAATCTGCATAATAATCTCGCTAACTGCAGTTGAATTTTCACAGAAAAGGGATTCTATCACGTGTGTATTAGAAATAAAATACCATTTAATACTTCTCTAATTTTCCAAACAGTTGAAACCGTAGACAATACGGAACAATCACATTCGATTTTTTTGTATCTAAAGACATGTAAATGAAACATAGAATTTCTTTAAGTGAATAGCTTTAAAAAAAACTTGATGCCTGATTACACGGTGAATGCAGTCGTAACAGCAAATGTTGACAACAGTTTTCTCGTCTGATGTCTTCAGATGATCGGGATTTTTTTCCTCTGAAATTGGTACAATCATAAAAATTGTTCTTCTTTGCATCGCAAATATCATCTGCGCATTTGGCGGCAAAGTTTGTGAATGAAGAACTCTGGAAATGAAGCCCTATAAATATCACCTAAAGAAAGAGACAAAAAATTTTCGTTAAAAAAATTTCATTAATATTTCATTCAAAACTCGGTGTGTTTAAAAATGCAGGATTCTTTAAAAAGTTGAATAAATACGTACACACACACACACACACACATATATATATATATATATATATATATATATATATATATATATATATATATATATATATATATATATATATATATATATATATATATATATATATATATATATATACAGTGGTACCTCAACTTACGAGTTTAATTCGTTCCATCATGGAGCTTGTAACTCGAAATACTCGTATCTCGAATCAATTTTCCCTATTGAAATGAATGAAAATGCTATTAATTCGTTCCGGGCTCCCCCAAAACACGGCAATTTTTTGTTACATGTTTTTAAATAAGGAAAATGTGCTTATAAACGACAAACATTATATAAAAACGCAATACAATAGAATGTACTGCAATAAATTTGTTTCATTAAGTGTAATGTACAAAATTTACCTTGGAGATCAGACTCGAAGATGCTGATGGAAGAGGAGGAGAAAGGCTGAACTGAAAAATTGAATCTTATTCATAGATTTTTGACCTTTTCGCCCCGCTTTCCTCACTTTCGCTTTTATTACCAGCTACTCTCTTAAAGTGAACGAGTGAGACACGGAAGCTGGGCGATTGTTGCATCGTTCACTGTGGCTGTAATGTCCAGATTCTTCTTTCTGAGATTTCGAAGAACGTTTTCTCAGAATTCATAGAAGGGGGAGAGCATGCGATCCTAGGACCAAGGTCATCCGATCCCTTAGACCCCATGGGGAGTTCCAGTGTGAGGGAGGGAATCGAAGCTATCTCTCTGCGGGAGGGGTTGGGAGCTGTTCGGTTTCTGAGGGCGACTCAAGTTTGGGCAGAGCAAGCTGCCTCGGGTGGTAATTGTTCAGTGTTAAAATCTCGGTTTAAGACTGGATAGTAGTCTCAGAATAATATGTATGCAATTGTATAATTATTGTACATAAATGTTGTAAATATGCTGTAAATTGTTGTAAAATGTTGTAAAATGTTGTAAATATGCTTCTTGTGTTCTCATTTGATGAGCACGTAACATGGCATTCGCTGCTGAAACTAGCGGTGGGATATCTGAAGTTTGCTCGTAACCCGAATTTTAGCTCGTAACTCGAAGCCAAAAATCTACCGAGAGAATGCTGGTATCTCGAAAAACTCGTAAGTCGAGGTACCACTGTGTATATATATATATTTATATATATATATATATATATATATATATATATATATATATATATATATATATATATATATATATATATATATACAGTATGCCCACTAAAGTCCCTTCCCACCCTCTTAACTTCGGAACGGCTGCTGCTATATTCATAAAAGTGGTGTCTAGGAATAGTAAAGTAGCCATGCGCTAATGAATGAAACCACCTACCACGCCACCTGTGGAAAACTACAGAGTTAGCATTCCCATCTCGAAAACGGAACGAGATAGGGAATAAAAGTGATTTAGAAAGTTGTAGAAAGTCATCGATTTAGTACGAAAAGATACCTTGTGGACATTAATGAGAAGACTACAACGGTTAAAACGCGCATTTGTTTTTTCGTGATTTCCTACACTGTGAAGTGACAAAACGATCTGAGAAAGAAAAAAACAACTAATTTTAAGAATATACCTTTATTTGAGATGTTCAAACTTCTCACCGTCATCTGCAATACACATTTGGATCCTCGTTTGAATCTCACGTTGCACACGTTGGAGCATCAAGCGTGACACGTTGGCACAAGCGTCCGTAATGCGTCGTTTAAGGTCCTGCAATGCTTGTGGAGGGGTCACTTACACCTTCTGTTTCAGGTATCCCCATAGGAAAAAGTCCAGTGGAGTCAGATCAGGCGAACGTGGAAGCCATTCTTCTAAACCGCCATACCAAATTATTTGGTCCCCGAATTCCTTGACGAGGTACTGCTTCACTGGAGATCTCAGCTTTGGAATACTCAGCCATGACCACGAGCATCAACATACTACAACCCCAAGAAGATGTCTCTTTTATAGCTGTCTCAGGTGAAAAGGCGTGGCGTTTCTTACGTATTTGCATACAGCAAAAATTTCGAACACCAAGCGCAAGTTGCGTAGAGTTGATGAGACACTATTTTACACGATCGTCGTATTGTCTACTCTGTTTATAATGACAATCAGTACAAGGATGAAACCCTCGAGGTTTGAACCGCTGTCCTTTTGATTGGGGATCAAAAGCGATATACCACTGTGCACATTGCGGTGTCGTGTTTTGCCCGAAAGATAATCATTTCTCCTTTCGTTCAAGTTTCGGGATTTCACAGTGTAGGAAATCATGAAAAAACAAATGCGCGATTTAACCGTTCTATTCTTTGCATGAATGTTCACAAGGTATCTTTTCGTAATAAATTGATGATTTTCTACAACTTTGTAAAACACTTTTTTTTCCCTATCTCGTTCCGTTTTCGAGATAGGAATGCTAACTCCGCAGTTTTCCACCAGATGGCGCAGTAGGTGGTTTCATTCAGTAGCGCATGGTTACTTTACTATACCTAGACACCACTTTTATGAATATAGCAGCAGCCGTTCCGAAGTTAAGAGGATGGGAAGGGACTTTAGTGGGCATACTGTATATATATATATATATATATATATATATATATATGATGGAACTTTAATAGTTTCAACTATGTATGCACGAAGTATACAGAAGAGATACAGGAATGAAACTTCTATAGCCCTTCAAAATAGTAACCAGCATTGTTTAGAACCCGTCTCTAAAGTTCTGGAAGTTGCAGGATGCCGTTCACAGCACGTGACCTGTTGATCCTTCGAATGGAGCCTGCAGACTCTCTGGTGGAATCCACGGAGAGATTTCTTATTGACAGAGACTTAAGTTCGGGGAATATGGTGGAGCACTTGCCAGCTAATCAAGAGGAATGTTAATACCTCTCTAATCAATGACCTCTCTCTAATCAATGACCTCTCTAATCAAGAGGTCTACAAACGACACAATTTTAGTTATAAACATTCATTTTACATGTATGTATAACACTTAAAGGGGGTCTACAAATTGCCACTAATCTAAGAGCCATGCTTACATGACGAAGTTCCATCTGGTCGATTTCTAAAAATGGTGGGGCGCTGCTCGCTACGTTATACATTTCGTCACAACCTTTCGTCAGAGCTCGAAGCACTCGACACGGTCGCATACTGCATAGTTTGCATCGAGACTTTGTGAATTGTACACGTAACCTTTATGTACGCTAGTTGGTTTTTGCCATTCTGAATTTTTGAACCCCTTATAAAAAAATAAATTAAAGAAAAAATAAAAATATTAGAAAATCTGGCAATATTATGAGGCCTAAAAAAAGTGGAGTGTCAAGAACTGTGCTCCCCATATAAACCAAGCAAGATATTGTAGCCAATGTAGAGAGTGGGCAGAAGATATCTGATGTTGCTAGGCAATATGGCTTGAACAAGTCTACAGTAGGCACAATCTTAGCTAAGAAAGATATCATCAAGCAGATAAAGGAGTAAAGAAATTCACATCTGAGAAGCAAATAAGTGCCATCCATGAAAAGATGGAGAGGTTGTTTTTAGTTTGGATAAACAAAAGGGAAATGAAAAGAGATGTAACTAGTACGGCCATCATTCAAGAGAAGGCTAGATAAATTTTTGAGAAGTTGAAGGAGCAAACTCCAGGTTCGTCATCCGAGAAGTTAGAATTCAAGGCTACCACTGGCTGGTTGCAAAGTTTAAGAGGATATATGGCATTAAACATGTGGTAATGCATGGTGAGTCTGCTAGTGCAGATAAAGAAGCTGAGAAGTTCTGTCTCAAATTTCAAGAATTCATTGAAAAAGAAGGGTATTGTCCACAACAAATTTTCAATTGTGATGAAACAGGTTTGTTTTGGAAGTTTTCCTGGACATAAATCCATGAAAGACCGATTGACGTTACTTTTGGGAGCTAACGCTAGTGGTGATATGAAGCTTAAACCACTTCTCGTTTATTACTCTGAGAATCCTAGAGCATTCAAAAAATTTCCATAATCAAGAAAAGACTGTCAGTGATGTGGAGATCAAATCAGAGGGCATGGGTCCCGCAGGTTCTTTTCAAAGAATGGCTGTTTGAATTTTGTGCTCCTAGCATCAAGGACTACCTTGACACCAATGACTTGCCATTGAAAGCACTGCTGCTATTGGACAATGCACCAAGACACACAAAGGACCTTGAAGATAATTTGCTGATAGACTTTCCCTGGCTGACAGTTCAGTTTCTACCTCCGAATACGACTTCGTTGATTCAGCAAATGGATCAGGAGTTTATTACGGGTTTCAAGAAATTGCATACTCGCGCGCTGTTTCGTCGGTGTTTCGAAGCATGCCAATTATCCTCAACAATAACATTAAAAACATTTTGGAAAGAAAAATTTGACATTCTTGAAGCTATCCGATTCATTCAATAGGCGTGGTCAGAACTCAACGACAATTGATTTCTGCTTGGCGAAAACTGTGTCCATCTTGTGTTCAGGGAGACGGAGATAATGCCCCTGAAAATATGAATGAAATTGGAACAATTGCTTAAGATCTGGAATTGGAGGTGAACGAGGATGACATTAAAGAGCTCATAATGGAACATGAAAATGAGCTAACAACAGAAGAAGTCCAAGAAATCTTGAATGAAGAACACCAGCGAAATGTATCTCCTTCTGAAAAAGAAGACGAAAGAGGACCAAAACGACATCTGCTATTAAAGATCTTTTATAGAAGTGGGAGGATGTCAAAGCAACGGTCTTAGAATGGCACCCAAACCAAGCAGATGTCAATACGGTTGGGAATCTCTACAACGATAATGCTATTAATCACTTCCAGAAAATTCTGAAGAAGAGAGAAAAGCAATCGACATTGGGCATTTTCTTTAACGAACCCTTAACCAAAAAAATGATTGATTAATGTGCAAGACTGAATTGTTTTGGTAAAAAATAAACTTACTAAGAAATTATAAATATATATATATCTTTTAATTTAATTTTTAGGGCCTCCAGGACGAATTAATGGAAGTCCCATAAAAATCTATATTAAATCGATGATCGGTTAACGAACATAGTCATGGAACGGATTATGTTCGTAAACCGATCACACACTGTATGTATATATATATATATATATATATATATATATATATATATATATATATATATATATATATATATATATATATATATATATATATATATATATATATATATATATACACTGAAGTGCCACTGAATTAGGGATAGCAAAGCCTATGCAAATTGTGTAGCGCTGCGCATCATGTATGCGCAAGTGAGGGCGCTATGGTAACTGCATATATAGCTCGTACTGTGGTTGTTCTGAATTAGTTGTTGGAATTGCCAGTATAGGTAAACTGCCTGATTTAGACTCCTTCTATCGCAGACAAATCGTAGGTGCGCGACGCATGGACCATTCAATTTCCGAAATCGTCAGACGGCTAGGATTTTCAAGGTCGACAGTGTCAAGAGTATACCAAGAATACATGGATGGTGGAAAAAACTAGCGATCGGGCAAACTGCAAAGGACAATTAGCCTTGACAGTGCTTGGTGAGAGACGGCTCAGGCGTATTGTACGTAGCCAGCGAAGCCAAACATTAGCTCAAATTACCACCCAGTTTAATGACTGTGCCAGTCGTACAGTCGTGTAAACGGACTGTGCAACGATCACTTCACCGTATGGGTTTCGGGAGCCGTCGACCTACGAGAGTACCATTGCTCTATACTTGCCATCGGGCTGCAAGTCTTGCCTGGGCAAGAGAGCACAGAGACTGGAGTGTAGAGGCCTGGAAACGAGTAGCATGGAGTGACGAGTCTCGATTCCGACTACTTAACGCCGACGGGAGGCTGAGAATATGGCGTCAGGCTCATGAAGCCAAGGATCCTGCATGCCTGGCTGGAACTGTACAAGAGCATGGTGGCTCAATCATGGTCTGGGGTGTTTTTTTGTGGCAGAGTTTGGGATCTTTGGTGCGTGTACCAACCTCCCTCAATGCAATTCGGTACGTAGAGTTGCTGGTATCACCTCCATCCGTTTATGCTGTTCTGTTATCCGCACGGTAATGGAGTTTTCCAGCAAGACACCTGTACCTCTCACAAGTCCCGGTTGGCTACTGGCTAGTTGGATGAGCATTCTTCTGACTTCCCTGTCATGAATTGGCCACCTAGAAGCCCAGACTTAAATCCTATTGAGCATCTTTGGGATGTTTTGGAACAAGGCGTGAAATGCCATCACACAGCACCAAAAAACCTTATTGAATTATGGACAGCTTTAGCCAATATTTGGCAAGCCATTCCCGTGGAACGTTTCCAGAAACTTGTTGAATCTATGCCTCGTCGTGTGGCAGCCGTTATCAAGGCCAGAGGAGGCCCAACTCGTTACTAGGTAGGTATCCCTAATTCAGTGGCACTTCAGTGTATTTTGGGTGCGTCATAAATTCGTGCAAAGTTCAAAAATTCATAATAAAAGAAGTAATGGTCTGAAAAATTTTGTGTTTTCCCCTTTAAGATCAGAGGGACATTGTATTTTTTTTCCATGTAAGAAAAACGTTTATAAAAGTGACTGAAAGAGGGCGCTCACACATTATACTGAGACATTTTATGCAAAGCATGCAAACTCAATCAGAAAATGAAACAGATCACAATAATATTTGACTGTGCATTTATTTTAAAGTAACAGATGTTCAATATTACTACCAGCACAAGGTAATAGGCAAGTGAGGCCCGTCACTAAGACCATTACAGCGGATTGTAGAATCGATAGCAACGACTGTCTGTCGAATGACATTTTTCAGTTCCACCAAAGACGTTGGGGAGTCCCGATATACATGGTACTTTAAGTATCCCAACAACTAAAAATTTCCCGAGGTCAAGTCTGGTGATCGTGAGGGCCACTGAACCTTACAACCGCGACTTATAGAACTCGGTCTTCAGTGAAAGATTCCAACAGGAACGTCTTGATATCTCGTGAAATGTGGGGCGGTGGCATCATCCTGCATGAAGGTGACAGCAGGTAAAGCATGTCTTTCCAGCAATGCAGACTTAACTTGGTCACGCAAAAGCGCCCTCTATCGGTTACTTTTGGATATATATATATATATATATATATATATATATATATATATATATATATATATATATATATATATATATATATATATATCCAAAAGTAACCGATAAAGACTCCAAAAGTAACCGAAGAACTATATATATATATATATATATGTGTGTGTGTGTGTGTGTGTGTGTGTGTAACAAGAAATCCCGGACTTCTCTAAACTTACATTTACAGAGTATTCTAAATTATCCTGTTAATAAAGCATGACTCCTTTTCCAAATTTGCAACCTAAAGGTAAAATAAGATAATTTATCGTAGCCCTGAAGATCAGGCATGTGAACTATCTGAACTCAATAACATCCCCAGATATGAGTGCTAGAAGTTTATGAGATTCCAAATGTCAGTGTAATGTCAAAATTCTTGAAGAGCCCTCGAACCATTCTGGATTTATGCCTTCTATAGCGTCAGAACCACACTTTACAAGAATTTTATGGCCACTTGTGCTGTTCCCAGGTCAATATGTCGCAGCTCTAACAAGCGCGGGATCTATCAGTCCCCGGGATAACCGAAGTGGACACGTGAACTCCACGAATCTAAAGTCACCCAATTAAAAACTAAGTAGTTTAGGCCCTCTGGCTACAATATCGCAAAACACCTTTTTAATATTGCATGAACAGAAGAATTTTCTCTCTCTCGCTCCTAACTCTCGTTGCTGTCAGATGTGCTGTCCACAGACGCCAGAAGTCTGGTGGGCACGACGGTTTTTCTCAGTTAACTCTGACATGTAAACACTGATATCAACGCGTCCGTTCCTGGCATGGACGCCGGACAAGTCATGTGGCCGCTGCAGCCTTCGCTATGCTTCATAATTGAATAAAGGTGATTTCCTGGATATCGTCTGAAATCTGTGTTCCTCTTCTATGGCTCCGCGTGTGTTAATCTCCTAAATATCCTCAATGTTTTCCTGGATGAACACTTCGCCCGACTGCATCACTCCTCGTACCGACTGCATCTCCCATAAGCTCTACGCGTCAATCCCTTTGTGCTAAATTTTCCAAATGGGATTATTATCACATATATATATATATTATATAGATACGTTTCTCAGAATAACTGGAATAGTCGATCCAATTCCAAATACGTCGAAACATGCACTTTCTTGTCCACGGTTTCGTCTTCCAGCAGCATATAGAAAAAGACAGACACCTGTGATAGCCCCAGAGTTCAATGCGCAGTGAGCATGGGAGGTGATGATAATTTAAGCGAATTTCAGAGAGGTACGTTAGATGGTGATCGTGAGATGGATCTTACGATTTAGGAGAAACAGGCAAAGTTTAGATTTTTGCGATAGACCATTTCAAAGGTGTAATTTGAATAGGCGAATTCCGATAAAACATCGTACCTATTGCAACACAGTAGCCGTCAGAATACTCTGGATAATTACAACAGGCGCCGTCTGTCGGGTATCATTTCAAGTAAAAGATGTGCAACATCTCCACAAATAACGTCGCAATTCAATTCTGGAGCCTCTTCTAACATCAAGCTGAATACTTTAATAGCTGTCTGCCAACCCGAATGTTATTGAATTCTCGGCTACACGTATTTCTGTTCCTCGCATCGGTTCAGAAACACCGTCATTGAACACGGGCAGACTTGAAATCAGTAACTTGTTCTAACGTGTTTCGTTTCTACCTGATTCTATGAAATAGAAAGTTTAGCTTGTGTAGAACACGCCATAAATCAATGAATTCAGCATATCAACAAGGGACTATACAGGCTGGTGGTACTTCAGTAATGGTATAGGTTATATATAGCTGGCACGAATTTATTCTACAACTTGTCTTACCGGTGAATGATATGTTAACATCATTTCAGAAGTGTTACAGCCATCCGTGTCATGCAGTCACTCTCGTGGATTTCGGTTTCCTTCGGCAAGAGAATGCTCCAGTGCACACTTTCAATTATGTTACAATAATACTACATTTTAATGGTAGCTAAGAAAACTTTCAATCAACCTACTTCTATTTTCTTCCCATGTACTACAGAGGTTTTAGGATCAACATGTTCTTTCCTCAACGATTACATTGATAGAAAGAATATTATTATACTGCTATGTGGAAACGTAACACATTATATCATGTGTGTGTCGTAACTGCAGCAAAAGGAGGGAATTTTCATGATTTGCCATTTATATGATGATATATCTAAAATACCTTGTAAGGTATGTATGAAATTTTTGTACGTGCTCTTCATACAACTTCTGTAAAATTGTATGAAGAATTTCTGATGTTGAGTCAAAGTTTTGGAATTTCATTTACTGAAGTAAAAAATGCACTGAAAAACATATTTCTGCCCTTTTATAAAGAAGTTAAAATTTATTAGTTTTTATAAAAGGAATAATTAAATCATATTACTGAAAAACGTCATAAATCAAGAAAAGTGAAGGGATTAAAGCTATAATGCTATTGATTCTACAAGTTTAACAAAAATTAGAATATTTGAAGTTTTGAAATTTATTCTTTTAAAACAAAAACTCAAATTTTCTATTATTTTTATCCGCATAATTATCTTAATATTCATTACAAAATATTTCCTTTTTAAAAAAATCAAACACACATAGTAAAATATCGTGTCCGTCTGCTATTTTTTTTAAACTCTGATAGGTTCACATAAATTCAAGACTTCAATAGAAATTTAGAGCATATACTACATGTAATAGGTGAAATAAAAATTCAGAACTGATTTATCCACACAAGTCATGTGCAGCTGAGAATTTCGAGGCAGAAGTATGTTATTTCAAAGGCATGAATTGCAAAAACAAGTTATTATATATCAAAATACTTCTGTAAAATAATTTTTCCAGCCTAAAATATGATTTACTATTGAATGGGAAACTTTCTCTGCAGTATAAAAATCATATTAAAACATTACTAGGCTATAATTTAGAGCAAATACATATAACCCCGTACGAGAATAGCCAGTGAGAAAGAGTGTAATAAAGTCAAGTAGAAGTGAAATTATAAGCATACATATTAATAATTAGTTATTATTGATTTTTAACATAACTGATGTACGGCAATTTTTGAATCAGGAAAATGCTAAGGGGTGTTTGAGGCTATATAAATTTGATAAGTCAGTATTTGCTTATTAAAACCTAAGGGAATACATTATTTTTAAGTAATACTAGCCAGAAACACACATAAATTTTAGTTGCGGATATATAATAAAATAGAGGTTATAAGATGTGCGATAATTTAATTTTTATTGTGTTTAAAACATTCACGTGTAAAACTAAAATACCCGTCATATTTTTATAAAAAAATAGTTTTGACTTGTGAGTGTGCTTGAACATGTAACTACACAAAATGGCCATTAATGATTACAATTAATTAAAATTATTTTTACTAGGAAAGTGAGAGAATTCGGTTTAATTAGTTCAATTTCATTAAAGAACTTTTTATGTAAAAGAATGTAAATTTTTCAATGAAAACTTGTTCAGTATATTATATAAAACTACCCAGTTTATAATGGAATTATTAAATATTTGTCCTTATTTAATAATTTTGTAATGTACTGTAATACTCGATTGATGTAACATATATGGTATCTCATTTTTATTAAGTACTGTAAAACATAAGTATTATGTTGATAGACCTGATTAATACATTTTCCACACACACACACATATATATATATATATATATATATATATATATATATATATATATATATATATATATATATATATATATATATATTTATATATATAAGTAACAGAATATAAATTAAAAACCGCAATAAAGTACTTTGTAGAACAAACAATGTAATACCAAACAAAGCAATGTTTATTATAATATTCTCACCTATGTTAAATGCATCAGTGTCCATGACATGATGACTGATGTTATTAAACTCCTGGAAAAGTGGAAGATTCTGTTTTGGGCACTGTTGAAGTCTGAAAAGTAATAAAGAAACAATGTTGAAATGGATCCGAAATGAAACCTATCCATATTTGTTAAATTATTTTTATTTTCACTACATAAAGATATTATGTTTTTTTAAAGTAGGCTTAAGAAAAAGTAAGAGACATTTAATCGTTTATAAGAGAAGAGTGGTAAATGAAGGCATTTGAATTTTTTTTTTACAAAAGTTGAAATCAGTAGGTATCATGAAAAAAACTATATATATATATAATATGTGGGAGCGAGATACTTTTAGCCGCTAGAGGGCCCTCCCACCACTTCCTGTTGGAAGACGAAATACGCCAGTTGGAAGTACGCTCTCGCGGAGGAGAGATCGCTTTTCTCGAGTAGGAGCTAAGAAAGCTCATTTCATTATATTATATGTTTAAGTGTCTTGTGTTGTGATAAAATAAACCTTGTGAGTGTGTATGAAGGCGTCGTTCCTCAGTTCCAGCACACCCCACATATATATATATATATATATATATATATATATATATATATATATATATATATATATATATATATATATATATATATATATATATATATATATATATATATATATATGTGTGTGTGGGTGTTCTCTCATTTATCTACTACGTAAAGGAATAATTTTTTTCTGGAAAATGACAAGAAACTTCTTAGTCCATCCGTATAAAACATTTACATCATAAAATTCAAGGAAAAGTTTTAGTTTTAGTATAATTTACACCTGAAAATTACACTTTTTGCCATGATGCTAAACTGCTGAATTGACTTCATTAAATTTTAAGAGAAAATTATGGAGAGATTTCAGAAAATGTAAAACTGAATGAGGAAAATAAAAGGAGTCAACGTTAGAAAATCGAATGGAACATAGTATACACTATCTAACAATAAATATGTGAACACCCATACCAATGACGATATCTGTGGTCCGGAGATACGTTACGCCCTCCGCCGTTAAATATCGTGTAACAAAACAGCATTAGCATTAGTCGCCTGCAAGATGCCACGAAGTTCAGCATTATCGGATTTCTAGAAAGGTGTAATCGTCAGGTGTCACAGAAATGGGCGATCCTTGAAGGGCATATCTAGCGAGATGAATTACCCAAAATCGACAGTGGCCAATGAGATTCAGAAGTAGAAGGTGGAGGTGAGCGGTGATTGTCGGAATGTGATAACAATGTCCAACCACGCTGCTCGTTTAATGTGGTACAAAGCACGCAGAAAGTGGACCGTAGATAAGTGGAAACGGGTTCTCTGGAGCGACGAATCAAGGTTCACCCTCTACAGTTCGGATGGCAGGGTGTGGATCTGGCGTCTGCCTGAAGAACGCCTCCTGCCAGAATGCATTTTGCCCACAGTAACGTTCGACGGAGGTCGAATTGTGGTATGGGGTTGTTTCTCCTGGTATGGACTGGCACCCTTGGTCCCAATTCATGATAAGCCCAACGTTGACGCACTATTTTGGATGACAGTGTGCTTCCTACGTTGTGGCAGTTTTACGGGTTGGACCCATATTACTTCCAGGATGAGAACGCCAGTTGTCATGTTGCGAGGTCCACCATGGATTGGAATGGTTACAACGGAGTTAACCGAAAGGACTGGCCTACCGAGAGCCCAGACCTGAACCCTATCGTGAACCTCTGGGACGAGTTGGATCGCCGAATTAAGGGTGCAACATATGTCCAATATCAGCGAAGGAACTTACATGTCTTCCCCAAGCCGAGTGGAAGAAAATACCACTAGCCGTTATACAAAGCCTTGTGGAAAGCATGCCCCGGAGGGATGAGGATGTAATTGCCTCATGTGGAGTATGTGCAATTACCAATTGAGGAGGCTCTACAAACTATTGGATATAAATAAATTTTGGTTTCTTTTCTATCACAGGTGTCCAAATACTTATTGGAAGATAGTGTACAACCCATAATTTTGAAAAGTGAATATTCAACCCTTGACGGTTTTTCTATAATGAAGAGGGTGTCTTTGCATTTTTTCCCGCCTTGAGTGATGCTTGCGTGATTTTTAAGCCTGACCCAGATAAAAGCCAAGAAAGAGTTCATAACAGTCACGAAGGAGAATATCTCAATACAACATTATGCAATTTACTACGCTAGAAATATCCTTTTCTGACTTAGTAAACACATTGTATTTGCATTACATAAAACAAAAAATAAGGAACACACAACGACTTGTTACAGCTATGACTAGAAGATTCAAAACATCAATATTAACAGAATTTAATTTTAGTTACTTTAATTTAATATTCCAACCAATTAGTTTCTTTTTTAAGAATTAGCCTAAATTATATACTATCATTAAAATCGCCTCTGTATGCTCCACAACAGCAGGTTTTTCTGGTGGTATTTCTGAGACCATCAACTTTTGAGGAAAAATGAAGGAAAGTTTTAGATGTCGAAACACACATCTTATATTGTCATCCATATTTATCACTGGAGTTGAAGCTTTTTAGCCCGGGTACTCCGAAAAATGTCCCATTATTGGAAATCGGCGATAACTCGTTACTTCGCTTTGACTGGTTCTTGATTATTCTGTTTCTATTCATTAATGATACCGTTATTAATGCAAACCTGGCGCTATTTTCCGTTGTTTTTGAAGTATTTGTGAGTTAAGTAAAAACCCAGAGTGTCAGATAGATTATGTTTCTTTTTTTTTAATATTCCATACATAAAAAATATTCATCCTCCATTAAAAAACATAATAATTCCTTATTTAATTCAAATCCTTTAAAAAATAGCCACTTTCCAGAAAATAAGCCTTCTCTCAAAAACTACATTTAAAAAAATATGTTTATACTTTTGTCCACCACTGGATAACAATATTTTAGTTTTAAAATACAATTCCCATCAGAACAATGCATTAATCGATCGGCTATCTATATAAAAGAAGAAAAATTCCGCGAAACATTTGGTGGGAATAATAAACATAATAGGGACAAAAAATATCGATAATCAATATTTAAGAATTCGATATTAATACCGACATTTTAATCGATACTCCCACAAGCTGGAATTTCAGTGATTCTCAAAATAAAAAAAAGTAACTTTTGGCCGTCTCGAATGCAATATGGGCGCGAGAGAGTTAGAATTGATTTTATAATTCATCACCTAGGGACTCGATAAAACAATAGTACGTTAGTGGTACTTTTCGGTGTTCCCTTTTATTTGATGAGAAAGTTTTAATTTTAAAGTTGTAAGAATATTTCAAAGGCTTCTTTTAAGGGAAGTTATTTTTAAGAGTGAAAGTGCTTGGTTTTTAGGAATGATTTTCGATTAGCTCTTCCGGGATCGGCTTGTCAAGAACAGTGCTTCGTCGGGTGCCTGACAGATTTTGGAAGCCTTCGTGCGAAATAAGCATTTTAAAGTACTACAATTCCACCGCGCATTTTATTAAAAACATAAATAGTCCAGTCAATTTGTGCTCAAAAGGGGCCCTCGAGGGAAAATTTTGGGGTAGTTTTGATTTCTTCTATTTTATATGTTTTTTGGGGTGCTGAATCCGAATCTGAGGTTTGTTAACAAAATTTCGTGACGCAACATTGAAAAAAATGCAAAAAAAGGTGAAAATTTTCATTTTTTGGCGGTTTTTTGCTTATAACTCGGAAACTATCAACTTTTCGTATATAATCCTATTTATTAAAATTAAAGTACATAAAATTGCCTACAAATTTCACTATTTAGGTTTTTTTCTCCGACGGACCGTTTGGGTTCAAGCGCTATTTGAAAATTGGCGTATTTCGGCTGGCTCCGCAAAAACTCACTTTTTACACTCCAAAACTTATCATTAAAGGCTGTCATTTAATTCCTCCTTCCAATACAATGTAGGATTTTCAAAATCACATTGTATTTAAATTCTGTGCAAATATAATTCCGTCTTGTACGTCTTTTCATGTTATTTATTCTCGGCGAGCCTCACTAAATGATTTTATAACTGCCCCGTTTGGTTTAAAAGCCCTCTTTCCTTCCATTCGATTCCTTCACAGACGATTCAAGGCCAACTACGTCACCGTGTACATGCGTACCCAATCAACACCCCCTATATCCGATATAGGGGTGTTGACCCAGTCTCAAGTCCCTTCGTATTGTTCACGAGGTTTCCTCCCCTCCCCCCTCCAAAAAAAACAAAAAATAAAAACACCGGCCATCCGATTCCTACCAGTGGCAGTGCGAAGGAAGTAAGTAGTTCAGTGTTAGAATCCAACGACAACACGATTCAAAAGTTATATTTACGCGTAGTGTAAAAAATGGCTTCAAATGTGTGTTTTATCTGTGATGAAGTGCTGGATAATAACGTAGAGAAGGTGATAACGGTGCGGCAAAGAGGTTTGAAAACGTTTATCGAGTCAAGAAAGAAGAGGAAGGATGGTGAGCATGTTCAGCTACGTGAAAAATCTGCAGTTGATGTTCATGAACGATGTCGTACAAACTACATTAATAAAAGAATGATTGCAGCTCATTTGAAGAAGGCGGAACAGGGTAGAGAGCAAGTCAAAAGACGTTCTACTGAAGCGCATTTCAATTTCAAAACTCATTGTTTTATGTGTGGCCTCGTCATAACACCTGACTTTATAGAACAACAAAGAAAAAAGAAAACCGATCGTAATATTGTGTATCAGGTTCAAATTTTGAAAGTCAAGGAAACTATCATAAAAAGGGCAGAAGAACGTGGTGATGAGTATGGACAAGCCATAATCAAACGTCTTTTGCCTGTCTCAGACTTGGTGGTTTCTGATTGTCAGTATCATAGTTTATGCATGAGAAAATTGTACAATCGCCCAAAAATTCAAGAGAAGAGAAAAAGGGGTCCATTCGCCAATCATGTTGAAGCAGCAATGGAATATGTCTACACATATCTTGAGAATAGTGATGGCGAATGTCAGTTTACTCTAGACGAGTTGGTGGACGAAATCAAGGGTGATTATCGTCCTGACATAAAGACAGTTAAAGCTCATCTACTCAAAAAATATGGAAGCGATATAATAATGACCTTTTCTCCAAACAAGAAGCTGGTAGTGTGATTCAAAAACACAGGGTATAAAATTTTAAATGATGCTTGGTACCAGCAGGCGTTAAAAAATGAACAAGAGGAAAGACTCCGGATTATTAAGACGGCTGCTGCAATTGCTGTTGAGGATATCCGGAGCCAGGTTTATGAGACAGAACAGTACCCCTCACCTGATAAATTTTTGGAAGGAAATGAGGAACTCATTCCTGAAAGTCTCCGTACATTTATGGAAACAGTTGTACTAAACAAAAAACGTGGGGACCATGATATGTGGAAGAAGAAGAACACAGCACTGGCTCATAGTCTTGTAGCAGCAGTGAGGCCCAGATCATTCGTTTCACCAGTCCTCGTAGGGTTGGCAGTGTTTTCTGTACAAGAAGTACGGCTCAAGGAAATTAGTCGATGTGGTTTCCTCATTGGGATTTTGTTCGACTTACACAGAGGCTGTCCGCCTGGAAGCATCCGCTGTCAGCAGCGATCCGCTGAAAGTTAACCAGCCATGCTTTTCACAGCAGGTGTACGATAATGCTGATTTTAATGTACATACAATCAACGGATACAGCACCTTTCACGTCATGGGTACAGACTGAAGAAATACGCTTACATGATGCGGAAGGTATGTCTAATCTCACAATCTATTTCGTAATCACTCATCTCTCCTTAAGATATGATCACAAGTTGTTGTTTTCTCACCACCTCTTTCATTTTCCAGATGAACAAGCCCCGACTCTGACGACAGAACAACCCGAACCTGTGCCAGGACTCGCCGCCTTCGAAGAACCTCAGCCAGGACCCTCTAAACGACAACGGCTCATATAATAATGTAATATATGATCATATGTATTGTAATACAATATAATAAAATGTAATAATTTTTCAAGATTTTTCTTTGGAATTTCTACTTTTTTGTAACAATTACAACTAATTTGTACATTTTCGGACTTCTTTAAATAACTTGAACATTATTTTATTTTTGAAAAAATTACCTGTACCTCTACATATACGATCTAAATAAGGTATGTGCAGAGAACTGGGAGGAATTCACTAATTGACAGCCATTAATAATAAATTAGAATTTTGGAGTGGAAAAAGTGGGTTTTTGTGGAGACAGCCGAAATACGCCAATTTTCAAATAGCGCTTGAGCCCAAACGGTCCATCGGAGAAAAAAACCTAAATAGTGAAATTTGTAGGAAATTTTATGTACTTTAATTTTGATAAATAGGATTATATACGAAAAGTTGATAGTTTCCGAGTTATAAGCAAAAAACCGCCAAAAAATGAAAATTTTTACCTTTTTTTGCATTTTCTTTAATGTTGCGTCACGAAATTTTGTTAACAAACCTCAGATTCGGATTCAGCACCCCAAAAAACATATAAAATGGAAGAAATCAAAACTACCCCAAAACTTTCCTCCGAAAAACACAATTTGACTGGACTACAACCCGTGTCTTGGAATTGCTTATACCATCGCCCAATGTTCTGAGAGGTAGGAACTTCAATCTACCAGGGTTTTGCTGACGAAAACCATGCTAAATTGTTACTGACTCACGCTTCACAAAGCGAAGGACACAAAATGATTTCTGTTCTGCAGTCGCCATCTTTACAAACACTGAAGTGGCAGGCGAAGGAAGAGCGTTATCGCTACTTGTCGGCAACTGCCTGAAACTCGAAATTTCCCTCTTTCTGCCCATACAGTATTCGATCAAAACGGACTAAAAGTTGAACAGTTATGATATTTTTAAATCGGATGATACTTTTTGAAAAACCCTGTACATACATTTGGACTTCTTAAGCAGAGATTTTCACTGAGGAATGGAGGCCATTTGAGTATCTTTACAACATCTGTAACACAAATTCTCAAATATTACGAGGGCCGTAACACATTGTTATTCCTGGACTACTTTATAGGTTCTCAATATTTAAAGTAAAACATCTTCATCATGAATAAATCCTGAAGGTCGATCATCCTTCGATTTCTTTCTGACCATCAAAAGGAAATTGTGCTTCTATAAACACCTTGAGCATTCCCAGGTATGATATTTTAAACCCTATAGCGATTTAAATGAACGAATTCTCTGCTTAAACAATCAGTTATAAATCCGAATCTAAGGAAATACATTGCAAGACTAAAGAGATCCCATAATTTTTATTTACAAGAACTTATTCAAATTTAAGGTTTGGAGAGATCTCATCACGCTTCTGTACTATCCACGGGGAATTTAAGTTGCTTCCTTACATATAACACCAAACATGGTAGACTTATTAAACAATAAAACCACATTGTAGTCAGTGAGAGACTTACATATCCACTTAGCCAAGACAGCGTCATGAATAAAGACTTCCTTACTCTCTGCTCACCGCTGAAAGGGCGAACAATAAATAAGAAATACAGGGAAAACTCGATACTTTCCTTCTTTTCTTAGGTTAGAACTTTAAATATTTCTTCATAACACTGAATTTTTTCTTGCATGTATATGATATATTAACCCCGTAGGGCCGAAGGACAATCTTTCCATGTTCATCTGCGTCACACACACACACATTGTAGATATATATATATGCGTGCGTGTGTGTGTGTGTGTTTGTTTATATATATATACATATATATTTATTTATTTATCAAAGTTTCGATTATATATATATACATTTTTGGTATAAACTACTAAAGACTTTATAAAGATGAAATGTGTCATAGAACTGCGTGGCTCTTATTTTACTTTCAAATTAGTGAGCCTTTAATGGAGTTTTCTGTTTCCTAATTCACATTGATATGTGAAATTTTCCTGTCATAGCCAAAATTCATGAATGAACCGTGGAAAAATTTTTGACTCTCATTTGCAAATAGATGGTAATGTTTAGATAATAATTGTATATCTAATGAAACATAAGCATATCCTTTTGAATTTCCATCGTATCACCTTAATATAAAGTGTGAGATTCTAGGTCTTACAAAACTACAAAGAAAAAGAAATTCTGTATTGATTAAATGCAAACATATAGTTGGCAGCTGAGTGTTTTATTTCAATTTGTGATCTCATCTGTCTTTGAGTCTGTTAATCATCAACTAGTCTTGATTAGAAAAATATAGCCTAATTGTTATAAATATTTCAAAACATTAGCAGGTTTTTAATCTTAATAGTTCTTCTGTCCCTGTATAACTGTGCGAATCTACTGATTTAACTGGAAAGTAACCTTGAATTTTGAATTCTAAAATTATTTCTAAGAAAATGAGTAGAAACATTTAAGGTCTTTAACCATTAAAATACAAATTGGACCTAAATTTTTAAAATATTTATGAGGATCTAAGTGAACATTCATAACATTTCAGTATACAATTTATAAGGAAATAAATTATGTAGAAATGCAATTTAGCCAAAATTTGTTAAATAATGCTTATCTTATGCATCATAAGAAAACATTCAAAACGATAAAAAAAATTAAAATTTAGATATTCTGCTGAGCTTTTATCGTGCTAAGATGCACAGTATATATATATATATATATATATATATATATATATATATATATATATATATATATATATATATATATATATATATATATATATATAAATCGTGCATCAGTGTAATAACATTCAAAATACGATTTGTTTTTGTTCACTTTATATGAAAAATGAAACTTTTGTTCCATTATGACCATCAGACGGACCTGTATTTAAATGTCTATTTTTGAAGTAGAGAAGTGGCGCTAAATAAAGGTAAAACTTTTGGTCTTTTCACACAGTACACGAGCATAGGAAAATACTAATATATAAAATCCATAATACGAAAATTCGACATATTTCAAGCGATAAAAGGGAACAAATACAGAGTAGAGTGGAACGAAAAAAAAGTTTTTTACATAGTGATTTGCTATAGCCGGCAAAAGTTGCCTTATAAAATTAAAATGAAGAATATAACAGTTTATTACTCTACTAAAATATTTTTAAGTTCCGAAAAAGGCTTCACAATGGATACTTTTATGAAAAAGTGACAAAATTTTTATTTTTATAAAAAAATTTCTTTTGCAATTGAAAAAGATGATTTTTTTTCAAAATAATGCTATGCCTTTAAAGACATTATATTGGTATTTTGTTAATCGGTGTTATTTTATTTTGTTTATTTTAAAAAGTTTATTTTAATTAATGCAAATTAAAAGTTGTGTTTGTTTCATTGCAATGTGTATTATGAGAATATGTTACTGTAAAATTAATATAATTAAAACCGCGAAATTCTAGAAAATCAGTTTTTTTATTATGGCATCTGAAAATTAGTGATACTTAGAAGAATGTTTTCGGCAAAAATATCATATTTTGAATACTTCTTTTACAAAAATATATATTATTATTTTAATATACTATAAAAGAAATTTTTAAAAATACAAATTCTCTCACGTTTTCAAAAAAATATCCATTTTGAAGCCGTTTGCGGAGCTTGAAAATACCTTAGTAGAGTAATAAATTTTTTTAATTCTTCAATCTACTTTTAAAAGGCAACTTTTGTTGGAAAAAGCAAATCTCTATGTGTAAAAAAGTTTTTTTGTTCCACCCTAATAAAGAGTGTTTGTAATGAAGCGCTTTCAAAAAAAAATTAAAATTAATATTTTAAGAGAAAATAAAATGTTTGAAAGCTTTGATTCATTGCATTTTGTGTTTAAGGTTGGTAACGACTTTGATGCCGGTCTAACTATAGGATATGGCGTTTGTTGGTGACGTTAGCCATTTAACGAAGCAATAGCGTGTGTGGGGTCTTTAGATGCTAGACGGAGCTAAGAGAAGGATGGCACCATTTGTGACGTTAAATAACAATGACTCTTTGTGGGTGATTGATGGAGGGGAGCATTAGAAAACCACATGGTTTGGCGGTGTTTTTCGGGTGGTCAATCAGTTATTTGGATCATTGCTTAAGAGAGGCGATTTTGATTAAGAAAGAGGGTAGCGAATGAGAGGTTTTTAGGTGTTGAAACTTGGCAAATGAAAAGTTGAGAGTTTCCTGAATGGCTGGTGAATTGGTTCCGGGGCGGGAACGTTCAGGTGAATTAAAGGATTGGAAGTTGAGTTTGAGAGATGGAAGTCGGAGTCGGTCGGAATCCAGGAGGCCTTGCTCTGGGTCGGCTGAAGAAGACCTGCCCGTGTTTGACTGCCCCAAAAGTCCGATCGAATATTCCCGGAGATAAAATAAAACGAAAGGGGTTTGATGCGTCGGAACTCGGTTGATCTTTTCCGAGAAAGAAAGCATGTGTGGAGTGAAGACTGATAGCTGATCCCGAATCCAAAATAAAGAGGTGTGTAGCTGAGAAGATTGCCTCCGGTCCGTCTGCAGTGACAAATAACCCAGCGTGGAAGAGTCCCCCATCATTAGAAAGAGAACCTACAGAGTCCCGTAGATACAGAGTCCCGTAGATACAGAGTCCCGAAAATACCTCCAGAACTGACGTCCTCCAGAACTGACGTCACGGAAGAGTCCCCTACCAGAGTCGTCACATAACCCGAAGGTTGCCCTCAACTAAAAGACGTGAGTGTTTCTATTGATTTTGTTTAGTTCAGATCCCACGCTTGCTATTGATAGTTAGTGCGAGTGTTACGTATTTGAAAATATAGTGTATTTAATTTGGATAGTAGGTTTTAGCATTTTTGCATTAGCTAGTATTTACGCTCCCTAAATCAGAAAATTAAGCTAAATAGAACCCTGTTTCTTTTGCTCGTGTTTTGATAGTGAATAGAGCAGCTATTATGTTAATTAAATTTGATTAGATAAAATGTAAATATAAGGACATTGTAAATAAATAAGTTCTTTTTTTTGCTTTAAACCTCGAGTCAGCAATTATTTATCTGTGTGTGTTTTAATGTGGAGCAAAGTTGATTTAGCAGATCCAACTGGTAAAAATTGTTCGTTAATTGCTAATTACGTCCAGAACTTTGGGTAACAAAATAAATAATTATAACACAACGCACCTAAATACCCTTTGTCTTAAGATAGACAATTTTTGTACTACCACTAAATAGTCATGCTCTATAAATAAAATGGACGAGCAATACGACAGTGTTCCGATTCTTATTTGAGTTCAAATAGGCCGTATCTGAATTAAAGTAATATTCATCATTTTATTCACTTAAAATTTGATGTACCAGATGATAACTTGGGAGTTGTATGATAACGCCGATTATTCCTGCCTATTTAAAAGCGAAAACTTAATTTAAAAGACACCTGAAGTTTCACAAATAACATGCTCAATCAGCGCTCTGAATTTTATGTAGCATAGTCTTGTTATCTATAATTAAATTTCGTTGTAGATGCTAGAACCCTATAACATTTCTAACACCGTACCTTGTTTTGACATATTACCACCTCAATACTGAATCACGCGGTAAATTTTTAACTCCTGTGAACTGAAACTCTGTTTATGTGGAAAAAAAATTCTTTATTTCTTTGTATCCTTGAAGCAATGCAGAATCGAAGCAATGCAGAAGTTCTGATTTTTTCAGTTTAAGCTGAAAAGTTTTTCGGCAAAAGGAGAAAAGAAAATAAGAGAAAGATGTTGTCTTTACTTTAGGGTTGTGTAAAATTCTACTAAGCATTGAATGTTTGAAGTGTGTGTAACGACCCAAGTATTATAAATCATATGCGATGCAACAATATTAACTCTTGATTCATCGTAATTTGGCTTGTAATGATTTAATATAAGCCCTCTGATTTCCTTTCTTCCGTTGTAGTCATAGAATATCACAAATAAATACAGAATCTTGTAGGAAGTCAAAACTTTGCTCATAATTTTAAATACTAAGATTTTTTTCGGATTAATCACTACTGTGTTCATTAAAACGTAGTTAAAACGTGTTTTCTTATTGCTGGAAGGGTCTATTCATAACTATTCATAATAATATGAGGAGAATGCAACAACGAAATCTTTTATTAAAATTCTTACGTCTGTATAACAATCAAATGGATTATATTTTATTTAGTGAACTTAAGGCTCTTTTATGTAATAATTACTCAATGAAATTGTTTTAAACAACGTTTAATGGACATTAAATGTTCAATAAATTCTCATAATTATGTGGCTTTATTGTGGCTTAATTGGTATTATGTTTTTTTTTTTTATTACAAGAGCGTGCAGTTTCCTTGTCTATATATATATAAAACAGTTCCGCAACTGACTGACAGTCTGACAGATAACGCACAAACCAAACCGCTGAACCTAAAGGGTTGAAATTTTGCATGCCAATTCTTCTTATAGTGTAGGGGTGCACGAGATAGATCATAAAAAATTCTTTTAAAATGAAGTCTTATTCGAATCTTTAGCTCCATTTTCTCATTTTTGGTGAATTTTTAAAGATTAATTTTTAGAATTTAATTTATTAAATGCTGATAACGTGGATTCTTTTCTTTTTGTGATGTTTTAAATTAATTTTGAGCCACGTGCATAACAGCGAAATAAATTGACAAAAAAAATTCTTTCTAATGCGGCAGACGATTGGACATCCAAAAAAATATTAAAATACAGTAAAAGAAATGTTCCTCAAACTGTACTATGTTAACTGTACTATATTCTGTATTATATTCTATTAGATTTAATTTGAATATTTTCTTCTACATTATTTTGTCTATAAAAATATCCGTTATGATATATATATATATATATATATATATATATATATATATATATATATATATATATGGCATTAATTTTCATACATTGACCATTGTATTTAATTTGAATGTACTCTGTAGCGAAGCACAGGTATTCAGCTAGTGTAAACATATTAAACATGCACGAAAATTATGATTATCTCTACTTGTGTAATTATGTAGTACGAATGTTGTTCGAAATATATTCATCAGAAAGGTTTCAACTGTTATAGATAATGGTATGGTGTAAGTAAATTTATACGACATTATATTTACTGAAAAATATAAAGAGGAGTATTTGGGGAAATTCAACGGCAAAATAAACTTGATGGCGCTTTCTTAAAATGTAAAGATTACAAATAAAAGAAATTGCAAAGCATACAAAGGAACGCATTGAGTGAATTCAAAAATGACTCGAATTTCCAACTCATGCTATTGTCGTAAGCCAAATGGATACCCTGGAGATTAGCTTTTTCTATAGAATGGATAAAAATAATAAATACTTTTTACTGTCCTGTGAGAGAATATACTATTGCCTCGAAAGGTAAAAAAAAATAAAAAAAAGCCCAAGTTGAGATAGCTTTCAAGCTGGTCCCTTTCATAACTGACAATGAGTTTTTTTTATATGTGTGTGTGACAGAAATCGTATATATATTGATGGATGCTCGAATACTCCTTTCGGAGTACAGAGAAAGTTGTTTCATTCCCTGCAGATTTTCTAAATTAATTTTGGATAGAGTTCGGTTTTGATGCTCTGAAGTTTTTTTTTCTTTCTGATATCGCTTGATTTTATAAAAAAAAATTCTTTTAAGTTGAAACTGAAATAATATGTTTTACTTCAGAATGAAATGTGTTATCGCTGATTTTTTTTTGTGAGCTGTTAAAGATTGTTTTTTATTGATTTATCTAAAAAAGGTCGAAGAAGACAAATTTTATTTTACGTTTTTCCTGTAGAGATACATCAAATTCAATAAAGAGAGAAAACAGGCCTTTCGCCTACCCAAAATCTGATGCGAGCAAACTTAAATTCAAAATTATATGAAATGTAATCGGTACATGCGAACAAAGGGTAAAAAAGATAATTTATGTTTGGCTTTTATGATTTTCGTGCTTTAACATTACAATATCTTGAAAATATGATAACCCCTTCTTTCTCGCTCCCGTCAAAATTACGGGGTGAGGTTTCACCCTCTATTTCTCGTGGCCGTGATATTTCCGGGCTCGAATATTTAAAAGTAACGTACCAAAAAGATTAAAACAATCCATTTCATTTACCCTGAAAAATTTTTATTTCTTATTTCACATACCAGATGGCAGCACCTGACTATTTATAATATAAGTAGGGATGGATTTTTTAAAACTAGAGCTGGCAGATAAAAAAACTAAATGGTAACCTCCGGAAAAAATGGGTACTTTTATTATCGATTTCTTGAAAATTATTCGATCGTTAAGGCGTTAGTTCATTTCACATCAGATATCACCAATTATATTTAAAGTTTATTTTAACAATCGCTAATTAATAATGGACACCGGTTGAACCACTAATACTTTAATTTTACGACAACACATATACAACGAAATTATAACTTTACATTTTAAATTGCTGTGAAGTAGAAACGATAGATAGCTTTTTCTGCATAAAGTTTTATGTGCATCAAGTATTTTTTCTAATTAAAAAATGTGACTGTTTTATGTGTGTGTGTAATTGTATGTGTGCACTTTTGTATAATATTTCTTCCCTTCCAAGTATTTTTTACTTTCACGCAAATTTTACGGTATCTAGTAACTTCATCCTTTTACATAAATAAAAATTTAAGTGATATAATTGTAAGTTTTATGAAAGAAGTGGCGAACAGATATATATTTATTAACAATATGCCTTTGTAATGTTAGTAGTGAAGAATAATAAAATCTTGATAATAAATTTATATTGTCAACAAAATAGCTAAACAATTTTTGGATAGAAATTAAAATCAAACGAAATGTATAAAAAGGCAAAAAATGTATTGTCAAATGATGGGAAAAGTTTCATTCGATATTTTAACTGAAAATTTACTTAAACGAGTGATAAATATTTATCACTTTTTCTTCAAAGAAATCCCATGAATATTGCAGAATACGTGTACATTCTTTTTCAAAATATTTTTAAAATTCAAAGAACCTTTTTCTAAACGTGGCAAATACTTGTACTTTAGAGAACTAATTTGTCTAAAACTCTATTCTTAAAATTCAGATAACCTTTTAACATTAATTTTGGAAAAAAAGTCTTTGTGACCTTCGAAAATTTAAACAGAACGCTTCTATTCATTTAGCACTAATATAATTTAATCACTTATGTAAAAATTTACTAATAAAATGGAAAAAAATATTATGTAAATTAAAAATAGAAATCAACCTCTTAAAATTAGGGAATATGAATGTTACTCTCGGTTTAGAAGTTCTTATGCTTTTTTTACTGTTTTTGAATTTCCATTATATTTTATGACGATTGATTAACCGTTTACATTCATATACGTTCATATCTATAATTACCGCAGTGATACCAAGGAGATATTTCCATTCATAAGGCTTTCTTTTCGACTAATAACTCGATTTTATAGCGTGGGGAGTTTGTAAATTAACTTTTCTCAGCAATATGCTTTGACCTAACGCTTGTGCATCTGTACCTCAATTGCTGATACCTTATACTAGGCGTTTACCATTTCTTGATTAATGAAAGTGTTCAGATATTTATTTAAGTGCATATAACAATAATTTGGATTTTTGAAAATATTTCCTGAAGTTTGTTTGAGAGGATTATGAAATGTTTCATGATCTTAAAGTGCAGCACAAGTGTCTTAAATCAGAAGGTTCCAAACTAAAACCTAAACAGTTGTAAGTCAACTGAAATTAAAGAGTGATAAATGCAATAATGTGGATCAGGAAGCTGTAATAGCTCCTTTAAACTAAGAAACTTTGAACCAGGATTTGGAAGCCCTTCCTCGTATTGGAGTTAGATCTGTTTTATATGTGATGTATATAATTGGTCTAGCGGTGTAGCTATCAGCGCTTGTGTGCTGCAAATCGAAATTTTCCTTGTTTTATTCTAAGTGAAAGTAAAACTCATAAATATATAAAAACGTATCAAAGAAGACAAAAAAACGTTTTCAACGAAATTGGAATTGAAATATATTTTAATAATGTACCCAGCTTGTGACTAACAAATATGAATCGCTACCTTCAAGTCGTTAATTTAAATTCACAGTTAAGATTTGTTTGCTTGTCTGTGTTTTTACGATTTTTTTAATATTTCGTGCAGTCCAAATATTTTTATGCAATAAACTAATTATTATGCAATCAACTTGCAAAAATAGTTATGTAATTCTATGTCTTCAAATATAATATTCTCATGCATGATTATATCTATGACATTACTTTGTTTTCTCTAAATATCTAAATATCTAAATCTAATACATTAAAAGTTATTACACGTAGTGTTCTATATTATCTAAAAATCTCCTCTATAACTTTACTCAAAGTTAAGGAACTAAGTATACTTTCACCCATGAATCATGATTCATTACAAAGCTCATCGTTAACATGGTATATACAGCTTATACAATAACTTCTTTGACTTTCTAAAGTTTTATTCAAGATATATCATATATTTGAAAATTCTATATGCCATACGGAAATTTCCTATTGAAATTTTGTAGTTAAACTCAATAGCAAATACATTTTTTTTCTATCTGTGAACTGCATGCAGATGTAGATCGATGCAAATATGGAGAGTGATGCTTTTTAAGTTCTTGAACATTTGATAGCGAAGGGATCAAAATCATCTTGAGAATAAGTTAAAATCTAGAGTTCAAACGAAAGGACAATTCTATTCGGATAAAAAAGCTTTATTTCAACCTAGCTGCCTGTTAAAATTCACATGAATAGCGAAAGTTATGATTTCTACGAATCATCTTTTTTCCCTTACGAGTAGACAATTAACCTTAGTTCAATGAAAAATTGATCCCAGTGTGGTAGATACACAAAAGTTTTCTACAAAGTTTGTGGTAAATCTATAATAGTCCCTGCGCCACAAATCATCGCATTTATAGTGAATGCAGGAAACCCTGCTTTTCGGAAAAAGACATGCTGACCATTATACCAATAAGCCATGTTATAATGTTCAAAAATAACACTTGCATTTTCTCTTGCTTGGGAGTGAAAACGATTTCTACATTTCCATGAAAACCACTTTTGTTCTCTTGACGTTATAGAGGCCTTGATGGCTAACCTTGAAACCTAAGGGTTTCAAGGTTAACCCACTTGGGCTCGTTTCCCAGGCAAGGCATGGTATTTCCCGTACTTTTTCCGTATTGGGAGTATTCTTAATTCACCCACAGGAGATCCTATAAGGAAATCCCCACAATGACATTTACGTTTTGTACGTGTGTTATGAAAACCTATCTATCACGTACTCCCATGTAAAAAGGTTTTCTTCCGATTAAAATGTTATTAGCTAGCTTTTCAAATGAAACTGGGAATTTCTGTTACTCCGGTAGGTTCTACACCATTAAATCATGTTCTGCTCTAAATATCTAGAAAGCAGAAGATCAAGGTTTTGCTTTTAAGATCAGACAAGAATTTCAGAGGTATGGGATAAAATTACTATTTAAATGTTTTGAACTGAGAAGTCACTGCTATTGTTAATCCTTATGCTTGACGAATTTAATTTGCCTCATATCTGACACATTCTTTAACATATTTTAGAACTATTAGAAGTTTGTTGAACATAAGTAATTCGACGTATCGATTAAAAAAATTATATCGAAAGGAGTAAACTAAACTCTTTCACTTTTTGCTTTAACTTGAGCTTTAAAACTTTCATAAACCAGGTAGTTTTTTTCATCATCTTATTAAACATATCGCTTCATCTTACATATCGCTTCATCAACATAGTACTTCATCTTATTAAACATATCGAATAGCCACGTTCAAATATTCTTACATCAGTTTCTGGCTAAAACACTACTGTACTTTAGCATTGAAAATTCTCTTTATTTCCCATGCCGTTTTTATCTTAATAGTAATCTTAGAGATGAGAACCTAAGACAAAATTTAAAAAAATAAACTCACTTTTGGGACTTTAAAACATATTAAAGAAATTGTATAATCAAGCAACACAAGGAACAGGTTCCTACGCTGACCACATTCCCGATACAACAGTTTGTGCTGCAATACTGCATTATTTCTGGAAACGAACAAACCGACTAGCTGAGAAAGGTGCCTCAATTGGTAAACAGGAAACGTTATTTCATACCTCAAGTCTTTGAGTTAAAGGATTATTGATTTTACAACAGCAGCAAATTATTCTTGATCGGGTGTCCATAAAGTGCTGGAACGCTCAAAAACCATGACCTGTACCTGATAAGTCCAGTCGGAAAGCTGTTGCAACATCTTGATTGTTGACCGGCCAGGGCTGCCTTGCAGCATATACTTTTCTCTCTTGCCACGGGCTCTTCGGCAATACGTTGACAAAGAGCTTATAACGTGGGGGCAAAACTATGTGCGAAGAATACTGGATACACTTGAAGTCGAGGCGAGAAAAATATAATAAGCCCAGATTGCATCTAAAACAGCCCAGATTGTGATAAATAATACCCGGTTTTTAAAATAAGTGTTTTATAATGACAAAAAATACAAATAAGATAATACACATCAAATTTTTCTGACATTACTTGAAGTTAAATTACAGTTATTTTATTATATTGTCATCAAACTTTACCCATTTCATCATTCCACTTCAAATTAATTTTCTGAATATCATTTTGTCATTTTAAGGCGTGCTTAGTATAATCTATAACACACTCCTTCTATTACGTCTTTTACCAGCTCTGTTTTACGTACCAGGTATGAAACTTTTAGTGATATCAATTTATTTCCTGTTTCAGCATCGTACAATATTTTTACGGTTTTAGTTTAAGAGAGTTTTAATATTATTATTATATTAACTGTGAAAGTATTCTCTATACGCAAGCAGGAGTGGGAGGTAAAATAGTTAAATGGATCCTGATAATTCATAAGATTTCATATTTTGGATTATCGAATCCATCTTTAATATTACGTAACGAATACCAAAATTCTGGGATGATTTCGTAACAGTGAGAAATATCACTTATACAATGTAATATAACTAAATAATCCAACAGAGCTAGATAATTATAGGAAGAATGTAGACAAAAAACAAACAGAAAACAAGCACTCAGGGATCCACGCACCAAAGGAAAGATTCTGTAGTAGTGCCAGAACTAAACCAGAAATCAATGTAAATAATACAATGTGTTGAATTATATAATGTAAATAATTCATCACAAAATAATAAATTAAAATACATAAAGAAGGCATAGACAGCCGAACGAAATTATAAGAAAAACTGCAAAAGCGTTGAATAATTTTAAACTTTTCAATAAAAGATTGCGGTGTTGCAAAAAATCCTCATTCTGGAAAAACAGACAATTATAACTAGTTAAATGTAAATAATTCAACAGAGAAATCTATTATATTACAGTAAGAATGCAATGACAGTCAAACAAAATAAACAGAAATCCTACACTTAGAGCTATAAACGCCCCATAAAAGCAAGATTCTGTAACAGTATAAAAATTAAACCATATAATGAGGCAACCGACCAGTCTTTTCATCAGGAGGCCTAACCGGATCAGTTACGTAAATGCTAGAACTGCGGTATGCTAGATCTGCATCCTATTTATAATGTTCCCCCTTCTGATGAAGACACCAGTCGGTTGCTACGTTATATGATTTAATTTTTTTACTGCTACAGAATCTTGCATTTACGGTGCGTTTAGCTCTAAGTGAAGGATTTCTATTTATTTTGTTTGACTGAAATTGCATTCTTCCTATGATATAATAGCTATCTTTGTTGAACTATTTACATTTTACTAGTTATACGAGTTTACTAGTTGTCACGATTCAATCAAAATGATAACTTTAAAAATTTTACAATAAAACCCATACTAATAACATTGTACGATGTATCTTTTTTATTACATTGTATTAAAATTATGCATGTAATGCGAAAGGAATATACATTTCTTGCCATATTTTTTACTCTCACGAGAAAAAACCAGATTTTGAAACGTTTTCGAAAAAAGAATAACAATCAACCCACATGGTCATCGTAAAACCCAGATCTGGATTTGAAATCCGAGTATGGGAGCCCTGCTGGAAGTTCATTATATATGCCTTAGTGGCCCGTGTTTTCATGAATTTTTTTTCAACGTGTCTTTGTTCCCTTTTAACGAAACTGTCCTGAAGATATTTGATTTAAAAATTCTGATAATATTTTGTACCACTCAAAACTTACTCTAAAAATTTTTTTTTTTCCCTTTTGAATAACGTAAAACACTTTAAACATAAAACTGTTATAAAACATGAAGGCATTGTTTTTGGAATGCTTTCAATGCCCAACACTGAAAAAGGCATGCAAATAAAAACTGATGGTTTATTAGAAAAACTTTAACGTAGGATTACGTTCCTCCCTAACGGTCAACCCGAAAGAAAATTTCAGACGCTAAAACCGTCCGTCCGTACCTCGCGAGTTATATAATTTTGGCGAGCTCCAAACCCTGTCTGTATCGTTTGGACAAGCAGTAAACAGTTAAACAGACAAGTATCAAAATGCTTTAAAATTTTGACAAACATATATGTATATATATATATATACATAACACATACATACATACATACAAAAGAGGTAAGTAGCGATAAGTAATCCTATGTTAATAACCCGCGATAGTTTCATTAGAAGAGACAACTGAAATTTTTTTAAATATTCTTTGAAATTTCAGTTTAATTTTTAAAATAAAATTTTACCCTAAAATTTGCATAATGTTCTAAATTTAGAGAATTTTTTTTAAAATTGTTGCTGTCCTAGTATTTGTTGGAAAACCCCATTGTAGTTCCCCTTTATGAGATAATTTTATTACGAAATTTAAGCTTATAATTCCTATGTTTCTCGAATTATTCTCCATGGTGTGACATAACAAGAAAAAATACATCTAGAAAAATGCATTATTAATTTTAAACCATATTACGCCAAAAGAGTTAATTTATTAGTACAAATATTTGAAGTAGAAGTTTTTTTTTCTTTAAAAGGCAGCGATTGGAAAAATTTTATAGAAAGCTGAAGCAAAACAATTTTGCTAATTTATGATGGGAGGAGTAGTGGGAGGAGAGGGGGGTTAAAGACTCTTAGACTCTTTAGGCACTTTAATCTACTGAGAGTTAATATCCTTCAACGTTGAGAAACAAAGTCTTAAACATTTCTTTAGCGAAAATTCAGGTTAGTTCTCGAAACCACAAACTTTAAACGATATTTTTAGATTAATCATAGAGCCTACCTGTTATCTCTCTTTCATTTTCCATTTTATTTCCACAACTTAAACACAAAGGGTAGTTTAAGAGGAAAACCTTCTACTCCAAACTTTAAAGGAAATGTTCTGTACTGCTTTCGAGCTCAGGAAATTAATCTCACGTGAATTTAAGTGAATTTAAATTCACTCCTGTGCAGGAAAGAAAACCTGAGGGAAGACGGAAAGTGGAATGTAATCAAATCTAACTTTTGCTATAATGCAATTTTCGCGTTGTTAAAACATTCCCTGGATTCAGAAAATTTAATTTTTCCATTTACTTTCATCTGTTGTGAAATACAGACGCTAAAATAAAGTTTACCGAAAATTTTATTTTATTTTATCGTATAAGTCTATTTGGAAATAATTTCTTGTGTTATAGCATCTTTTATTTTTTTTAATGATTTCTGAGGAGAAAACTCCGTATGAAATTGGCTTTCAATATGTAAGATTTACTATTATAAGCGTTGCAAACCTTCACTATGGAAATATTATGCAGCTACTTAAAACTAGATACTCTGAAATTTTAAGAACATACATGTTAAAAGAACAGCATAACATTGGAATTCATTACAACGATCGTAAAGATCTATAGATGGATGAATTTTAGTACTGTCTTCGATTATCATCAACATTACTAATAAACTATATATATATATATATATAACTATATATATATATATATATATATATATATATATATATATAACTATATATATATATATATATATATATATATAACTATATATATATATATATATATATATATATATATATATATATATATATATATGGCAGTTTTCTTCAGTAGTCTATATTTTAGATAACTGTTAGACTTCTACACGGTTTATTGTCATTTTTTCGATGAAAAAAGGGGAATAGACACATACAAAAGGGAAAAAAATTAAAAATTGCTGAAAGTAATAAAATAAAGAATAAGGAATTACAGATACTGAAGTAATAAAACTAGGATTCAAAGTATAAGATTTCGACAATTGATCTCGGGAATACTTTTATACAATATTTTAATTTTTGAAATGCACATTTAAATTAATTAAAACTATTTAAATGTACCTAAAGAATGAAGATTTGATTATCATGTAATACATTTACAAATTTAAATGCACCAAAGTTTTAAGCAGCTGCAGAATATAATTATGTTTAAGTTAATACATTTCGAGCTTTTACGAAGCAGATGTGCCTTCTATAACAGGTTACCCGAGGAAAAAAGGAACATAGCTCAAAATGAATAAGCTTTTCAGTTCTTTTTTTTATCCACGATATCAGTTTTTTTAAAACTGATTAGTATCTGGCTTTCGATATCATAGTCAGTTCATAGGTTTAGGCACACAAGCCATTACTTGTGTCTGCAGATTTTTAGAATTGGCTTTCCGCTAAAAATACCTGACAGTTTAGCCTTTTTGTAACAAAGGATATCTCTAGAAACGAACCCAGTCAACAAACCTAAATTCTTCCTCTTTTTGTTAATTTATACACCATTTCGTACATAATAATTGACTTCAAAATATTAATACACCTTTGAGTCTGTGTTTTGACGAATATATTTATTTTAAAATTTGGTTCACGAAGCTGAATGATCTGTATTACTATACAGGGAAACTCCTCTAGTTAGTCACCTCTCTGAACAACAATATTTTGTTCAGAACAGATTATAGACTCCATAGAGACAATGCTATGGAAGAAACCCCTTTTCTACGGCCACCTTTTTTTTTTGGAACCATTACTGGCCGCCATAGAGAAGTTTCGCTGTGTTTGATTTCACATATTCATGAAGTGGTCCCACTATAATACATCTAATCTTCGATAAATCTGTTACAAAATCTATTAAAGAGAATATTTAACGAGGAAAATGTCGGTAGGGCTGAATAATATAAATCTCACAAGAATAATGATAATATAAAAAAGAAGGAAATATATGCGTCTGAATTTCCTTTATCCGAAAATCTCGTATCCAAAATGTATAAAAATCCAGAATACTTGAATAACCGACTTGACTATCGCAGGTGAAATAGTGTACACTTGGCCTTCCTTATTATGGTGTATCGCATTATTTTGCTGTTTAGTTCTTTTCCGTGATTGAGTTCAAGGAAAACGATTGCTTATCAGTCACGTTTATTTGTATTGTCAAACAAATACAGATTATCCACATAGATGGATGAGGATGTGACACTTTATGAATGTCATGATTCAGTACCCAAATTATTATTTCAATTTAAAATTGCAAAAAAATATACCTTCACTTTTGTATACAATGAACATTTAAAACATTGCAAGATATTGTGTTTTAGCTTAAATGCCGCTGGTCCGAGGTAGCCTAATGGCAACGCGTTGGGCTTAGAACTGAGGGTGCTTGGTTCGTATCCCAACGAACACCGTTAAAAACCTTAGTGTATAGGCCGGGTATTGGCACGTTAAATTCATAGACCGAACAGTCTCTCTATGAGGTAATAGAGGGTGGGAGAAGATACTACTCTCGCAGATGTCACCTCTCGGAGTGCTCGGTCAAAATTAAGGTGGCACCAGGAGATGGTGTTGGTTAACCTATACGGTGACCACATTGAAAACAACCAACAAATCTCGCGGATTATGTGTAAATGTCTTTATTGACACGTGACCCGCTTTGGCAAACAACTTGAGAGCAGCACAAGATTTTTAATACAGCACATAAAAATGTTACAAAACCTGGGAATATCCTATTCTCTTCGGGTCTCATCCATGTCGAAGAACAGATGCCCAGTCAGCACGACACGTAAATAATGATAGAATAATGAACAGAAAAATGTTGGATAATTCGCTATTTCTAAAGATAGGGTAAGTGTCGCAAATATCACCCGTGTGCCTAATATCGCCCTCCTGTTTTTAAAGTATGATTCGCGCTATGTATGAGAAAATGCAGTAACTTCTTAGTTCTGGGTTTGTACTAACAGCGGCGATAGCAACAAATCTCTTATCACTGACAACAGAAACTATATGGCGTCTGAAGTTATTTTGGCCGTTGTCTTCGTAAACTTTGGCTCCAAAGAATCAGAATCCAATGAATGACCAAGTAGGTACATCCACATTCTAATTTTGCTTATACCATTTGAAAGTGCATTAAACAGAGACTTTGCTAGCAACGCCTTTTAACAGGTGCTCCTGATTTCGCCGGCTAGGCGGTAAGAGGAACAGAGGTAGACGATATTAGGAACCGCTATGGAGTTCACTGGAAATTTGAATTTTTCCAATTTAGCTACATAACTAAAACTGGCACTGGTTTTGGAGCTGGTTGATCTCAGGATACCAAAGGAAATAGTTCTTAGGAATGTTCTTTGAGTTTCCAGTCTAATCAGAAACTAAAATGTAGATGAAATGTCGAAAAAAAGTTAGAGTAGGCGATATTTGGGAAACCTACCTTACTTTATTATAATATTTCCAAAATAAACTACGAGAGATACTTTTGGCTTACCTGCAATTTTTAGTCATAAAATAAATCTTTGAAAATAATTATGTTTTCCAGCCTTTGTTACCACAACAGCAAAGAATGAGGGGTAACGAACAAGAGAATAAGTAATTTTTGACTTACAGGATCATATTACTGAGGAAAGTTATTTCCCAGCGCATATTATTTTTATGCATACATCCAATACGTTCGTTTCGAATAAATATGTAGCGCATAACTGGTAGTGAATTGGCATTAAATGCCTTCAAGTATAGGCCGGATATGTGCACGTTAAATGCGTAGACTGGAAAGTCCTTCTATGAGGTCAGTGGGTGGGGAAGGTATGTTCAGCCCAGTTGTCGCCCTTAGGGTTTCTCGGTCAAAATTGGGGTGGCACCTAGCTAAGCCGGACTCCGACCCTTGGGGTGCTATTATAAACCGGAACCACATAACTCACCCCTTAAAGCCTACATGGAACTGGTCTGGAACATCAGGCCAAGCAGGCATTAGGAACAACATCCTATAAATATTCTGTAACCAGATACTACGTATACTGAAAAAAGTATAACCACTGAAAACTGTTATCATATAGAAATCAACTTAATAGTTTTGCAGATTGTTTTTTTATAAGAATTACGACCGCATCTTAAAGAGCCCATTTCGACTCCCGGAGGCTGCAAGAACGAAGTTACATTGTACACTCCTGCCCAGCAAGAACCATGAACGCTATGGGTTAAATTTAAGCGAGTCCAAGACACAATAATTCCTTTTAATTTCGACGTGTCTCGATAATTTCCCCCTCTCAGTGGTATCTATATAAAGATAAATAATTATAAATACAAAGATATTGTAAATTTGGAATTTAATTTTAAAGTTAAAAATTTATTTTTAAACCATTAAAATTGCTAGTTTCCAATGAATATTCTGTATCAAGTTACTATCTGTAGTAAAGTACTGTTTTTAGTTTGTGATTTATCTGCTGAACAAACAACTAGTTCTATTTCCATATTTTTCCCATTTCGTACATATGAATGTTTTCAGAATACTGCCTTCAGGATTCACAAAATTTATATTCATAAAATTTTAAGTCATTTTGTAATAAAAAAAATTTTATTTCAAAGTAACTTTTGCTACAGGAAAAATAGTTTCGGAAATATTTAGTCTAAATCAAAAATTCCTATAGGCAGTGAATGGGAAAAAAGAACAGAGAAGCACTGTGCAACGCTTTTCAGAAAACTTTGCAAGGGAGTTTAAGTATATTTCTTTAAAGTGTAAAGCTCCATTCCAAGTTAAATGGATTTAGAGTACAGAAGAAAAGCACGATGCGCATATATCAGACAATATAATCATCGTAGATCCATACGGTTTATGCCGTTTGGTTTCAAATCGCCATAGTATATTTTAAACCAAGAATATAACGATGACATCTTTGGTAAATACGTGTACCCCGGAAGTGGCTTAATTTTAGTTAACTTGGTAGCCTTTAGGTTTGGTGGACTTTCATCTAAAATCGGTTGAAAGAGAAGTTTTATTAGAGGATGGTTAATAATATCCATGAAATTGAATGATACTCTCCCGATAGTTATCAGACTGGAACATTATAGTATCTAATATTTAGTCCACAGCATCTCATAATCAATTCCAGAAATGTCTGCCAATGTGCTATACATTACAAAGGTAACATATTTTATAATATAACGGTGAGTCAAATTAATGTGAGATCAGTCCATTATGTTAAGAAGCCTTAATGTACTTATAAACGAGAAAAATACCGAATTTTTGTAGAAATGTATTAATGTAATAAAAAGTCCTCACCAGCCTTGAATCGTGCCTTGTAATTTCCTTCCATAGAAATTTCTCGGTCGCTGTATTAAAATTGGAGCATTACTTTATGTGTAAGGAGATTTTTTCAGGTCCTTTTAGGTACCAAATGAATCATAATAAAGGAATACTGCGTAAGAATTATGGTCCACTGCTATTGCTTGGCATATTGGATAGCGTCTATGCCATCCCCGCCGTGGGCTTCGGTTGAATCCTGGAGTAAGGCTTGGTAGTCTTCTAGGGTGTTCCCCCTAAAATAAGAATCGCTTGTTGAAAAGGAAACTGTAAAAATACCACTGTCCATCGCCGGGGTAATAATCATCTGTGTGAAAACAAATTATCTCTTTGTCTGCATAGTTCTTTCTGTATATTGTCTTCTCTCTCTCTCTTCATATGTACTCCGGACTGAGGACCTTGTCTACTGAGGCCCCAGGGAAATAAAAAACAATCTATGATCTACAGGAAAACATCACTCTGGAGTCAACGTAATCAACTTTTGACACACCAGGCTGTCTGAAGACTGTTCGATACCTTTGTGCGACGAAACAGTCCTTCTACAATTCGCCAACACTGTTAAAAACCAAGTTCGAAATGTCTGGATTAGGGAGTGCTTCCGAACTCAAATTCGCTAAATGACTAATGCTATCGTGTAGTTTATTTTAAGGTTTGTTGGTTGAGGGCGCTACAGTCTTTTTTTAGCTACACAAGGGCTAATTAGGTCGGACCATATTTTGCAAAGCCTATTAAGAGCGACTACACACATCCATGTCAACAATAAGATTTGAAACCACAACCTCTGGTACTGAAACCCAACGTCCTAGCCATTCGGAAATCGTCCAGCAGTTTAAGGGAAAATAGTATCAACTAGATTTCTTACAGAAATTGTTCTATTTAAATAAGCAGTTCTGTAAATTTATCAAAAATCAAGAATGGGTTAAGTACACGTTTTTGTGCTCCTCTGCAGGTTAAGTAAAACTATCTTATAAAAATGTCGAGGCATGCTAAACAAAAATCATTGTTTTGTTTTTTTCAACACGCCTCTGCAGATCGGGATCTGACAGTGTTGCCAACCTCTACGAAGTACCTCCCCCTAGCGAAATCTCGAAATCCCCCTGTTTCCCTCTAACACCAACTTCAGATCCTCCTACACCTTCCTAAAAGAAATTCTGGTTCCAAATAGGCATCCTGTTTGAGAGATAAATTGAAATAAATAGAAAATACACACTTCCATAATGAAATGAAGGTTTATTTACATTTGACATATGTATGGAACTTATAATCTAATAAAAAAAACGCGCCTCGATTGTACAAAATATTAAAAAATGTTCCCCCACAAAATGCCCCTAAAAAATGTAGCCCATAAAAACACCTCTTTCCATCTAATTTACCCCCAAATTTAGGGGGAAAACCCCCAAGTTGGCAACACTGGGCTCTGTGTTCACTAGAGAAGCTTTTTATACCACTTTTTCAGCATATCAGGGGAGTTTGAACATATGAGATATGTGCTCAGTGGCTCAGTGATCTCTAATACTTTAAATTTTCTTTCAACTCTTGTCAAAACATAAGCATAGCTAGCAACTGTAACAAGAACATTATAAGGCATAGGAAAAATACTACATATTAATTGGTATGTGGAAGGTAATTTAACAAAATATATTCAACCGGAATATTAAAGAATTTTTGAAAAACTGACCATCCTCTCTTTTCTCAGTTTTAATTCAAATTTCATTCCATTTAAAACACAAAATGAGTGTTAAAATAAAAGAGATCACTGCACAGTTTCACATAAATAAAAATGCTTCCCAACAATAGAAAAATAATTCTACGTGTATTCAAAGGTATTTAAACTCGTTGTCTGGAATGAGAGCAAACAGAGATGAAAACGTATAATCATGCCTATTGCGATTACAAAGCAATTTACGTTTCTTTGATTCTTTTCCATTTTATACAATTTTCCATTTTCTTCCTTTCATTTTACCACCAATTACAAAATGTTGTAACTGAGTCAAATAAAATTGTAATATAATTTATGTTTCCTTAATCAATAATGCGTACGTAGCTTCTGAATTCACTGTATTTTCTCTTTTTCGGAAATTTCGACTTTATTTTAAATAGTTGGCAGAAAATCCTTTTTACATATATAACTGCCAGTTAATTATTTGTGATAGTTCAACCGTAGAACACAGGAAAAAATAACATATATACTTAGACAGAAGAAAAACAAACGTTGGAATTTTTAAAAATTTGGATATATATTAAAACTAATTACACCATCATAGTTAAACGAGCGGATAGTTTTCCATAACTCTCCTTAAGAATAAGAAATTCGCCGGTATCCTCTCACTCTTTTAAATTTAATCCACCGACTGGACACGATGCTCGTAAAAACACAAGTTCACTATACGTTTAATTATCATTGAACCGCATTGCAGAAATCGTTTAAAGGAGTATTTAATCCTCGAGGAATTAGTTATTTCAGTTTCGTGAACAATGTTTCTTACATATTTATTTAATGAGACAAATAGTCTCTTTGAATGAATATACAATCATTAAAATGATTATTCTCTTAGAATCAGTTATTGTCATGCATTTTTCGACTTTTGGAGCTCGTTCTGACGAACAATTTATCTGTATTTCTCCCTCTCTCTCTCATATATATATGTATAATAATAAATACATAAATAAATAAATAAACAAATAAATAAATATATATATATATTTATTTATTTATTTATTTATTTATCTATTTATTTATATTAGGGCGGGCCGAAAAAAGTTTTTTTTCGATTTTCGGTGAAGGTTAGTGCGGAAAAGTTCCCATTGGTGGCACTAAGTTCACAAAACATATTTGAGATTTTTAGGACAACTCCTTGATTTGCCGAAAATGCCTTGAAGTTTTAAAAAAGCGCTAATTTTTTAACGTATTTAGCAAAATTTTTCAAGATGTTAGATTTAATTTTTTGGGGGGCAGTATTTACTTGTATAGTTACGTTTAGTGTGACAAATGCCTAAATAAGCTCTGATTATGTATTATTTAATTTTTGTGTGCCTTCTAAATCAGACGATTTTTATGGGCTTTTCGCGTATAATTGGGGAAAAGTTTTAAGTTTTGTTTGAATTTTCCGCCGGTTTCTCTCTCTTGTATTTTTATGTTCCTTGCTCATCCTTCTTTTGTTCTTTTCGATACGTCGACGGGGGTTGGGTGGCGGACTTCAGCACGCCTTGGAAGCAAGTCCGGAAGGGAAAGAGTAGTGGAGCCTGAGTGGGATGGTGTTTGTTCACAGTTTCTGGTTGAAACCAATGAAGACATAGGTGGAAAAACACCTTGATGGAAGAAAAATTAAAAGCAAATTCTCTGATGATAGAAAATATAAAACGATCCTCATAGAAAAAAAGGAGACAAGCGGCATCGTCGGGAGAAAGACGAAGACTATATGACTGTGTAGTCGAAACTTGGTTCAGAATATTTGGGGCATTTGACACCTCGTTCCGGTCATGGCGATGAAATTGGGAAATCATTTCATAATTTTTTAAGGCAGAACAAAGTGGATATTTATGAACTTACAACAGTCGAGTGTGATCCCACCGCTGTTAATACAGGAAAAAGCAACGGTGTTACTGCCTGTCTTGAGAACAAATTAAGACGAGAACTGCAACATTTGGTTTGTATTCTTCATACAAATGACCTCTGACTTAGACATCTACTGTCTTAATTAAATGGAGGAACCACGGGACCTAAGACTTTTTCTCTGGCCCAATCGGAGATAGACTAATGGGATGCAAAAAGTATACGGGCTGTTTCTTTCGAGACTATTCCTGTCGCAGAGTCATCAGAAATGCAACATATTATTCATTAAAGGCCAGATCAAAAGTATTTACTTGATATTTATTCAGAGGTTTTAACTGCACAGTGCTCTCGATGACATCAAAACAGAAAGCCAGTACCAACTGTTCATTAGAGATGGATCACAACTGCTTGCTGAATTATACGCTAGCACTTCGGTATTTCAAATCCTGACGAATTTCTGAAAGATCACGAGGTGCGTGTGATACGAGTTTATGCTCCAATATGGTTTGGCATAAAGAAACGGCCAGATTGCGCAGACAGATCTAGAAATTGTTGCAGATTTTTCAAGTTTCAACTTTTCTCCTGGATTAGCTGAAGAAGACAGTGCACTCAGTGGTTCAGACAAATGAATACTATGCCCATCCCGAGAATTTACTGGTAGAAATGGCAACTGACGATAACCAAGATATTAAAATATTAGCATGGAGAAGAATTAAAAGATGCCGCAATTTAAAGAAGAAAAAGATCAACAGAGGGCGAGAGATCCAGGTAACAAAGATGAACTTTAAGGCAACGGGGTACTATGACTGCATCGACTGGGTCTGCACCGAAATCAGGGAGACTCCAATCACCAAAAATATTTCTTTAGGAAAATTAAAGGCCACATAAATTCAGGATCCATTTTAGATGAATCATTAGTTGACTTTCCAAGTCACACCCAGGCTGTGGAAAGAACCGTTAAAATTGTGACGGAATCTGCATCAAAGATACGTGGAAATGAAAGAAGATATCATCAAAGCAAAGTTGCAATCCCAAAAAATGATGCCCAAATTTCATTTCAAAGAAGGACTGGGTAGCTAAAAAAGGTACGAAATCTGAATGCAACATTCAGTGGGTGGGAGAAACTAGCAGTACAGTAACCTCCTCGTGGGGAATTCTTGGTTGTTTCCTGTTGGTCCCGAATGCAAGACAATCTAAAAGCTGTACATTTTCAAAGCTTATAGCACCTAAATGATGCATAATCAGAGCTTATTTAGGCATTTAGCACATTAAACATGACTATACAAGTTATTACAACCCCAAAAAATTAAATTTAACATCTTGAAAAATTTTCTAAAACAGTTCCAAAATCAAAGTTTTACAAATCAAGGATTTTCCAAAAAATCTCAAGCCGGGTGATGGCCGAATGACTAGGGTGCTGGGCTTTCGTACCAGAGACTGAGGGTTCGAGTCCCATAATTCACATGGGTGTTTCTAGCCCTTCGGAATTAGATTTAAGCAGTAGGTCCCTGTCTAATTAGCCCTCGTGTAGCAAAAAACGATCGTAGTGCACCAAACCAAAAATTTTCAAATATTTTGTGTGAACTTAGTGTCACCAATGGTAACTTTTCCGCACTTTCTATCATCTAAAATCGAAAAAAAGGTTTTTCGGCCCACCCAAATATAAGATTTTGTAGTCGTAAACGGCACGAGTGGTTCAAGCTTAAAAAAATCACACAGTTCATATATTTTCAACGAATTTCTTTGCCCATTGGGTGAGAGAACGATTTGTGTTGGACCCTCCACGAAGAACTCCCAAGGTCTGTCTGCCGAGTGTAAATGTTAAAAGGCAATTTCACTTCACATAACAACCCGATAGTTTGAAATTGAACAGTTCCTTGTGGTTGGGATTTTTACTAACTTAGTAAGTTAATCGTTCGAGATTACTTATGGTCTAGCTTGAAGCGCTCCTGAATGTAGTTATAATAATTACTGAAAGTTTAACACAGGTTGGTAAAATTATAAATTTATCGGTATAATTAAGTTACAGAGTGAGTTTTATAACGATAGGGACTGATAAACATTTTCAAGCAAATATATATATATATATACAGGGTGTCCAGCGAAGAAGTCCCTGATTTCAAAATTAAAAATCTCGAAAACAAAGATCCCTAGAAGAATGCAACAAACGGTATGTTTATCGGGAATGCTGTAAGAATTTTATACACTAATTTTAGAAATAGTTACAAAAGCTGCTAACACATGGCGGTGTTAGCAGCTTTTAGCAATAGAGCCGCAGGCATGAATTGACCTCCATATTCCCCGGAACTGAGTCCTTGTGACTATATTTTGTGGGGCATATTAAAATATACTGTCTACAGGAACTATCCCATCACGCTGGGCGAGCTTTAGTCGGCGATCTATGTGGCAGCTGAATCGATTTCTGTTGAAAAACTACAGAAAATGCAGCTGTAATGGCAAATTTTACTACGCCACCTCCATAGAGCGAATGGTGGATATTTTGAAAAGATTGTGATGTAGTGATTGCAAAAACTACAAGTTTATATAAGCATGCTGATACGAGTTGTAGAGCGCCATCTGTTAGGAGCTTTTGTAACTATTTTGAAAATTAGGTATAAAATTCTTACAGCTTTCACGATAAACATACCGTTTGTTGCGTTCTTCTACAGATCTTTGTTTTCGAGATTTAAAATTTTTAAATCAGGGACTTCTTCGCTGGACACCCTGTATATATATATATATATATATATATATATATATACATATACTATATATATATATATATATATATATATATATATATATATATATATATATATATATATATATATATATATATATATATATACATACAAGGTTTATATAAAAAGTATGGAGGACAATTTTTTTTCTGACGTGGCTGTACGTCGGAGCGTATTCGCACCATGCATGCTCGGTGGTGGGGGATGTGACCTTCAAGGCGTGCCAAGCGCCAATTGACTATGAGCGTTCGTTCAGTCTAGATCGTGTTTTTAGTGAACCCCTGTCGAGTGACTCGGTGCAAGCGCAAAATGCAGGGAACGATTGAACAGCGGTACGCCATCAAATTTTGTGTTGGACTGGGGAAATCGAATACGAAGACGTTGGGCATGATTCTCCAAGTGTTCATGGATGAAAGCATGCCACAAACTACAGTTATTAAGTGGCACAATCTCTTGAAAGATGGCCGAGATATTGTGGAGAACGAGCCCCGCGCTGGACGGCCGTCGACCTCAAGAACCGACGACAACATGCAACGTGTGCGCGAAGTGCTGAATGCAGACCGTCGGTTAAGTGTGAACATAGTAGCGGATGAAATTGGCATTGATAAGCTGACAGTGAACAGCATTATCACTGAAAATTCGGTGATAGAAAGGCAGATTCGAAAGATCTGCGCTAAACTTGTCCCGTAGGTCTTGACAGACGATCAAAAGCAGAGGCGAGTGTCTGCTTGCGAAGACCTTCTGCAATTCGTTGAAGAAGTTCCCGGCTTTTTGGACACCGTAATCGCGGGAGACAAAACATGGATATTTGAATACGATCCACAAACAAAGCGGCAAAGTTCCGAATGGAACACTGCAGCATCACCTCGTCCAAAAAATGCTCGAATGAGCAAATCCATAGTGAAAGCCATGCTCATCGTTTTCTTTGACATCAAGGGGGTGGTCCACTACACATTTGTATCTGGGTGGGAGACAGTGAATGGTGCTTTTCACCTAGAAGTGCTAAGAAGACTTAAGATAAAGGTCAACTGGGTGAGGCCAGCCATCGCCGGAAATTGGAAATTGTATTGCGACAATGCACCCAGCCACACCTGCTCCAAGGTCCCGACTACCTGACCATAAACGGCATCGCGACGATTCCACAACCCCCTTACAGTCCCGACTTGGCACCAGAAGACTATTTCCTATTTCCAAAAGGGAAATGCTTCATCAAAGGACACCACCATGGGACCCTAAGTACCGTCAAAGATGCTTCTACGCGTAACCTTAAGGACGTTCCGGAATCTGCCTACCAGTGAATATTCGAGCCATGGAAAAGCCGCTGGCAAAAGAGAGTCAACGCTCAAGGGATGTACTTTGAAGACTTTTGAGGTATTGCAGCAATATCTCAAATAAATCTATTTTTTCCGAAAAATTTCCAGATACTTTTTATACAAACCCTGTATGTATGCATGTATATATATATATATATATATATATATATATATATACTAGCTGTTTACCCGGCGTTGCCCTGGGATTTATTTATCCCAATTTTTTATTGAACAGGAAAAAGAAAGGAATTCTATCTATACTGTAATATCAAACTAGTTTTATTTTCAGCTATTTAAAAGTATGCGTACAGTATACAAATTATAAAGAAAAATTACAAATTCACAATAATATTAATTTAACTCAAAACTTGATTATAAGCAACATGTTTAGTTTCCCCTATTCAATTCAGCGGTATCGAAAACTATGGATTCGACACTACTCTCGGTCTTTATGAACATTTTATTTTCCCCCCTTCCACCCTCCCCTCTCCCTAATGTTGATGGGGCTGAACTTAAACGGCATCAGGAATATCACTATTCCTCTCAGCGACCCCGAAAACTATGGATTCGATACTACTCTCGGTGATTTTGCGCATTTTATTCCCCCCCCCTTCTTCTCCTCTCCCTCCATCCCCTAATTCTGATGGGGCTGAATTTTATCTATCTATATATATATATATATATATATATATATATATATATATATATATATATATATGTGACAGACACACACACACACACACATTGTTTACTGATTTATACATTTGGGTGTGTTTAAATTCCCGGAGATAAATTTATGGGGTTTGGAGAGTGTTTATGCATTGCACTATGATTACAGATATTAGATTGATTGAAGAAGTATTGAGACTGTTCTTTTAGATAATTTAAAAGAAGCAGCGTTAGGATGAAAAACAACAATTAGCAAGAAAAAAATCAGTAAAAGTATCATCTAAACTATTTTCTAAATATAGCCTATGGTTGTTGTAATCGGGAATTTCAGCCTTTCGTAAGAATCTTCGAGTCCATATATCTCAAGAATTTCTGACTCCCTTCTTATATAACTAATATTTCTCCTATTTTTGGTTCGCCAAATAAATACACACTGATCTTATTTTATCCTAACATTTCTAAGGAATTGTGTACGTCTTTCCAGAGGAGGAAATTAGTATTACGCGAATTTAGGAGATTTTAAATTCAGGAAAGGAACCCTCCAGAGATGAAGTTAGAGGCACATTATCAAATCCAACTTCCCCTTTAATGTAATTTTAACACCGAAAGTTTCTCCAGTTTTAAGACAATTAAATATCTGTTTGTTTTACCCTCCATCATACACCCGGACGACTTTAATAGGATTAAAATATTTTTACCGCCTGAAATGTTTGGATAGACAATTTTGCATTCTTCGTTTGTTTCCTTGTTTTTCGTTTTCAAGATTTTATAATTTAACTGGAGTTGATAATATTTGTGTTAGAGTAAATACGCCGAATGCAAACTCCAGAGTTTGTTGCCCAGAAACAGCTGAAAATTATCTTATTAAATTTTAAATTCTGCTGTGTGGGTTTGTTTAAAACGCTACATATGTTTTGGTATTCAACGCGTCGGCGAAATTTTCCTTAAATTGTTTCTCTAACAGTAGGGTTTTTGATTTTGAGGAGTAAGAGAAATGCAGTTTTCGCCGTATCAAATAACCGAAATACTTTTCTGCTCACTGTGTTAATTTAGTTGAAGTTCGAGGTTTAGAAATTAGAAATGTTGGTTTAATTTTGCTTAAAGGAAAAAAAATTAAGTATATAACAAAGCACGCAGATAATTCTATGCTATTCAAGAAAACTAGATTAACTCTATGATATAATAAATACCAGAATATGTTTACAGCGCTGCAGTTTTAGACTATAGTCGTCATTAGGAAAATTCTGGACACTGATATGGTTTTCCTGTCGTTCACAATATAATTCTTCTGTCACTCCGTGCGTAAATATTGCCCCAAAAGAATCGAATTATATGCCACGACTCCGTAGACATGTATACAAATACAATGCTTCCAGAGGTCTGGAAAGTACAAATCACGCCTATAAAATTGCATCGAGCTGTGTAGAAAAATCCCCTAACAGTGTATACATACTGCATCTCGCACCCGTGCTTATTAATTAAGAACTGAAGTAAGTTCAGAAAGATTATTTGGAAATTTCTGTTAGCTAAAGTGCAATGCAAAAATTCTCCGAGGCATGTAGATGTATCTGGTACCATGTTTCAAACCATTCGATTTTTCATTTCTGATGAAATAAAGGTTATTTCATTTTATGTTTTCCCTTTTTTAATTACACTGCGTGATAACAAGTTTCGGTCCCAGTATATCTATATCTGTAACTCTTGTAAATGTAAATTAGTTTTCTGTACAATTTACGACTTTTTATAAGTGGTGTAAATGGTTAATACTCGAGACTTCCATGCGTTAGAAGTTGCCACAAAGAGAATGCAGCATTTCCTAGAAAAGATATTACGGATGGGCGGCATAAAAGAAATCGCCTCTCTTCAGTACTTTATAAAATTAATTATTTATTCCCTGCGTTAGATTTGAAATGTGACCTTACTGTCACTAAGAATTAATAAAGAAATAGAAATGCAAAAGATGCTAAATTAATTCCTATACGACCCTCTTGCGCCATCTATTGTCAAACATAGAAGAATAGGAAATGAGCTCAAGTATCATTATAAAGAAATAACAAAGAAAGAGGAAGATCAATGCGGATTTGGTTACATGATTAATTATTTTATAAATAAGATATATTAATTGCCACTTCAAGTATGTGGAAGTGTTCTTTTAATGAAATGTAATTTGTAATTTAAAAAAAAATACTAATAAAGTTTACTAGATGAAACGGATTTGATGACAATTAAATGCTAGAATTTAATGGTATATTTATGCTTTAGAATATTCCTTTTAAGTATTTTTTGTTTATATTTAACTATTATCAGACAGTCACACACACACACACACATATTTATACATAAATAAATAAATAAAAAAAAAAATAAATAAATAGATAAATATATATATATATATATATATGTGTGTGTGTGTGTGTGTGTGATTGTATACGCGCCCACACACAGATAAATAATACTGCTTTTATAACGTGGTTGTATGAAGGTATAAAAGGAGAAAATATTAGGTGAAAATGATTTTCATCAAGATCTTCCTTTGGAGAACTCGGGGAAGTCTCAGTTTGGAATTATTCATTGTAATTCTTAAATCAAGAGTAACATGAACAGATAAATATATTTTATTAGTATATTCGAGAATAAATCCCCAATAAACTATTCAGTTGGGCTCAGTATTAAGCACATCAGTTCCATTTATTCGTAATTCAGAGGAACGGAGGGTTACCCAACAACAAAAATGATTGGGCTAGTTTAATGTTACGTCTTTGAGATACATAGATATTATTATAAAACGACTTAATTCTTTTGAAATTGCTAAGACGTCTATTCTCAAAGCAGAGAGTTCCCTGTCCAGTCAGTAGTATTATAAGCGAGTAAAGATATGGAGGTGGATTTCTGGCCAGGATCCTTATCACAAAGCAAACCGACTATAAAAAATGAACGATGGTAGAAAATATAAAGTAAATAACTTCATAACAGATCCCAAGAAAATTTGTTTCTCATAGTTGGGACACTTTCGAAATCCCTATTTCCTGTTGCATTTCGCCAAACATTTCATCACATAAAATCGAAGCTATGTAACAACACTAAACTATATCCCGTGGGGAAGAAATTAGAAATTTTTTGGTGAAAAAAATGCTGTCTTCTTTGATGAGCGCACAAGTGTCTCATTGTGGAATAATTTCTTCCATTTCATTAATGAAGAGTAACACGAATGGATAAAAATAATTTACTGATTGATTCCAAAATACAGGGTGATTTTTTAAAAACTGACAGTACTCAGAGACATCTGTAGCGCGATCTATAAGCCGGAATTCCATCAAAATTGATAGAGGGAATAAGGACGCCATGGGAAAAAGTTTTCCTTGAAAAAAAGTTCCAAAAGTCACCGATAGGGGAAGATATGGCGCTCTTGTTGTCGGCTCACCCGAGAATTTCTATAAAAGCCAAGTAAAACATCGAAATACAAATTCACGACTATATAGTCGACATCAGAGCCAATATTTCGGGCTATAAAGATTAGGGATAAATACCGAAAATGTTGTAAGCAGACAAATGAATAACAAAGAAATTTCACTGCAACACCACTTTGTGAAGCAAATTCACTTGTCCCTCCTTCAATATGACCACCGTCTGGTGGACGACACATTGCATCCTAACAACTACGTTCTCAACGGCCGAGAGTAGCATGTCACCAGGAATGTTCATCAAAGTCCGAAATATGTTGTCCTTTAGATCGAGACTCCACTAAGATACACCTTAGACTTTAAATAACGCCACAGAAAAATGTCACATGGATTAGGTCCGGGGAACGAGGTGGCCATGTAAGTGGAAAAAAGCGACTGGTGACCCTTTCTTCTGTAAAGCGAAGGCGCAACATATTCCGCACTTTATAGCCCGAAGTACTGGTGATGCTGTCGACTACATAGTCGTGAATTTGGATTTTGATGTTTTATTCTCGGGTGCAATTTACAACAATAGCGTCATTTATTCCCCTATCGGCCACTTTTGGAAGTATTTTTTTTCACGGAAACTCTTTCCCGTGTCGTCCTTAGTCCCTCTATCAGATTTGGTGGATTTCCGGCTAATAGATCGCTCTACAGATGGCTCCGAGTACTGTCAGTTTAAAACAAAACACCCTGTATATTACATATAAACTCTTAACTTGAGAGCAATATAGAAATAATTAACTCTAAACCTTCAAGACTTTGGAGTAGAGGTACCAAACTGAAAAATGACTGGATATTTATTTTGAAACTGCAGGAACGTCTGTTTGCAAGGCTGAACAATTCGAGTTTCCTTTGTGGCTGGTCAGTAGTATTTTAATTGAGTAAAAAAACAGAAGCGTGATTAAAGACCGAAATAATGTTACATATCAAACCAACTTTAAAGCAAAAGTTGATAGAAAACATAAAGCAAGTATTTTCATAATAGATCACGCGAAACTTTGTTACTAATAGGAAAGACACTTTCAGAAAGCATCATTCTCTGTTATAATCTGCCAAATTCCGTCACATAAAATTGTAGTCTCGTAATACCATCCACTACACCCCACGCGAAAAAAAAAGTTTGGGTAAAAGTCCTTTCTTTGAGGTCTTCTTTGGCGAACGCAGAGAAGTCTCAATGAATAATTCCTTTCCGTTCTAAGGCTGCTTGCTGTGTAGTAACCGTATTGGATTCGCTCACTTCAATGTTAACCGCATGGAGAAAATTTCTCTAAGGCTTTTCAATTTTGATTTAAAGATTTTTTTTTTATTTCTACTCCATAATAGAGAAAGAAATGTTTCCCTTTGGGGCATTTTTCGTTTTGTTTAAATGCTAATAAACTTTTTAATTAAAATTATTCGGGGAAAAAATTTGATATAGTGTCTTTTAAACGATCCTAAATTCCATTGGTGGACGAATTTTATAAAATGAATCTTGTTGCAAGGTGCAGAAAAGTTCAGACTATCTGAAAATACCATTTTTATTTGATTGTCGACATTAATGTAGCTAAAATAGAAGACAATTTTTATCCTTAGGTTAACACTGAGGTGAGCAAATCCAATAGGGTGAGTACACAGCAGCCTTAAATTAAGAGTTACACGAGAGGAAAAAAAATAGTTTATTAATTGATTCCAAAATTGATCACCAACAAACTCTTCACTTTAGTGCAATATTAAACTCATTAGCTGCAAATCTTCATAAATTTGGATTAAAGGGTGCCTCGACATTAAAAAACGATTGTGAATTTATTTTAAACTAGTTGGTACCCGTCAAAACATGGCGGCTAGATAGTAAATAAATGTACTAATACACAAATTATGCTCACCACATCATTGACAAATATTGAAAATCATAATAATGCGCAGAAACAAATTAAAGTGTTCAAGCGGCCTTGTGCTTAGTGAGTATTTAAAGCCAGATTTAAAAATGTCACTGAGCATGCGCAGAAAGCAATTTTTTTATTGTAAATTATAGCTATTTAAACAGCGGGAAATAAACAATTTCCATCAGATTTAATCTTATATTTCACAAACATAATTATCATTAAAATAAAAATGGTAGAGAGAGATCTAGACAGACTCCTCGGAATAAACGTGTTTATCATTAAAACATGTCACTGAGCATGCGCAGAAACAGTAAGTTTCTAAAGCCATATTTAAACATCCCACTGACCGTGCGAAGAAATCAATTTTCAATTATAAATTATCAGTAAACAATAGAAATTGCGGTTACAAAAACCAAATTTGACAAATCTACAGATTACAATCTTTCGTTTACGACCAAAATTAAGTAAATTGATACAGTAGTTTTCTCTCACGGACTGCCCAAAAAGTCGGCTTAGCAACTTAAATAAATAGATGGTCAGTACATTTGTCAGTAAGGCAGGGGGATACAAATACCCTTGCTGGACAGCCAGTAGTATTTTAAATTTGGTTTTAAAAAAACAGATAGCGGCGTGATGAATGGCCCAGATCGTGAAAAGAAACAAATGAAATGTAAAAAATAAATGATAGAATATATAAAGAAAATAACTTCACAACAGATCACGAGAATCTTTGTTACTTATAGGTGAGACACATTCAGAAAGATTCATTCTCTGTTTTAATTTACCAAATGTTAGCCTCTTTATAACATCCCACTACACCCCACGTGAAATAAAAAAAAGGTTTGCCGGAAAGTCTTTTCTTTGAAAGCTTCTTTCGTGAACGAAAAGAAGTCTCAACGTTGAAAAATGCCTTTCAGTTTTTAAATCAAGCGTTACACGGAAGGAAAAAATAGTTTATTAATTGATTCCAAAATAAATCACCAATAAACTCTTCCCTTGAGTGCAATATTGAACTGATTAGCTCCAAATCTTCATAATTTTGGAACAGAGGGTTACTCGACATAAAAAAAAACGATTGGGAATTTATATTTAAATTTCCAGAACGTCTCTCCATAAGGCAGAGAAGATAAATACCCTTGCTGGACAGCCAGTTGTATTTTAAATAAGGAGAAAAATATTTCAGGTAGTCTCCTCTAACTCTTCCCTTGAGTGTAATATTGAACTGATTAGCTCCAAATCTTCATAACTGTGGAACAGAGGGTTACTCGACATAAAAAAAACGATTGGGAATTAATATTTAAATTTCCAGAACGTCTCTACATAAGGCAGAGAAGATAAATACCCTTGCTGGACAGCCAGTTTTATTTTAAATGAGGGGAAAAACATTTCAGGTAGTCTCCTCTAACTCTTCCCTTGAGTGTAATATTGAACTGATTAGCTCCAAATCTTCATAACTTTGGAACAGAGGGTTACTCGACATAAAAAAAACGATTGGGAATTAATATTTAAATTTCCAGAACGTCTCTACATAAGCCAGAGAAGATAAATACCCTTGCTGGACAGCCAGTTGTATTTTAAATGAGGGGGAAAACATTTCAGGTAGTCTCCTCTAACTCTTCCCTTGAGTGTAATATTGAACTGATTAGCTCCAAATCTTCATAACTTTGGAACAGAGGGTTAATCGACATAAAAAAAAAACGATTGGGAATTTATATTTAAATTTCCAGAACGTCTCTCCATAAGGCAGAGAAGATAAATACCCTTGCTGGACAGCCAGTTGTATTTTAAATAAGGAGGAAAATATTTCAGGTAGTCTCCTCTAACTCATCCCTTGAGTGTAATATTGAACTGATTAGCTCCAAATCTTCATAACTTTGGAACAGAGGGTTACTCGTTATAAAAAAAAACGATTGGGAATTTATATTTAAATTTCCAGAACGTCTCTCCATAAGGCAGAGAAGATAAATACCCTTGCTGGACAGCCAGTTGTATTTTAAATGAGGGGGAAAAACATTTCAGGTAGTCTCCTCTAACTCTTCCCTTGAGTGTAATATTGAACTGATTAGCTCCAAATCTTCATAACTTTGGAACAGAGGGTTACTCGACATAAAAAAAACGATTGGGAATTTGTATTTAAATTTCCAGAACGTCTCTCCATAAGGCAGAGAAGATAAATACCCTTGCTGGACAGCCAGTTGTATTTTAAATAAGGAGAAATATATTTCAGGTAGTCTCCTCTAACTCTTCCCTTGAGTGTAATATTGAACTGATTAGCTCCAAATCTTCATAACTTTGGAACAGAGGGTTACTCGACATAAAAAAACGATTGGGAATTAATATTTAAATTTCCAGAACGTCTCTACATAAGGCAGAGAAGATAAATACCCTTGCTGGACAGCCAGTTGTATTTTAAATGAGGGGAAAAACATTTCAGGTAGTCTCCTCTAACTCTTCCCTTGAGTGTAATATTGAACTGATTAGCTCCAAATCTTCATAACTTTGGAACAGAGGGTTAATCGACATAAAAAAAAAACGATTGGGAATTTATATTTAAATTTCCAGAACGTCTCTCCATAAGGCAGAGAAGATAAATACCCTTGCTGGACAGCCAGTTGTATTTTAAATAAGGAGGAAAATATTTCAGGTAGTCTCCTCTAACTCTTCCCTTGAGTGTAATATTGAACTGATTAGCTCCAAATCTTCATAACTTTGGAACAGAGGGTTACTCGTTATAAAAAAAAACGATTGGGAATTTATATTTAAATTTCCAGAACGTCTCTCCATAAGGCAGAGAAGATAAATACCCTTGTTGGACAGCCAGTTGTATTTTAAATGAGGGGAAAAAACATTTCAGGTAGTCTCCTCTAACTCTTCCCTTGAGTGTAATATTGAACTGATTAGCTCCAAATCTTCATAACTTTGGAACAGAGGGTTACTCGACATAAAAAAACGATTGGGAATTAATGTTTAAATTTCCAGAACGTCTCTACATAAGGCAGAGAAGATAAATACCCTTGCTGGACAGCCAGTTGTATTTTAAATGAGGGGAAAAACATTTCAGGTAGTCTCCTCTAACTCTTCCCTTCAGTGTAATATTGAACTGATTAGCTCCAAATCTTCATAACTTTGGAACAGAGGGTTAATCGACATAAAAAAACGATTGGGAATTTGTATTTAAATTTCCAGAACGTCTCTCCATAAGGCAGAGAAGATAAATACCCTTGCTGGACAGCCAGTTGTATTTTAAATAAGGAGAAAAATATTTCAGGTAGTCCCCTCTAACTCTTCCCTTGAGTGTAATATTGAACTGATTAGCTCCAAATCTTCATAACTTTGGAACAGAGGGTTACTCGTTATAAAAAAAAACGATTGGGAATTTATATTTAAATTTCCAGAACGTCTCTCCATAAGGCAGAGAAGATAAATACCCTTGTTGGACAGCCAGTTGTATTTTAAATGAGGGGAAAAAACATTTCAGGTAGTCTCCTCTAACTCTTCCCTTGAGTGTAATATTGAACTGATTAGCTCCAAATCTTCATAACTTTGGAACAGAGGGTTACTCGACATAAAAAAACGATTGGGAATTAATATTTAAATTTCCAGAACGTCTCTACATAAGGCAGAGAAGATAAATACCCTTGCTGGACAGCCAGTTGTATTTTAAATGAGGGGAAAAACATTTCAGGTAGTCTCCTCTAACTCTTCCCTTCAGTGTAATATTGAACTGATTAGCTCCAAATCTTCATAACTTTGGAACAGAGGGTTAATCGACATAAAAAAAACGATTGGGAATTTGTATTTAAATTTCCAGAACGTCTCTCCATAAGGCAGAGAAGATAAATACCCTTGCTGGACAGCCAGTTGTATTTTAAATAAGGAGAAAAATATTTCAGGTAGTCTCCTCTAACTCTTCCCTTGAGTGTAATATTGAACTGATTAGCTCCAAATCTTCATAACTTTGGAACAGAGGGTTACTCGACATAAAAAAACGATTGGGAATTAATATTTAAATTTCCAGAACGTCTCTACATAAGGCAGAGAAGATAAATACCCTTGCTGGACAGCCAGTTGTATTTTAAATGAGGGGAAAAACATTTCAGGTAGTCTCCTCTAACTCTTCCCTTGAGTGTAATATTGAACTGATTAGCTCCAAATCTTCATAACTTTGGAACAGAGGGTTAATCGACATAAAAAAAAACGAATGGGAATTTATTTTTAAATTGCCAGGACGTCTGTCCATAAGACAGAGGGAAATAAATACCCTTGCTGTACAGCCAGTTGTATTTTAAATGAGGAGAAAATATTTCAGGTAGTCTTCTCTAACGAAACTACCACGGGTAGTTTCGTTAGAGAAGACGTAGGATGTAAGCAAACCGTAGGATTACTTACCGTTTGGTTACACTTTTTTTAACGCATTTTGGTACTTTTCTGTTTAACTGTTTACTGCTACTCTGTTTGGCACGCTGCCAAAATTATAACTCGCGACGCAGGACAATTTTTTCCTCTCCGAAGGACCGTTATTGAGGAACGTAATCCTACGTTAAAAAACAGACGGAGGCATGGTGAATGCCGAGATCGTGCTACAAAGCAAATCATCTGTAAAAAATTAACGATGATAGAATATATAAAATAACTTCACAAAAAACCACGAGAAACTTTGTTACTTATAGGTGAGACACTTTCCGAAAGCCCCATTCTCTGTTATACTTTGCCAAACATTCCATCACGTAAAATCGTAGCCTCAAAATAACACCAAACTACATCCCGCATAAGAAAAGAAAAAATGCCCCAGTATTAATATTCCGGCGCTGTTTCCTCGATAGAGCGAACCCATCGAAAATCTATAGTTCAGAGGAGTATTAACTTCATCCCACGGCGACAATTCTGTCGATAAAGCCGCCAAGCGTACGGCATTGTTTCGCGAGGGCCGAAATTCAAAATAGGTTCGTTGGCGCGAGAATTAAAAGAGAATTTATTTTTGCTGAGGGAAGAGGAATAAGGAAGACAGCACACTACAGAATATAAAAGTGTGTAATGCATTTTGTGGCATCCGATATTACTTTTGGAGTTCCATCAGCAGTTATAAATTACTCCTTCAAAATTTTATACGGTATTATACATTACTTCCGAAGTTTTTCAAAAAGAACTTGCATTGAGCCGTAGTAAATTACTTTTTTTCCAAACTTCCTGTTGTATTAATGCATCGCTTCTAAATTATTTTATGTTTTTAATGTATAAAAGGCTTTTATGAATAACATTCTATAATTCTGTAAAGATGTTCTGGGAGATTATTTCATAAGCAGCAACAAAAATTGATGATTTGTTCAGTTGTTAACTTAACTAAAACTAAACAGATTTGAATGATTTTAATTCTGTTGTATTAAATACTTCCTTTGAGTTCCCCCTCGATTAATTAATTTGTTTCATTTTCTGTATAGATTTTAGTTAGCATCATAATTTACCTAAAATTTCGTATTCGTTGATTAGATTTTAATAAACTAGTTAAATATTTTAAATTTCCCCCTGTATAAAAGCATAGCCCAGCCGATCCAATCTGGAGCCTGAAGCAAGTTTTAAAAGCGGGACCTTTTCAAATTTTTCGAGAAACTCTAAGGCTCTTAGTAATTAATACATAACGCTCATAAGTTCCTTTGGTGGACAAAATTTATAACATGAATCCTGTTGTAAGGCGCAGAAATTCCAGGCTATCTGGAAATACCATTTGTATTTGATTATCAGCATTTATGTAGCTGTCAATAGTAGACAAATTTTCTCCATAGGTGTGACGTCGTATGACACACTTCCGTGAACCACCAGGTGGCGCGCCGGGCGCCGGATGTAATGAAGGAGAAGCTGATGGATGAAAAATTGTAGATGTGCTCGCAACAAAGATTGTAGCAAATATATACATGTTCTTTTTCGTTTGTATTTAATTGTAAAAATGTGTCGTTTTGTGAGTAAAGTCGTGTTTTACACTAAACAATAACGACTAAACAATAACGACTAGTGTTGTCATTCTTCCTTTTACGATGAGGTAAGGGATGATCAAGATAGTAAGACGTGATACCTTACAATAGGTTAACATTGAGATGAGCGAATCCAAAAGGGTTAGTACACAGCAGCTTAAAAAACCGAACGAACATTTTGGTCAGCCTATTATTTAAAAGAGTAAGGTATATATACTCACTAATAGAAATCAAAGTATAAAATATAAAAACCAACATTAAACCAAGACATAACGAGGCCGACCGGTCTCGTCATCAGAAGGCCCAACCGAGTTGGTCTCCTCAAGGGGACCCTTTCTGAATAGAATATAGGTCTAGCCAAAAAACATCCCAAAGCCCCGAGATCTCTACATTGAAAACAGAAAGTCAAAAGCATTAGAAATTTCGCCACAACAGTACACTAAAGAACAACACAGAACAGAAATTTACGAGCAAACTCACCATACCCCGATTATTTGAGAAGTGACATTAAACCATAGGACCATAGGAAAATTGGTCTAACTGCACTTCCTGGGTCACGCCCTCTAGTGCTGGTTTTGAGATAGTAAGTAGCGGGGAACCAATATTGGACAGGAAGTAAAGAAAAGAAAGAAAGTGATTTGAGCTCTCAGGATCCAAGAGTTCGATGCCTTCAACTGGAATCACCGAGGTAAGCCACCATCGGGCAGGGAGAGTAGAAGAGAATTTAACATGACTGTAGCAGTTCTTCCCGGAATTGGAAGTGACATTAGAAAGGAAGAACCAGCTATTTATCCTTAATAATCACAGAACCGATGTATAGCTACAGCGCCACCTACCTAATTGATATTCACAGAAATAAGTAATGAAAGAATAAAGGAAAAATATAAAATAAAAACCCGACTTTTAACTGGCTTTAAAATGTACCCCAGTCTAAATACCATTTTTTTAATAATTTTATACTACCAGTTTCTAGAGAAATTATTTTTGCGTAGGTTTTCCTTAAATATATCACATGCTTCGAACAAATCATTGCAAATGTATTTTACGTAAATAGTATATAGTAGCCAAATTTTTCCTGTAGGTTGACATGGAGGTGACTGAATGTAATAGGCTTAGTACACAGCAGCCTTAACTACTATACTGCCAAAACATTTCCCGATCATTAGATAAAGTATCCCTGAACCTTGTGAAACAAGTTTGGGATAGGAGAACACCATCAAATATTCTTTATACATAAGTGTAAGTAACTGTAATTTACATTTAGGGATTATTTTTAAATGCTTATAGATCATGTTTTAAGGGTTTCCCTTCCCTGCCATGATTCTAAATTTGAGCCTCAAAATATTTCCCTCCTGAAATAAAAACCAGGCAGATCCGACATGTTTTACCGAACAGTTCGATCCAACAGGTTAACACTAACGCAACCAGAGAAATTTCCTTTTCGAGCCGCACAAAGTTTCGATAAACTACTTCAGAAGGCAAATTTATTAAACTGCGGACCTTTCATCTGCAATTGTTATTAATACAGATTATTCCGCCGGCGTCCTCTTGCTGAATCGTAATCGACGTCAAAAATTATGCATCTAACGACTTTTAAATTGATTTTACGATGTCATTAGCAACATGCATGTGTTTAATCATCGTTTGTGATTTCCATTATCTACATCAAGCGCTGATTTCGAAAAGTTCTCTTTTTTTATTTTTAGAGAGAAAAAAAATAATACTAAAGGGACCCGCTCTGGCGCTAATTGAATTTCGATGTCACGTGACACGCGTTGCGGGAATGCTTTCGGCGTTAAAAGGAGGGGGAGGGGGTAGCATTATTTATTACGCTTCTATAAATGTGATATGCCCGGATAGGAGAAAGATTTTTCCCCGGATCTGTTATCATTCGCTTATCATTTAATTTATGCTTTACGGAGATGTTTATCTTTCTATTCAATAATCATTACGTTTAATTATTTTCAAATTTGTATGCATCTCAGGTACCGACGATAATCCATTCCTTAAGGTGGCATTTGTATGGAATCCTTTTGCATTCGGGAAACACATTGATGGAAGAATGTGCTCTAGCATTCGGAATCGAAATTTTTTGTGGTTAACGAATCCTTTGTGTTTATAGTAAAAGCCTTAACTATTTATTTATATCCAATGAAACGTCCACCTTTTGCCCGCTTAGTTATGATTATTTAAGCTGATTTTGGTGTACCTCTGTTCAGTTTCAAATCACATCATACCGGACGACTGGATATATAATCAAATGAGATAAGGCATGGGTTTCTAATGTCACGAAGTGGTAAAATTACTAGAGACTAGATTCTGCCGTTCGAGATAAATTACTTATATTCTAACTGAAGAATGGGTAAGGCCATTAAGCCTTCCTAAAATCAAATTTTGTTATATCCCTTTGCTAAAATTTTAGCAAGGAAAAAAACTTTAAATATGAACTTTATTTTGTTTCATTATTTAACAATAATTTAGTGTTATAGTTTTAAATTAATGGTTAGATATTTTTATCTAAAGAACATACTAAAGAAAAAATTATCCGTTTCATCTTCCTGATTTGTTGTTATTTTTGAAAGGTAGTTGCGAAGTCAGTGTTTTATCCCAAAATAATTTAAACCAACTATTACATTTCCCATCTTCCAATAAGTATTCGCACAGACTTTTTGTTTGCATATCTACTTTTATAGACTTATAACTAAACTCTTTTGTACAAGAACTTTAATTAAGAAGAAACTTTTTCAATACAGCATACCATACTGTCTAAACCAACATTTATGTGAATTTTGTCCTTAAAATTAATAGCTTTCCTTTAGTGAAAATCCTCACCGTTACTATATTGTTAGACTGTTTTGATTGGTTTGGAGCGCTACGGTCAACTTTTTGCTACACGAGGGTTAATTATACTGGGACTTACAGTTTAACGCTGATTCCGAACGGCTACAAACATCCATGCCAACAGTGGGAGTCGAACCCACAGGATCTGAGCCGAATACCATCGCCCTAGTCATTCGGCCATCAACTGGCGTGTTTGCTTAAAGAAATCCGTTTCTCTGATTTTAAAGACAACTTCAGAGAGCAAATCAGAAACAATGTGTCCATGAAAATAACTTGTATTTTTCTGCTAGTACGTAAACATGTCTCTTCGAGGAACGAAACTTTTTAAGAACGATTGATAAAGTTTGTGAGAGGAAGAATTATTAGGTTTAGAAACAATAGCTTTTTGTATTGTTATATTACTACACGCTCATACAATTATTAAAATTCACGATAATAGTCACAAGAAGGTTTTCCGCATTATCTAGAGGGATCTGGATCGCATGTATGGCTACGACATAAAAGGAAGACATGCCTTGCTACACATGTAGGTGATGATTCGTACTGCGAGATCCACAACGGGCGCATGACGGAAGAGGATGGTGCCACATCAGTCGACGTCTGCCAACATTGTACACTAATGATTGCTCGTAGCTCAGTTTTCGTTACAGCGACTTCCTTTGGTCACATAAAATGAACGGCACAGTCTTTAGTATTGCCAAGGATGAAGACAGTGGAATGCTGAATGGGAACGAATCCTGCCTAATGGTAATCCTTGATTAACTCAACATCCATGCGGGATGAATCCTTGTTCGTAGATACAGTGGTGATCGGCATCTGGAATGGTGCATTACATAGCTTCAAATTGTTCCTGCTCCAAGCATAATAGTTTCAGGTACTCTTTTATTTCATTAAAATTCTCGGCTTCCATGGATCGCAGGTACTATGAACAGTCAACGGCACAACAGGGGAGTTTGAGAACCAACAGTCTTACCCCTTTTACAGACGTTCGCCGGAGATATCTCTGAGAGGGAGAATGTTCGTTGTCAATCTCCAAGACATTCAAATGATCCAACGTTTCTTCTGTGACCATCAAGTAACCCATCTTTCTTTGCCTGGTCTGTGAACCAACTTGTCCCCCTTTAAAGAAGTATGGAATATGTTTGCTCCGACATAGGCAGTGCGACCTCACCCGCAGTCACAACTTGAAAATTGCTTATGCAGATTGAATTCGCGGCTTAATTAATCCTTGTGCCGCAACTTAACAAATCCCGCTGCGATTATCCTTGGGTCTCGGGTACACCTGGCACGTGAGAGGGACATTGGATATCCCCGAAAGCACCGAGTTTGTCGGTATTATCTACCAATAATTGTGAAAAACAGTATTTGTGATATTCTGACGTCGCTACTTTCACCTTTAATTCGAAGCCTCCGCCAACAGTATTTTTTTTCGGGTTTTTGTGCATTGGCCTCTGGGAATAACAAAGGTTTAGAAAGAAGTAAAGGCTTTTCTGTCGCTACTTTTTATAGAGTACGCTCTCCTCTAGGACTCTAAAATTGGTACCACAATTCGTGATAGACGCCGGTTCTTCACCAAAGTGGTCTGTAAGTTGCCCGTAGAGACAATCTCACCTAATGAGTCTCGATCTGAGGATGAACTACACTTACTAGTTCGATGTAAATTTCAAATATATACACCTCCAACAGTCAGGCAGTCCTGGGCTTCGGTTATGGGCTACTCAGTTAGGCAAACCGATGAGTACGCTGTTGGAAAAGAATTGCAAATGCGGAATGTGTTCTAAACTTTAACTGGTTACTGATAAAATGCAGTCCTCCAGCCCACTTCGGTGAAAAACCACAGTCTATCAAGGATTATGGCACAAAATTTAGAATGCTTCGGGAGAACGTGATCAATGCTTTTTGTCAAAGTTCGAAGCTAATAGCCCCTTTTTGTTTTAATTGTGGATATCAATAAGCTAATTGTTTCGTCTTTTAAGTGTTTATCACAAGTTGTATGTCAGTAACAAACTATCAATTGTCAAACCATACTTATTCACTCATCCAACTTCGCTGAAATTGTTAATTAACAACGTAACCCGGGGCTTGAGGTTGCCTAGTGGTAGCGCGTCGACTTTCTGTGCTGAAGGTGCTCGGATTGAATCCCGAAAAGCGCCATTAAATACCTCCATGTCTAGACCGGATATGGGGACTTTAAATATGCAAACTGGAAAGTCCTTCTATGAGGTCAGTGAGGATGGGTGAGGGTACAGTCCCCCAGATGTCACCCTGGGGAGGTGTCCGTCAAAATTTATATAGAACCTGCCTAAATCTGACTCCGTCCCTTGTGGTGCCATTTTAAACAGGAGCCGCATCTTTCAGCCTACTAACCTATATGAACCTGGTCTGGAATACCACCGGCCAGGGTACATAAACAACAACAACAACAACAACAACAATCTAACCTTATAGGACTTTATATAAATATATTACTAAAATCAAATATTATGATTTCAAATTTGACACTTTTAAAAAATTTCATAAGGTTTTAGTAAAATTGTCTTTTTCAAAACTTTGACGCGGATCAGTTACGCTTGAAATAATTTTAAAAAATTGACACAATTTTAAAAATTCTAAGAAAAATCTAACTTAACAGTGATTTATCTTATATAAAATGTTATGAACCCTTAAGTGTTTGAATGGAATAAAACGTCAATCTGCAACCTTTTTCTTTACTAGCAGAGGCACTTGTGTAGACATTCGCCTATAATTCACCTCAGTTTGCTGGCCATTTTATTATGTGGGCACCATATACGGAGGCCAACATTATCCCCAAATGAAAAGACGACACAAACGGAGATATTTTAATGGGGCAACGACGGGATTCGACGCGAGCACCCTCAGCACCGAAAGCCAGCGCGCTGTACCACAGGGCCACCACAAGCCCAATCTGCAAACTTCTTTTGAGCTATTATGCAACTTGAATAATTTTAATCATTGTTTTCATTACTAACGCAAACACGCCAGTGGTTCAAAAATCCCGTCAAAGAATAGCTCTCATATTCACATGCAAATAACCTTCATTTTGTTTTTCTTTCAGGAGAAAATAAATCGAGTATTCTAATTATTATTTTGAAGGTCAGTTAACTAATAGAAAGTTAAATGTTAAGGAAAATAAGAAAAACAAATATATAAAATATTTTAAAAGCTTATAAAATATTGGCGATGCATTTTCCTCTTTGAAAGACAGTTCAATACATAGGTAGATGAAGTGATCGAAAAGCAATAACTGACTTGTCTGGAAACTTGGATGTTCCAAAGAAGTCTGGTGAAGGGTCGATGAGAGCATTCGAAGCTCGAACGTGCAGAATGCAACAACCCCGATGAACATTCAAAATGTCGATGGCTTTCCACGGGGAAATTACAATGGTGCAGATGCTTTCATTAAACGCGCTACATTAGTTGTTCCTCGACGTTCTTCAGTCTCGATGTTAAAACATTGTTAACCGGTCATGAGTAAACTCGTGTCCTCATGCACAAACACAGATTACCAGTAACAAATCAGCTCGTGCTCAACGTAAAAGCCAATGACCGTGCCGGTCAATAAAATTGCCGGTCAGCTACGCGTGAAGATACGGAAAATTTTAATACGGTAATTGTTGAGGTTTCTAATGCCCCTGGGAAGAGGTATTTCCGACCACGTCCATATAGGTTACGGGCTGAAGAGTGCGACTCTAGTTTATAATGGCACCACAAGGCTCTGGGCTAAATCGGAGTCCTAAATCAGAGTCCGATTTAGCCCAGTGCCACCTCAATTTTGACCTAACACCCCTAGGGGCTGCGTCTGGGGGGATCGTACCATCTCCCCCTTCTCTGTCTTCATAGAGGGACTAGCAAAAAGTAGAACTATAGACGCCATTATTTTATCCTACAGATGTATTACTGCAAAAGATCTCATCCCACAAGCCCGAAAATATAGCGTTGGCTCTGAAACCCCATTAACCTTTTCCTTACGGGTTGGGATAGCATGTATCCCAAGAATACGAACACAAGAAAGAATATATATATATAGGGGAATCTCGATCTAACATTTTCCAAGGGATCATCTGAACTGAACAATAAATGCGGGAAAACAATGAGTCGGAGAACGATCGATCGAGTTTCCACTGTATATGTACAGATGGTGGACAAAACAATACGAATACCTGTGAAATAAAGAAAAATCTTTATTAATAGGGGGTTGGACCACCCTTTGACTGAAGTACAGATTTAATGCGACGTGGGATAGATGCATAAAAGTCATGGACAATATTTAAAGGAATATTAAGCCATTCCTCCTGCAGAGCGGTCTCTAATTCCAAAAGTCCAGATGGATGTGGAAATCGGGAACGAAGTTTGGACTCCAAATATTGCCATAAATGTTCATTAATATTCAATTCCGGAGACTGAGGGGGCCAGGAGAGATGTTAATCTGCATCGTCATGCTCTTCGAACCATTCTTGAACACACCTAGCAGTGTGGATAAGGGCGTTGTCGTCTTAGCAGTCGCTCTCCAGGGAATACAGTCTGGACAAAAAGATGGACATGATCCCCTAGAACGCTTAGATAGTGATTGCATTTGATACTCCCATGCAGGATAACAAGTGGCCCAAGACCGCGCCAAGATATCGCACCCCATACCATAATGGAGCCACCCCCATGCTTCACTGTCGGCAAGATGCATTCAGGATGAAACGCTTCTTTGGACTTTCTCCAGACATAAAAGCGTCCGGTCGTCTGGAATAGGGTGAATGACGATTCATCTGACCATATTACCTGTTGCCACTGCTGTGGCGACCAGCCTTTGTGATCTCTGCACCATTGGCGTCGCTTGAAAGCATTAGTTGCTGTCACCAAGGGTTTACGAATTGCCACTCTGCCATAAATTTTCGCAGCATGAAGTTCCCTTTTGACAGTTTTTGTTGAAACGGGGTCCTTGAGATGACTGTTCATTTCGGATGTTATCTCGGATAACGATTGCTTGTGCTTTCGGGCTACTATGCGCTTCAAGACCCATCTATCCCTATCAGCAAGATTGGACTTTCGGCCACTGTTGTGCTTTGAAGACGTCGTCTTACCCTCTTTCGTGTACGCTGTCATAACGGCTGATACCGTACTCCTTGCAAACCCCAAAAGGTTTGCTGTTTCTGTAAACGATGCTCTACTTAAACTCGCTCCAACTATCATTCCTATTTGGAACTCTGGCAGGTCTGACATTTCAACTTATCGCAGACAGTTCGATAGAAGCATGCAACGTAGATGACTACTGTTGAGAGACTGGTACCTTCTTCTTCGCGCTCACTAGGTGGCAGACTTCTGAAGCAGGTGGCGCGGCTGTACTGCAGGTGTGAAATACGTTATACTTTTTCACAGGTGTTCGTATTATTTTGTACTCCATCTGTATATATATATATATATATATATATATATATATATATATATATATATATATAAAATCATATATATAATCTCCTTAATGGCCGTTCTGCCAAAGGGGTATGAAATTTCCCGTTCTAAGGAGGGAATCGGAAAAATGGTTCTCGTAAGCTAAAGTTTAACCGTAAAGGAGATGACATCAGATTATAGAAATTAGAAATTACCGAATTTTCCTCTATCGATGGTAAAGAAACGGAGCGTTTAGGATGATCCAACGTGCCCCTCACGCGTCGGATGTCGCAGAGCCGGAAGGATACTCGAATTAGAGATATTTTTAAAATCCCGAGGACAGCTATCTCGCCGTCCAGTATATAGTCCAGTACCAGTACCGATCAGTATACAGTCGTCAAGAAACTTTGTCATTTATTACCACGCCTTGAGGCAGTGATTATAAATGCTTTAGTTGGGCACACAAAATACCGATTCTAACTTACAGATCTGTATTTTCAATCATTTGTGTAATGTACCACATGTAATCGCTTGTATAAATTTCATTTTTGCAAACTGAATTGTTTGCCGGCTTTGCAGTTGTGTATGATGCGGAGAAACGAAACTATTTCCTAAATTTATCGCCCTTTCCACTACAAATTTGTCAACCGATAAAGTACTCCTTCCATAATCTGTACATGTACTGCGGCAATCCAAAATCTGGAAGTCCTGCCACCGGCAGCTGCAGCTGTATTAAAGTGTGCTAAATTAAAATACATCATTAATTCACATAGAGAATAAGTCATTAATAAATCGGCTCCCATAATCGTTACCCATAGAGAGCGGTAAAACTAATGACTTTAAATGGCTGCTTATTGACACAGTCGTTACTCGTTACAAATCGTTAATTAGAACAACAGAAGACAAATGCATTTGTCTTCCGCGAACTAACGCGGTGGCGAAGTAGTCGAGAACAGGATATCTCTGTTTAGGATAATTCCTGATTGGGACAAATACTCATGTAATGTATAAAATGCTTTATTTTGGCGTGATTTTAAACTAACTTTAACCATCAGAAAGATATTGAATTTCTAACACTTACTAATAGTATATGAAAAGGATTTGTCTAATTCTCTTACGATTCCACTTTTAAAAGTGTGTTTGTATTTATTAGCAAATATGGTGTTTAGATCAGTTATCACTAGTACCTGAATTGCTCGAAATCTGTGTGATTTAAGTAGGTTGTACTAAAAAGTTAAGTTTCGTTTAGGTGATGAAATAGTTATGTTTCTATTGGAAAATCAGATACAGAGTGAGCATTCTTAGTTTTCAAAATGTACACCTTCCAATGACGATCTCACATACGCTTTTCTGAAACTACCCCATTGCACCGGATTGGTTCCGACATAGCAACAGAAGCCTTCCGGGGAGAACACTAACCGTCTGTCTCAAACTACTCGACTCGTTCGCAGCATTTTCTGCGCTATGTAAATTTGTTTCTACCGCAAGGTAGGATCGGTACATGGTCGGCTCGAATATACGGGAATTTACAGTGTAGATGAGTCTTTTCTGTTTTACAAGGGACTAAGGACGTCATAATTTGGTTCGGATTTCTTCTGATCTCCTGACTTCTTTTTTGCTGTTTGCGAAATCGTTCAACTCCAATTGGTCGTATTAAATATCTAAATTCAACCCTGTTGTTGTGTTTAAGTTACCTCGCCAGCCCTAGTGGATTTTCTAGATTTCGAACGTTTAGCTGCTAAGACATAAGGCAAGACATAGAATTGTCATTCACGTTGAAGGTCCAGGGGAAAAACAACTTTACAGCCATTTTTACGAAAATGAATTATCAGTGCCATCTCGTAGCTTTCAAGGAGCATTAACACTACGTGTATTCATATCTGGGGCAGAACCACATTCAAGGTTTTTAAAATAGCGATAAAGTTTCTCATGCCATAGAAAATTCAGAGTACTCCAACTTTCAAATTCATTTTTCTCAAAACGAAGTTTTTGGATTAAAGTGGTTTTACCCCTGGTCACTTCGTGTCTGATGTATACATAGAGTTTTTACAAGTCGCTTCAAGAGACGCTTTCTGGTTGGCTCAGGTTCATTTTTGTGTGGTTTCGTGGAGTGGAGCTAAATTTTTATATCTTGATTTTTGATTATTCGTTCTCCTAACAATTTTTAATTTCTTAACTTTTAAATTATAACTTTAATCTCTTTTAACATTCACATCGTCATGCGGAAGAAGTATAAAATAAAGAATGACATACATAATAGCAATACATATGCCAATATCAAATGTTTTATTTGTAAATGTATGTATAGTTTGATAAACAAGAAAATTATTTCGTATATTTTCACTATAGTAAGAAAAAACTTAACTTATATCATCATAAATATATCTGTATAGAAAAAGAACTTACTGTGAGGGAAAGCTTTATTAAAAATAACACTTTCTTACTAGAAATTGATTATTCAGTTGGTAGAATACTGTCTTTGAGGATTACACTCATATGAATCAGTCATGAGTAATATAACCTGTTTCGAAAAGAGGCCTAGAAATAAATTTCTCGCTAAGTACTGCAATAAGCCAAAATCTGTTTTACCTTGCCTAGGGATCAAGAGGAATAAGTCTCTAGGGAGGGGGAGGAGATGTGAAGAATATTGGACAGTGTATGTATAATAATTGATGTAAAGCCGGTTCTGGGAGATATTGTTATTGCAATTTGGCTCAGGGATAAAATAAGCGTTTTAGTAGTTGTATAAAATGCATATGAAAAGTTGTCAGTTATCCCGAAAACACTTGGTAGAGTAGTAGGATTGTTTCTTACATGACAGACGAAAATAAACACATTGAATTTTACGAGCCCTGCATTTAAAAGAAAATATAATTTATAACTAATTTATGATCATCTGTAGATAGGTGAAGTACATATTTGAAATTCACACATCCATACACACACACACACACACACACATATATATATATATATATATATATATATATATATATATACATATCTTTATTTTTTTTAAATACTTGTAGCCAATAAAATTAAAACGGTATAATTTCTAGTAAGTTAACGTAATAGGAGGTGAGATAAGATAAAGTCTTAAAATTAAGATAAGGTTAAGGGCCCATAATCAGTGAAATTCTGATTATGGGCAGTATATGATGTATGCTTTCACTGTATATCCTAAATAATGTATGCCTTCAGTGTATATATATATATATAACTATATGATGTGTGCTTTCAGTGTATATCCTATATGATGTATGCCTTCGGTGTATATATTTGTCTATATACTGTATCATGCCTGCAATATATGTATACGACTATATGATGTATGCTTTCAGAGTAAAAATGTCTACATGAAGTATGCCTTCAGTGTATACATGTGTCTATATGATGTATGCCATCAGTGTATATATACGGCTAGATGATGTACACCACGAATGTATATATAAGTCTATATGATATATCATGCCTTTTGTATATATATACGACTATACTATGTTTTCTTTCAGAGTATATATGTCTATATGACGTATTCCTTCAGTGTATAGCATACGTACGTCTATATGATGTATGACATCAGTGTATATATAAGGCTATATGATGTACGCCATGAGTGTATATATATGTCTATATAATGTATCATTCAATGTATATATGCGGCTATATGATGTACACCATGAGTGTATATATAAGTCAATATGATGTATCATGCATTCTGTGTATATATACGATTATATGATGTATGCTTTCAGTGTATATATGATTATATGAAGTATTCCTTCAGTGTATAGCATACATACGTCTATATGATGTATGACTTCAGTTTATATATACAGCTATATGATGTACGCCATCAGTGTTCTGTATATGTAAGTCTATATGATGTACGCCATCAGTGTTCTGTATATATAAGACTATATGATGTACGCCTTCGGTTTATATATGCGGTTATATGATCTATGCCTTCAGTCTGTATATACGGCTATATGATGTATGTCTTCAGTGTATATGTACGTTTATCTGATGTATGCTTTCGCGTGTGTATATATATATATACTATATTCAGTATATATATAAGAGGCTGTATTCATGGGCATCATATGCTGCAGGGAAAGTAAATGATCAATCGGTGGCCCATCAGGTTAGGGTTTGGCTGAATAATAATTTGTCCGCATGTTTGGTTGGTGGCAAATTTTGTCCCCTGCAACATTTGTATACCCTACTCATATATTTGCATTGCAAGACTTTCTATACTCGTGGTTTATTCATTATGAGTGCGTCCCGAAACTTTTACAGTCCCTCCTCAATTCTTCTCAGTTCCCGGAACGTGATCGAGCGAACGCTGCATTTTCCGAGGAAAGAATATAATAGGGATAATCAGCACAATACAAACAGATGCCTGCACACCAAGCCAACGGCTAAAATTTGCATCTTTAAGTAAGACGTCTCGCCATGTTCGGGAACACATTCCGCTTGCGTATCCCATCTTCGTTAAATCAATTTATTATAAATCCCTTACACAGAGGGCATCCTCTCTCGCAATTTTATTACAGGCTCTAAAAACAACGATTTATCATATTCAAATAAGCTGCAAGGCAATAGCATTTCACCCCAACTCCACGAGATACTTTGATTAAAAAAAAAAAACTGACTCCAAAGACACGAGAGGAAAAAAAAGAGGAAAACTGCGCATTAATCCCACAGAGAAGGAGACAGATATTTAGAGAACTAGGGAAAAATCTCCGAACAAATTTATGATCGGGGTTAATTTCCTGTCTGCAGACAACACAATGGAATCCCCTTTTCATTCTGCGCTTTTTCCCTAAAAATAAATTTCCTTTCCTAAAAAGGTTACCTATTGTGAGCCCTGGATTGAATAAAGAAAGGGCGAAATTTTTGAATTTCAATAGGTTGGAAGAAAATCTGTTCTCTCAAAGAAGGTTTTGCTGGGGCATTCACTTTTAATTTTTTTATTTACATTATGGAATACGTTGCAAGTCTCTAAAAGTCTATTTTTTTTTCATTTTTTTAGCAAGTATGCAAGTATTATCGACAAACATTAGATAATATGGAAACCTAACTAAACACATATTTATGCTTTATGTACGTGATTAAGTTTTTTGTGGGGGGTGGGGGAGCACTTGATGGTAAAGAAAACTATACCTTAAAGATATGACCGATGATTATTCTTCCTTAAAATTCTTATACGGACATTCAAAACAATCTATCAGAAAAATATTCAGCCTAAGATGCACACTCCATTTGCATATTTTGACACTTGTCTAAAATCCAGAAATTGCTCCTGTTAATAACATGTATCATAATGATATATATATATATATATATATATATATATATATATATATATATATATATATATATATATATATATATATATATATATATATATATATATATATATATATATATATATATATATATATATATATATATATATATATATATATATATATGTATATCCCGAAAATCTATCTATCACCGAAAACCACCGGCCCAGTGGTACAGCACGCTGGTTTTCGGTGCTGAGGGTGCTCGGATCGAATCCTGGCGTCGCGCCACGAAAAGTGTCTCCGTTCATGTCGTCCCTTCTTAGGGGATAATGCTGTCCGCCTATATGGTGCCCCCATAATAAAATGGGCAGTAAAATTGCGGTGTAGTATAGGTGAATGTTTGACTACAAGTAACTCCGCATTGGAAAAAAAAATATATATTAAGAATCTAATTTTGATAATATATATTTTTCTTTACCAGTGGCAAATAACTAAATATAATACAGTAATATGTATGTGTAGTATGTGGTTATTACAAAATAAAACTTTAAAATGTTTTCTAAATTTCAAAATTACACCAGCTTTATTGGTAAATCTAAGTAATGGCTGCTGTGTTCTAACCTTATTGGATTCGCTCACCTCAGTGTTAATCTAAGGAGAAAATTTGTACAAAGAATGTTTACTGGATTGAAAGATTTTTTATAAAAAATTGTACTCCGTAATACTGAAAAAAAAATTACACCTTGGTGTATTTTCATTAAAAAATGCAAATAATATTTTAAAATTTAAATTATTCGATGAAAAAAAATCTGGTATAGTGTGTTTTAAACGTTCATAAATTCCTTAGTTGGACTCACTTTTCAAAATGAATCCTGTTGCAAAGTGTGGAAAAGTTCAGGTTATTGGAAAATAACATTTTTATTGGATTATCAGCATTTATGTAGCTGTAAATAGTAGACACATTTTCTCCATAGATTAACATTGAGGTGAGCGAATCCAATAGGGTTAGTACACAACAGCCTTAAATGTGAGTAATTCATAAACGTAAGTAACGAGACGTAAGTAAAGAACAGATGTACGATGGAAATATGTTAAGATTGAAAGATCTCTAAAATAAACAGATACAAACCGAAAACACTAGAAAGGAACGGATAGTAAGCCATGGGTAATAATTAAACTGTATTTATGAAAAAATAATTTTGAGTGACCTGGAAACGCGAAGAAAATTACCTTTACAGAATCTGAATATGTTTTCAATTAATCTCTACAAGAAGCACATGTGAGATGGATCTAGTAGTGATTGGTTGCCTTTAACGTCATTCGAAACAGTTCTGTTGGATTGTGTTATGAGATTGTCATATCAGTGTGCAATTAAAAACCAAGACCCAGGTTACTTTTTTGTAAAGCCTTTAATATTTAACCCTCAAACTGTAAAGTAGGGGTCAGATCCGACCCAAGGGTGTGTCTTCTCCCTCCCGTACTCTCACCTCTCTTTGTAAGAGATCGAGTTGACAAGTAATCCTGCCAGATAGACCTACTAGACCATCCTACTAAATATAAGAATAAGTAAATACGAGTGTCTTTGTTGAAAAACATTATTCATGATAACTAGTCAACTTTATTTTATTTTTTATTTTAGATTTTTTAATTTTTAATTTCTATCTTGAAGGCCAAAAATGCCAGTATATACTTGGTGGTCATGAAGAAATTTTGCCGTTGTATGGAACTCTAGCGGCCGTTCCATTCAACCTATCGAGATGAGATTTCAGATATAGTTATTCAGAGGTATGAGCTAGGGATTCTGAGAACGGAAACACAGTGACGCTCGCGGTTACGGTTATAGGTATAGAAACTCGAAATTTTCAAAGTGCAACGCCCACTTTTTCCCGTCGCAAAATGCTCTGCGCAAGCGAAAACCCTAAAAAGCGTTGAAACAGTACGTGTTTCACAAAAAACCCGACGCGTTATGCATGTACAAGAAACAGGTCTGCGAACGGCCTACAAAGGTACGATCGGGGCACACAGAGGAAATTTGCCTATGACAGAGGTTAGAAACCAATCACAGAACGCCGTTCGCCAGATATTCAGCGTAGAAAACCGATAAAAAGCTCTCTGATCGTGTTTTTGTTAGCCATTCGCAGAGCTGTTTTTTTTGTGTGTGCATAACGTGTCCGTTTTTTTGTGATACACCGTACCGTTTCAACGCTTTTTAGGGTTTTCGAAATCGAATTCCTTAAAATGCGTCGAAAAGCTTCGTCGAATAACTGAGCATTTTGCGACGGGAAAAAGTGGGCGTTGCCATTTGAAAATTTCGCGTTTCTATACGTATAACCGTAACCGTGAGATTCACTGTCTTGCCGTTCTTAGAATCTTGAGCTCATACCTATGAATAACTATATCTGAATTCTCATCTCGATCGGTTGAACGAACAGTCGCTAGAGGTCCATATATCGGCAAAGTTTCTTTATGACCATCCTGTATTATTTTTTACATTTTCATGATTGGAAAGTTGGTTTCACTAACTTCTAAATCTAGGTAGACTAAATGACATATTAGACCTAATATATACAACATTCTATGTAAATGCCAAAGAGATTTTCTTTGTTTAGCAAAATTACAATTCGTTGGTAATTTTTTCTACAAAAGAAAGGTTTTATTTCATGTAAAATATTATCAATAAATTTATTATACAACAAAAATGCTTATTGTGTAATTATTTCTACCAAAAACCTCATCAAAAAAGAGATCAGATCGGATCCGACCAGACCGTACCATGTATTTCGTCTTAAATCACTGTACCATTTGAAGGTTAAGATGAAAGAAAATTAACAACATTTTTGGAATATTATGCTATCTTATTTCAAGAAAGGTAACAACACAACTAAAAGAGAAAAAAATGTGCAGTGAAAGTTTGGGGAAGATGTAATTATGAATTTTCCTGAGATATAGCCGAAGGTAGTGGGACAAAACGTTGAACCAATTGTTCAATTAAGTTATTGGTGAAAATCGAAAATGTGTTTTCTATTATCAGTTAAGGTTGTTGTGTACTAACCCTACTGGATTCGGTCACCTCAATGCTAACCTATGGAGAAGTTTGTACAAGGACTTCCGACTTGGATTTAAAGATTTTTTTTTAAAATTGTACTACGTAATAGAGAAAGACATTTTACAACTTTGGGCATTTTTCGTTTTTAAAAGAAGATGCGAATATTATTTTAAAATTTAAATTATTCAGGGAAAAAAAATCTGGTCTAGTGTGTTTTAAACTCTCATAAATTCCTTTGGGGGATGAGATTTATAAAATGAATCCTGTTGCAAAGTGCAGGAAAGTTCAGGATATCTAAAAATACCATTCTTTTATTATCATCATATATGTAACTGTAAATAGTAGACACATTTCCTCCATAGGTTACCATTCAGGTGAGCGAATCCAAAAGGGTTAGTACACAGCAGCCATAAAAACTGAACGAACATTTTGGCCAGCCAAACATTTAGATGAGTAAGGTATATATATTCACTTTACTCTTCTAAATTTATAAGTTACTTATAAAAAAATACTTAAATCTTTAAAATTAAAAAGCAAATTAAAAGTGTAAAATTTATTTTCTTTATTTTGAAAAAATAAAATTTTTTTATTCGAAATTTTATCTAAAATATTAATACACTTTGATGTGGAAAAAAATTGAAAATGAAAAAACTATTTTTTTCTATGAAAAATTTAATTTTAATGAGGCTGAAAAAAATTAAAATTAAAAAATATTGTTCAAAACATACTTACACTGCTCTGTTCAAGTGAAGATATTCTTTTACCTATTTTCTAAAATATGCTTTTGATTAGATTTTTGGAACATTACTCTATTATCATCGTTATTTTTTAAAAATCTTATTAGTATAAGACACATGGGAAAGTACTTACCATGAATTTGAGAAGATCAATTACTTGTACATAAATGCTTCAAGAAATTTAAAATGATTTACAAGATTGAATACCTATCAATATATCTGTTGCATCATATATTGGGTATTTTTAAAGGGATTTTATTTTCTACCCTTGTTAGGGAGTACTGGCAATACTACAGTACGTTTCACTGCTCCTTAAAAGGAATGCAATTATTGAATGGCGCCTTAAGTAGACAAGAGACCTTCCACTTACTTCCACGAATTTTTTAATATTCAATTTTTGACTCTACATACAGTATGAGAACAATTAATTTTATTTCTTACTACTATGAATACCCTTAGAATCCGAAATAAAGATTTTTTGGCAGAATTATGCCTGTTTTTTAAAATTTTAAAACATTAAAAAATATTTTAAAATATTAAAAATGCTGGCATTTTTCAAAATGCTCCATGAGCAACCAGTATCATTTAAAAAGCTCCAATTTTTTAATATAATTTTACTATATATATATATACAGTCGAACCTCCATATTTTGAACTTCCCTATATCGAAATTGTCTATATATCGAACTCTTAGCAAATCTCCACGTACATCACATAGAAAAATTGTTTCTATATATCGAAAAAATCTCTATATATCGAAATTTTTTTCAAGACAAATTGGGAGATTTTATTCCATTTTAGAATAAAATCTCCCAATTTTTGCCATTTGAAACAATACGTCGTGGACTTCAGTTCGCTGAAAATGTCCCGGACTAAGTCTTTACTGGACGGAATAAATACGAACATTTCTTTGAACTTTCCGCAAAACTAACTGTTCAGCAAGATCTTCGTTGTTTTTTTTAAAGAATGCAACTGTGATCATTGTAACCACTGTCTGCATTATTGTTTTTTTAAAGATATGTAGTAATCAATAAATCTTTCATATTAATTCCTTTTTTAGTTATTAACTTTCATTTAATGGGATTCGCATATAGATTAGAAATGGAGTTCCGTATACGAAAATTAGCTTAAATTTTAATTTTTAGGAGAATTATGATAAGACTAAGCCCAATTCTATATATCGAATTTTTTTCGCGCAATTTGCTACTTCGATATATGGAGGTTCGACTGTATATATATATATATATATATATATATATATATATATATATATATATATATATATATATATATATGTATGTATACATATTGTATATATATATATATATATATATATATATATATATATATATATATATATATATATATATATATATATATATATATATATGTGTGTGTGTGTGTGTGTGTGTGTGTCACGGCTTAATTTGTAGCGCAGTTGAGATTAAATAATTAATACAAAATTAAATAGATGGCAACACCAATCAAATCACCTACGACGTCAAAGTAAGTTAAGTAAGTATATCACGTTATGTTTTATATAATAGACCTCTAAATGCTATGAGGATTTTGAAAATAAAGTGTGGAGCTTGGGATTAGGCATTGTTGACAGGACGTGTGTTGCAGACTGAGAGGAAGATGAAAATGACGAAATGATGAGGCTATGGTCGAGTTTAAAGTTTAAAGAATACAGTGAACTGGTTATAAACTAAAGCGTTGTCATTCCCGGGCTCCTATGAAGACTGCGGCATCGAAAAATAACCTATACAATTAGGACTTGTCTCGAGCCTGTAATATATACAAACGTAATTGTGGATTGATTTTTTTAATATAAATCAAAAGTCAAAAATATTTTTAAAACCCGCTTGTTATTTTTTTTATATGTTTTTGCATATTTCTTCTTTATTTCATGGTCTATAAATTTGAAAACAATTTATGGTTTCGAGGAATGATTCACAGTTTTGTGACAAACACTATTATTAAAAAACCTGAGAAATTTGGAAGAAATCAGAAGAAAATTAAGGTGCATGGGGAGTTTTGCAAAATTCTAGCAATTTGGAAGATTTTTTTGAAAAACAGGTCTTATTCTTCCCCAAAATACTTATTTGTGAATTCTAGGTGCCTTCAATGAAATAAAAAAGAATATTAATTATTCTCATTTTGTATATAGATTAAAGTATTAAAAATTAAGAAGTTGAAGGCCCTTTGGCCCCCTTAAGTGGATAATTTCTTCCTCTGTTTAACGTGCCTTAATTTTTACCGAATATGACGTATACGGTAACTATGGCACCTTATATTTAATTTATCTCAACTGTTTCTGGTCTCGTCACTTGACTTGGTTCAAAATTTCGGGACCCGTTGTTAGGGGGCGTTGCTTGTCCACCTATATGGTGCTCCCATAATAAAGAGGCCAGCAAAACCGCGGTGATAACAAGTTAAAGGGGCAAGGCCTCCGCATTGAAAAAAAAATCAATTTATAAAAACTTGATGATGCATATATGTAAATGCTACACACACCAAAAAAAAAAAGGCAAGTTGTTGACACATTTCGAAACGAAAAATTCAATCAAAGGACTTTAACAATGTCAGAAGACTGTAAACTTTTTTCTAACGTAAAACTGAATAATCTTCTAGAATTTTCATAGCTTTCCTTGTGAGCAATTGCTGCTTATGCCATATTGTGTCTAAACAGAATTCGGGCTAAAGCTTAGTGTAAAGTTTATTTTGCGAAGGATAAGCACTACTGAACTGTTCAGCAAAAGTTCGTCCAAGTCACATAGTTAAATATTTATTATTTTGAAGACTTTCTGAAGACAATCATGTTTCAAGTAAACAAAATTTTAAGCTTTCTGTCGGCGTTCTATGAAGACGGAAATAAGAAGATACGAAATTGTTTGAAAAGCAATGCTTGATTTTTTTTTTCTGTAAGGAAAACAGATCTTGGTATTTTTTAAAAATCTGTATAAAAGGACAAACATTGATGATTCAATAAAATTTAATGTATAGCTTTTTTTTAAAAATTAACATAAAACAAATAGAAATGAAATTTAATTACATGCAATAGATGGCGTTACCATACGCCCTTAATACGGATACGAGAGCTTTGAATATCAGATAACAGATATGAGAAATAATTAATTTTTCTCTTCTTGCAGAATAAGTTTCTCATTTGTATTGGATGACATGGTATATGGTCTTCTATAAATTTCTTCACTTTGCATAACTATATTTTACGTTTTGCTACACGGTTGTTAAAATATATTGAATAAAACTTCCATACACCAATTCGAACGCATTTTAAAGTGAATATCTTAAACGAATGAAAAATTAAAATAATATTTAAAATACTACAGTTTAATTTTACTGAATATATAAACAGTAAAAAAATTCCAATCATTTACGTTTAAAAATGCGAAAAGGCTATGGTAGCATAGGATTGTGTAATTCAAAGACATTTTATTCAAGTGGCTTATTTCTAAAATGAAAAGAAATATACAGTACTTTACAATGCTTTCAATTTTAGTAAAATATTTATGAACATAACGGGTCTAAATTTTATCATTTATATTTATTTGAACTTAAGGAAAAAATTATGATAATGTGGAATTGTGCGATTTGTATAGTAAAAGTTCGAAATTATGAAGAACTTTCCATTACGCTCTTGTAAATATAAACTCTTTCCGTTTTTATTGTTGTTGAGATACATATACTGCCTATTTTTACTTTTCTTGTTTTCAACACGATTAATAATTTACTTATACTAAATATCTTTCAGTAAACGTCAGAAGAAAGAAATAAAATATTCAAGAAAATTCGAAAGAAAAGTCATAAATATCTAACTAAAAGAAAAGAAAATCAGCAGAAAAAGATTCAAACGATCGTAAAATATAAATACGTATTTTCACATTGCTACGATCATTTATATATATTAAGAAGACCTATAGAGTACTGCAGTAAATTACGAATATTAAATTTAAATACATAAAACTGCGTTTTTTTAAATATTGATGCATGGATGTAAAATACAAATTAAAATAAATCTTTTTGATACAAGTAAATTATCACACTGGCCAAAATATTATTCCTCTTTAGAAATGTTTGGTGCCGCCATCTATGAACATAACATTAAATCATAGCATTAAGATTTTTTTTTTCCACGCCACCACAGTATGTCGACATTTCTGAATTTTCCATCATAAATTATATCCAAAAATACGGTAAAGAAATTTCAACAAATTAAGTGTATTTTTTTATTTTAATTGATTAAAAATACATTCTAATTAAATTATCATTCCCATTCATACTAAATTGAAAAATAGGCAGAAAAAGCATCATTTATATATTTGTTCACATATTTTTGTAAATTATCTTGTATCACTGAGTAACATTTCCATGATAAGAAAATATTTTTTTGTTTATAGTCATATGTACAAAATAAGTAAATGCACACATAAAAGTGGAAAGTCTTTTTGTTACTGATTCCCCCCCCCCCCCATTTTTCTTAAATAGAAAAATTTAGTTTATAGATAAACTTGAGGCAAACATTTTAAAATGAATTAGGCATAAACTATAATTTTAAGATATTTTTTCTAAACTATTTAATATTACAAACTAAAAAATTTAAGTATTACAAAATAGAAATATTTTTATCAAAACTGAGAACATTATTACAATATGCTCGCTACTGAACATGATAATATGGTTGAACAATATATTTGATGCGCTGAAACATATTAAGATTATCTTCATGTGTGTTTCATGTGTAGAAATTAAGTTTCTAAGAATTCAGATATATTGGATTTCCTTAAAAGTTTTCTTAGCAATGTTCTATCACTATTTGAGAGAAATATACTATTTCAAAAGAATTTAGTGCTGCCATCTGTTGAACTAAATCTGTAAAATAAAAGATTGATGCTCTAAGATAAATAGTTTTTAGACCATAAGATAATTTGTTTTCCCAATTTTTAAACTTATATCAGGATTGAAATAAATTTCTTGCTATATTTTTTTCCAAATTAATTCATATTTAGCAAAATGATATTAGAAATGTCAGATTTATATATTACCATTATCTTTTTTATAAAGCTATTTATAATAATAAAATTATTAATAATTTACACTTGTTACGCATTTTTTAGATAAGTTTCATTTTTCAATTTCTGAGACTAAATTAATCAATTTCTATATAGTAGTATATTTATATAATTAGTAGTATATTTATAGTAGTATATTTATATTATTTATATAATTTATATAATTTCTATTAGTAGTATATTTATATAATTGTTTTTTTTTAGATTCAGTAGTCCCCTATTACTTTTTACAAATATCTTTATCAATTTAATAAATAAAGTTTTAAACAAAGAAGTTTGAAAATTTTTCATGAAACCTGCGAATTTTTTCCTTTTATTTGACTATAAGAGATTCCTTACTCTGACATTTATATTCGTATTACTTTCTATATTTATATCTATGGCCAAACTGCTGTACACAATATTGTTATAAATCCGTGTGGTTGGGTGGTTGAGAGCGCTACGGCCATTTTCTGTTGCACGAAGGATAATTGGACCGGGACCTACTGCTTAAAGCTGATTCCGGACGAATGCAAACACCCATGCCAACAGTAGGACTCTAATTATAGACTCTGGTGCAGAACGCCAGTTCCCTAGTCATTTGGTAACTGTCCGGCTATAAATAAATCCTTTTAATGTCTGTAGGATTTTACTTTATTTTATTTTATTTTTTATTTGTATTTTGTATCAACACATTTCTTTCCAACAGAGTACTTCCCTGATATGATATTTTGAACAATATATGATGTAAAAATTAAAATTCACATAAACTTTATTATGTACATTATTTTTATTTCTTTCTATCACGTATCAAAAATAGGACTATTCATTTTTTACAACAGATACAGATTTGAAATCAACATTCCATAAAGAAACAACTAACAGGCTCATATTTAGTAGGAAAATTGCAATAAAAATTTCTTTCCAGATTGAGAAGTCTTATTAAATTAATAAATATTAGCAAGAAGGGCCAATGGCTTGTCATGTCTAAATAAACATAAAAAAGGGACCCGAGATAGCCCAGTGGTAGCGCGTTGGGTTCCAGACTGGAGGTGCTCAGCTCGTATCCCGATGACATCATTAAATACCTTCATGTCTAGGCAGGATATGGGCATGTTAAATTTGTAGACTGAAAGTCTCTCTGTGGCGTCAGAGAGGGTGGGAAAATATACGAGCCCACAGGATGTCGTCCCTTGAGATGCGCGGTCAAAATTGAGGTGGAAGCCTAATCGTAGGAGAGGATTCATTCTCGGATAGCCTTAGTTGCCATGTCGGGCTGTCGTAACGCTTTCAATAACCTTGTAAATACTGCTGTTAATCTACTCAATGCTTTTTACTAATTCATATTGTTCATACTGCCACACAACGCAATTAGGGACAGTTTCCTCATGATTTCTACATTGATATATTTTCCCCAGACAGTTGGGTAAAACACGCAAAAAGCACCCTTTTTGCACAATCTCACTGTCGCTCGCTTATCAGCAAATTCCTTCTTAAATCTCCAAAAAGGGGTTGCATAACTATTGGCTATAAGATTCACCATTTATCCCTTTCCCCTCATAGAACACACAAAATAATCTTTTGTTACGACAGTGTTGGCGGAATTGCTTCTGAGCGCTGGGTCGCCAATTTCCAGGTCTTTGCCTCATCAGCGTCATGTGATAGACCCGGCACAGGAGCGACGTTTGAAATCGCAAAAACAGATGTCGTGTAGCCGCTGCCAAGGAAGGATTCCTCGACGATTACGGTTCCTGGCGTCCTGGGAGGAGGTAGTCCGAGGAAACGACTGGAAACCATGTTGGCCGCCCAAGTGCTCCAAAAACTATCGGCGATTACGCGTTGGCCGCCTGACCCTCCTTTGCTGATATCAACGATGCAACTTTTTGTAAAAACGGCAATAAGCCACCGGCCCTAAGCCTCATCTAGTTTAATTTAAAATAAATTTATGAAGTTCTTCATTTTAAAAATCCAATTGCTTCTGTCACCTTTTTTTGTTTTCTCTTTTTCTGTGTAACCTGATTAAGTCATCCTTATTATGTTGCACTCCAAATACATCTTTCCAATGTATCACATGATTTTCAATGCGATAAATTGGTGACGTGAGCACCCAGTCAACCAAGGTCTGTGCACATTAGTTCTTAAATTTTCTTTTAATTTGAGTCTGGCAATACATAATGTTAACTCGTAAATTTGATTAGATAATGCATATACTATAACTTGTATATTTGAATCCACATATTACATCATTTGCCAATTAACTATTTATAATGTGGTACAGTGATTATTTTGAGAAGTGTTGATAATTTTTTTCATATGTGAAATGTGGGTGTATATATATATATATATATATACGAGATTCTTTTTTTATATAATTTTGGATTTTTTGCGTATATCTCGTTTTTTTATGATTGCACAATTCTTTTTCATTTTTTTTTGGTTTATTATACTAGATTTACATACTTATTTATTTTTTTATAACTGAATTTGTGACTCAGTTCTTTCTTTTTGGTAAATTGTGTAACAATGGCTCCTAATCAATTCATGCTGTTAAATATGCTGACTTTTGAAGAGGATGCTACCCCGTTAAATTTCTTTTTTGAACAAATCGCTGATTTACAATCCTTTAATAAATGGACTGAAGCTCAAGCCATAGCCTTTTTGAAAACTAAATTAACCGGCGTTGCCTTAAAATACTTTATTGAATGCTCTATGTTTAAAACATTAAAAACTATTGATGAAATTAAGAAAAAATTCGCGGATTTCTTTAAACCTCAGTCAAAATTAACGTCAATTCAAGAACTTAACTCTTTAAAATTATTCCCCTCAGAAACAATTAGCAACTTAGCTCATAGACTGGATTTACTAATCCAGAATGTTATCCAGATATTGATGATCCTACAGCACTTGACGCTATTAAATATCAAAGATTATTAGAAGCTATTTCCCAGGCACATAAAGTAAAAATACTAGAAGACAATATTAAGTCATATACCAAGGCTGTCCATCGTTCCCACCAACTACAGGAGATAAAAATAGAAACCAATAATTCAATTCCTCATGATTCCAATAATCCTACTTTTATGCAGCTAACTGCTCAGATTAATGCTCTTCAAAAAGAAATTCAAAATTTAAATTCCAATAGAAATCAGACAAACAGGCCATATGCTAAAAATAGTAATGGATATCAAAATCGTAGGCATAATAATAATAGGAAAAAAAATTCCCGTTGTCTTGGTAATCATCGTAATAATGAAAATTATTTCTATGAAAGAAACAGAAATAATTTTGTCCAGTGCAGAAATCAAAGGCATCAAAATCATAGTAATTCGCAATCCCATAAATGGGCATTTTGTGGAAAACTAAATCATATAATGAAGGATTGTTATTTGTTCAAAAGAACTATAAGACATAACGATAACGCAACTACAGCTAATAATAGACAGGAAACTTCAACTTTCCTTAACATCAATGCTCAATCATTCAATAGTAATTCTTTAAACTAATTCAAGAGACTGATTGTGCTGAAAATCATTTCTCAGGCAATACCAGTCAACCAGTGTATTATGTGGTAATGTCAATATTTCATGTGCAAAAACTTTTTCTGATGTAGCTTCTCAATTTATGCCTATAACTATTACATGTAACAGTAGGGTGGTCCAAAAAAATCAACTTTCGAAATATATTGCTCCACAAGGTTTATTTTATTGTTTTACATGTGAATAATGCGCATAATTTTTTTTCTCTCCAAAATAATAATATTTACAGGTCGCTCAAGCTCCAACTTCCAAAGTTCGGATTAAGAAAGATTTCTTGGAAGTCGTGGGAAAGCTCTTTTGGTGGTTAGCTACTAGACGAAGCAGGAATTGTTTTTGTTCTTCGTCTTTTGTAAGGGTTTCATTATATTTTTGTATTAGGCTTATATCTCTTTCAGCATTGTCATTTACAACTTTCATTTTTAAGCACCTTTCTCGAAAGTCACAAAAGAAAGGATCACTTTCCCACTATGATGGGGATTTTTCTATGAAATTTTGTGATTTAATTTTACCTGTTTTAACAATGGCATCAAAGAATTGTTTCGTCTTTTCAGTCACAAGTTCTTCGATCTTTACATTTTGCTCTTCATTTTTTAGTTCCAGTCGATAATCAAGGGTAGGTTTTGGTGGACTATCAAGATTTTGTATCATTTTCATTTTTGTGTCAATGCTGACTCTGTTATCAAAAAAAGCTAATGCTATTAAGTGCTCAGATAAATACCATAGTTGTCTGGAAAATGACGATAATGCTATATTTGCTACAGAAGGATTTGGATATTTCTTCAGGTCATTTAAAAACTGAATATCATTGTAACGAGCCTTAATAGCATTCGATGCTTCATTCCAATATTTTATATATATTAGGCTCACAAAAAGGCACATTTCTGTAATTTTACCAGATTCATCAGATGACAGCTTAAATTGTTCTTGAAAAAGGAATATTTTTAGTGCATAAATACCTTTAGCCATCCATCGAGCGTGATGTGTGGGTACAGGAGCGCGAAACGACTGATTATTATTATCTCCTCCAAGAAAAATTAATGATAATTGCATAGTCATCCCTTATAGCTGGCGTTTTTAAGTGCTTTTATTAGAAATGTTAACATATATTCTCTCAGTTTAGTAAAGTTTACATTGTCAAATAGTTCCTTATTTGCTGGATTATAAGCAGATTTATCTATTTCTGGCCTTACATTCTTAAAACGCTTATATATTACAGTTTCTGTACCTTCAGATGGGCCGAATATAACAGAAAACACACTGGATAGTACAATCTTCATTATATGGTGACGACATGAAACCCAAATAAGATCTGTCCCTAAATATTTTTGAATTCTGATGCATGCACCTTTGTGTAAACCAGTATTAGCGGCTGTGGTATCGAACACCAGTCCTTTCATTTGAGATATAATATTCCATTTCTGAACTGTCTCAATACATGATTTTGCTTGTAATTCTCTAGTTCCTCTTTCAATCTTCGGAATTCCAAGAAGCTTCTCTTGGCCATTTCCTGAAACAATAACGGCAACTCGATCAACTTTTGATTATGATCTATCAATATCTGGTAACATCTTACCATCCCAGTGTAGTAATAGCAGTTCATCTAGAGAAATTATTTTCTGTTTCTGCAGCTTGTTGCCTCCCTTTTCTTCTATGTCTCCTTATTGAGCTTCGAGAGAGGGTTTTTGGAGAAATATCGTTCCCAAGTGCACGTGCAACAGCTCCAGCCACGAATGCAGCTTTCCGATCAAAAATATTAACACGATCTCGTACACTTACAACTTCAGGAGACTTAAACATATTTTTTACATATATCTTTTCAGCAGCTTCGGGAACTATAGTTGTAGTGTTGAGATCGGATTGGGATGTAGACGGCAGCGGCAGGTACTCTTCGTTACTTTCAAATTCTATCGAATGTGAAGTTTCTGAATCTGATAATTCTGAAATGATTTTTTTACCCAAAATTTGCAATTTTGCTTCTCTTTCTTCATATCGTTCTTACGTTAACATTTTTAATCTTCCCGTTTTCTGTTTCTGATTTATTTTTGTGTAGTTTTCATGTAAACTCCACTCATAGAACAGCAAAAACATCTTCTTTCTTCTTTTGAAAGAATTCTTTGTCTTCTTTGTTGCTATGTTATATGTTCTTTGAAAATACAAATGTTGAGCGACCTCTTAATATTATCGGATTGGCCTGAAATTTTATTTACGTACATTTTGAATATAGAGGAACAAAATAGGGCTTGTGGAAGGAAGATTCTTACACTTTAATTTTTTAACATTATGTCATGTACCATCCTTATGTAACAGTGCCACTCAAAGTAATATAAGTGATAATGTATCAGAAAATAGTAATGATATCTTATATATTAATGAGCCTAATTCTTTAGTAACTAATCCTAATTGTAATATCATAAATGATGAAGTTGATAATTCTAATGCTATATGTTTACCTATTATTACTGTCAATTTACAAAGTCATAATGTATCTATGTTAGTGGACTCAGGTTCAAGTATCTCCTTAATTTCTAAACCTTACTTTGAATCCATAAAACCTCTAATTAAATATAAGTTATTATTCAGAAACCTAGCCATAAAGACCATCAATTCTACAGTAAAATTTTTTGGATGTACTCAATTTTCTTTTCAAATTGATAAGTTATCATTTAAACATTCCTTTTTTATAACCAACTTAAACTCTAATACATTTCATGCTATTCTCGGATACGACTTTTTTGAAGAAAAATAACATATCTTTAAATATACCCGATTCTTGTTTACTAGCTAAAAATATACAGGTATACATTTAATTACTGTTCGTCAAGCAGGAAATACAAATTATACAATTACTCATGATGACAATGGTGATATTGATGTATCTTGTTGTACTAATATAAATGTGTCAAATACTAATGAAGGTGATGTAAATTTAAGTAATGACTGTGATCCTAACCTTCCAACTATTTTTCCCAATGATGATACGAATGTGTATTTATCTAACAAATTGTTAATGCAACCACAGGACAGGACATATTTATGGCATTACAAATCAAGTGACACATTGGAAAGATGAAGGTGGAGTGTAACGTAATAAGGATGACTTAATCAGGTTACGCTGAAAAAGAGAAAACAAAAAAAGGTGACAGAAGCAATTGGATTTTTAAAATGAAGAACTTCATAAATTTATTTTAAATTAAACTAGATGAGGCTTAGGGCCGGTGGCTTATTGCCGTTTTTACAAAAAGTTACATCGTTGATATCAGCAAAGGAGGGTCAGGCGGCCAACGCGGAATCGCCGATAGTTTATGGAGTACTTAGGCGGCCAACATGGCTTCCAGTCGTTTCCTCGGACTACCTCCTCCCAGGACCCCAGGAACCGTAATCGTCGAGGAATCCTTCCTTGGCAGCGGCTACACGACATCTGTTTTTGCGATTTCAAACGTCGCTCCTGTGCCGGGTCTATCGCATGACGCTGATGAGGCAAACACCTGGAAATTGGCGACACAGCGCTCACCAGCAATTCCGCCAACACTGTCGTAACAAAAGATTATTTTGTGTGTTCTATGAGGGGAAAGGGATAAATGGTGAATCTTATAGCCAATCGTTAGGCAACCCCTCTTTGGGGATTTCAGAAGGAATTTACTGATAAGCGAGCGACAGTGAGATTGTGAAAAAGGATGCTTTTTGCGTGTTTTTCCCAAGTGTCTGGGGAAAATACACTCATGGACAAAAAAATTAGCGCACAAAGAAATAATTGCGGGATCGTAACGAAACTTGCAATGAAGGTACATGTCGGGGAGATATGCAAATGATTAGAAATGCAGCGTGATTGCGCATTACATATAGCCGGTAGAGGGTGTTGAACATCGTACTCTGTGTAGTATAAATCAGGTAACCAAAGCATGTTTGAGTGTGCTAATCATTTACAAAGGAAGAGCTGAGATAGACATGCCATTACGCCGTGTTCGAAGACAATATAAGCAGTTGTCGCAGTTTGAGAGGGGGAGAATCGTCGGGATGATAGAAGCTGGGTGGTCAGCTAGGCGAGTAGCTCGTCAATTAGGCCGCTCTGATTGTGTTGTGAGGAGGTGTTGGGACCAGTGGACCCGAGAGATGTCATGTACACGAAGACCAGGCTCAGGACGCCCTCGACAGACCAGTCGTCGAGAAGACCGCCACATCGTAAGAAATGCACGCGTACAGCCAACTGCTTCATCGGCCGCCATCCAGGCACAGGTAGCACCTTCACTAGGGGCCTCTGTGTCTTCTCGAACCATACGAAGGCGAATGGCTGAAGAACAGTTGGTATCGCGGCGCCCATTACGTGTGCTGCCCTTGACGCCCACCCATCGACGCCTCCGTTTGGATTTTTGCCGTGACCGAGGAAACTGGACTGTAGCGGAATGGAACCAGGTCGTCTTTAGCGACGAATCCAGATTCAATCTCGGCAGTGATGACAATCGTGTTCGTGTGTGGAGAGCCCGTGGTGAACGTTTCAATCCTGCCTTTGCTGTATAGCTACACATCGCTCCCACAGCTGGTGTGATGCTATGGGGTGCCATTGCCTACAATACACGGTCACCCCTAGTATTGTTCCGTGGCACCATGACAGCCTAGCGGTATGTTCATGAAATCCCGCAACCACATGTGTTGCCACTCATGCAATGGCTCCCAGGAGCCATTTTTCAACAAGACAATGCTCGGCCTCATACGGCAAGGGTGTCACACGACTGTCTCCGCACTGTTACTACCCTTCCTTGGCCTGCCCGATCCGCAGATTTGTCTCCAATCGAGCATATCTGGGATCATTTGGGACGACGAGTTGGGCATCCCACGAGTTTGAACAAACTAGAGGCAAGGTTACAGCAAATATGGAACGAAATGTCTCAAGACATCATACAGAACTTGTATGACTCAATGCCCGATCGTATCGCATCGTGCATTCGCGCTAGAGGGGGTCCAACGGAGTATTAACTCCTCCGTTCTTTTGCCTTTTTCTCTGAAATAAATTATCCTTTTTCTTTGATTTTCTTATCATTTACTTATATAGTAGTCATTACGTATGTAAAATTTCGTTTCATTTTGAAGACTCCTTCTTGGTGCGCTAATTTTTTTGTCCATGAGTGTATATCAATGTAGAAATCATGAGGGAACTGTCCCTAATTGCGTTGTGTGGAAGTGTGAACAATATGAATTAGTAAGAAGCGTTGAGTAGATTAACAGCAGTATTTACAAGGTTATTGAAAGCGTTACGACATTCACCCCCTTCTTTTTGAAAATTGGATTTGAAACTAAGAATTAGTACAGATTTTGATGGTCCCCTTCATTTTCATTACTTTTTATCATTGCCAGAAAAGAAGCATAATATAAGATTTTTGGATCTTTCAGTATTTTTCTTTTAAAGTCTTATCTTTCTTCTAAATTCTTCAAACTTCGGGAAAATGAAGTTTTGAGGATTTTCACTGACAACGATAGTGAGAGTAATTTATTTTGTAATTAGTTTTTTATTACAGTTTAAAGAAGCGAAATAATATATAACAAATTACGTTGGATTTAGCTCTAAGCCACTGAAGCTAGGAAAAGAATCAAATCAGATTAAAGAGGAAAGATGGGTAATTCATTCCCTTCAGTTTTCGAATGAACACACTTCTTGATGATATACATCGAAGGAAACATTTTAGCCTTGAATTTATTATTTCATCACCTTTTATTATACTAATCTCTGCAGATTAGTACAAATTCATTGAATATTAGTTTTAAAAATGAAACTGTTTAAAACGAGATACGGTTGTTTCCCACCATCTCTGAAGATTAGTACAAATTCATTGGATATCAGTTTTAAACATGAAACTATTTAAAACGAGATACGGTTGTTTCCCACCATCTCTGCATATTAGTACAAATTCATTAGATATTAGTTTTTAACACGAAACTGTTTGAAACGAGATATGGTTGTTTCCCACCATCTCTGCAGATTAGTACAAATTCATTGGATATTAGTTTTTAACACCAAACTGTTTAAAACGATATACGGTTGTTTCCGATCATTTTATAGTTTTGATTCACTGAATTCGTTGCTGTGCAATTAGGGCGATAATTTAGCGACTAATTTCCCAAAACTGGGGAGAGAAATGGGGTGATGGGTAATTCCTTCCCATTAATTTACAAATAGATACACTTTTTAAAGAATATAATGAAGGAAACATTTTAGTCATAAATTTTTCATAAACTTTTATTACACGAATCTCCGCTTATTAGTACGAATTCATTAATTTTTTTCTAACATTATAATGTTTAAAAAAAGATGCGTTTGTCTTCGACCTTGAACAAGTTTTACAGAGTTTCGACTCATTGAATTTGTTGCTATACGAATGGGACGATACTGTCGCGACTAATGACCCAAACCTGGAAACTGAAATAGTTAACTGTTGGTATTGGTTAAATCCTTTATAAACAATATTTTTTATAAATGTCGGGGGGAAAATTCTATTGCACGTGTTTTGCACTGTCATTATGCAATTAACTCTTGCAGTGAATATTGATTTGATAACATATTCTTTATATTAAAATTTGAGACGAACGATGGCCGAATGTTTAGGGCATTGGAATTCAACACCATACTCTGTGGGTTCGAGTTCCGCTCTAGGCATGGACTTTTTTAGCCGCTCGGAATCAGCTTTAAGCAGTAAGTCTCTGTCTAATTAGCCCTCGTGTAAGAAAAATTGACCGTGGAGCCCTCAAACCAAACAAATAATAGTATTTGTGATAACTCGACATACACAGTGTAACACCAAAAACAATTCTTCTGCCAAAAAAATGCATGTAAAAATTATATAACTTTGTTGTCCAAAATTTGAAATTGCTAAAATTGCCTAATGAAATAGAAAATGAAATTAAAATAATTATCTAGATACTTTAGTACCACTAAACAGCACACTTTTTTTGTTTCGTTTAATAACATACTTTTTATTTCCCCGACACAAATCATATAATGATATTTTTCCGAAAGAAATTTGCATGCAACGTAATGCTGATCATCCCGAAGCTTTTAGCGAAAGTAAAAGTTCATAATCACACTACAATTGATTTTTTTTTTACTTCAGAAATCGATATAAAAAAATAGGCCGAAACAGAGAATGTGTAAATTACTCGTTGCTTCAGTAAACTCACTTAGCTTCCAAAAGAAAAGAGAAAATTAATTTTTAAGCAGCTATTCTTTGCTTCGTAAATTTAATCGAAAATGTGAATAATGTTAAAGTTGAACATCGTGAATTATTAAGGAGGGTCATAGAGAAAGTAACAGAATTTAAAAGTATCTGTTCACTCGAAGTTTTACGTTCTACAATATCTGAAGCTAAAAGCTTCTATAGCATTATTCAACACGTAACTATTATATGTTCAATATATTTTAAATAATAGTATATTTAAACGCTAGTTTGTTAAGATGGGCATTCGGATAGTAAGCTACTTTAATATGGTCATGTGTGTGTATATATAAGTATGTATTTATGTATATATATATATATATATATATATATATATATATATATATATATATATATATATACACATCTGCATGTCGGATTGTGTGTCGGATTGTTTGTGTATGTCCCCGGAATTTCTCCAAAGCACAGGCTGTATTTTGGCCTGACTATTTCACTGAATAATGCAAGTCAAAACGAGTTCAGTGGACATTCTAATCTGATGTTACTTACCACTTCATTTACTTTTGAAAAGTGTACAAATATATCTTAATATGTTTGGTTGGGAGGCCACAATAAATCCGAGAGAAACCATGCTGAAGCATATGAGAGTTCTTTATATCACCGAGATAAATCAGCCGGAATGTATAAATAAATAAATAAATAAATATATATATATATATATATATATATATATATATATATATATATATATATATATATATATATATATATATATATAATGCTAGGAATGTAAACTATAATTAACTAGATTTGATTAGGTTAAAATTAGGCAAATTAGCATTAAACGGTAATTTACTATTAGAAATTTTAGCGTTTTTCAATTCAGGAAGAAGGTTGTTATTGCAGCGAAGAGTTCACAAGAGCGAGGTCATCAATCATCAATTGCCTAGCACGCTCTCGGACTCTCGCAATGATCGAATGCTGAAAATCACGACAGAGTGTTCACGATGCTTCGCCCGCGTAATTACAGCCCGCGAAAAAGAACAAAGCATTAGACTGCGGATTACATTCAGAGAGGCCAGTCGCAAGTCGTAACATGAGAATGGGGGAAATGGCGTTTTAGCCCGGTTGGTTAAGTTTTTAATTAATGTTAATTAATAAAGTTTTTTAAATGTTATTTACGTATAAGTTCTTTGCCACAAGCATACTTTGTTGACTGCTTTTCGATTAATTATTTAGTTAAAGAGTAACCGGTGTAAGCACCGTATCATATATATATATATATATATATATATATATACACGTGTGTGTGCGTAATATATACATACAGTGGTACCTTGACTTACCAATGTCCCAACTTAAGGTTTTTGAGATACGAACAGCCTACTAGTGTAAGACTAATTCCAAGTCTTAAACCGTGAGATTAACTCTCTGCAATTATCAAAAGGGGCAACTTGCTCTGCCCACACTTGAGTTGCTCTAAGAAATCGAACTGCGCCCAACCTCTCATGTCATAAACATTCTGAACGGGTGTATGAAACAGGCGTCATTGGACCAGTTTTTATCGAAAACCCCTGTAGAGGAAAGTGGGGAAAGCGTGGCGAAAAGGGCAAAAATCAGTGAATACGATTCAATTATTAAGTTCATCCTTTCTCCACTTCCTCCGTCGACATCTTCAAGTCGTCTGATATCCACAGTAAATATTGTACATTATTCGTAACAAATCTAGTTTATTACAGTACAGTCTATCGTATTGTGTTTTTATACAATATATGTTATTCAAAAACTACATTTCTCTTATTTAAAACCGTGCAACAACTAATTGCGGGGCTTTTTGGAGGGACCTGGATATGATATAGGTATTTCAATTCATTTCAATGGGAAAATTGATTTGACATACGAGTAATTCGAGTTACGAGCTCTGACACGGAATGAATTAAACTCGTAAGTCAAGGCACCATTGTATATATATATATATATATATGTAATATATCCATTACATCTCGTTCTTAAAATGCAACCTGAAAAGGAAAACTAGCTCATATTTACATGCTTGGAGCTAGACTCAGCCTGAAAGGAATTAAAATTTTGAAGCAGTCGGGTCGAATCGTTTTATTAGGGCGATAAAAAGTACGTCCATCCATGTCAGATGCTCGGAAGCGAAGATACCACCTTTCAACCTTAAGCGCGAGAGACGAAAAAAAAACAACACGTGGCTGTTATTTTTAATGGTCAGCAAAAAATCGGGGCTCGCGATGTGTACCCACGCCTTTCTCCAGACGTATACACGTGTAGGAATGCAACGCTTGCTATTAATGGGAAGTTCTGTTGCTAAGGGCTTTTTAGCGATAAATTAAGATTAATGCGGATTGGATTTAGGAAAGGGAATTTAAATGCAATGCTAGAATGGAGGGTCTAATATTTAATTTATTACATATATACAAGGGTAGGCAGAAAAGTAATGCACACATGCTTGTAGAGAGCGAACAAAAATAATTAGCGAGATCGGGCAAAAAGAACATTAAAGTACAATTCTTAAGCTTCAAAATCATATATTTATATTTCAACATAGTCACCCCAACGTAGTTCTCCCAACGTGTAACAAGTTTTCTCATTCCGTCACTGAAAAATTCTTCCGACTTTTCTCGAATCCACGACTTGACAGCTGCCTTCACCACATCGTCCGAGGTGTAATGATTACCCTTTAGGTCTCTCTTGAGTAGAGGAAAAAAAAATAAAAATTGCAAGGCACAAGATCGGAGGAATAAGGAGGGTGTGGAATCGGTTCAAACTTCATGTTTCGCAGAGCCTCTCCAGTCCGACGCTGTTCTCGTCTGTGAGACGGCGTTGTACCCATCGAGTACAGATTTTACGGTATCCCAATCGTTCTATACTGAAGCAGACACATTCCTTGGATACTTCATTATGGTTTGCGATACGCTTTTGAGTGATTCGTCGGTCATTTTGAATCAAATCGTCGACGAGTTTGCGATATCCATCGTCTGTGGCAGTTATCGGACGTCCGATGCGTGTTTCATCAACAATTATGGCTTTTCCAGGCTCGAAACCACGAAATTTTACTACCCATCGATTTACAGTACCCCTATCAACAGAATCGTCACCTTAAACAGCCTTTAAACGACGATGAATCTCAGTTGGACTCACTTTTTCAGCTCTTAAAAATTCGATAACACCGCGCTGTATAACTCGCCGTTGACATAGCACTAGAACACGTCTCCATACTACCGCTTTTCAAAATACACAGGATGAACACAACGATTTCAAACCTGCGCATGCGTATTGAGGAGGGATGAAACTTCCAAATGCCACTTGGCGCTATTTTGAAGGTCATTTCGTTCGCTCTCTACAAGCATGTGTGCATTACTTTTCAGCCTACCTACGTATATATATATATGTGTGTGTGTGTGTGTGTGCGTGTATGTGTATTCGTATGTCAATATTTTCACTAAAGCACCGTCTTTATCCATGCTTCTCATGAAGTCGGTATAGTTACTCAAACTAAAAATAAAATTTTTATGCCGATTTTTAGCAGTAAATATGAACGTTAACAACAGCAGTTTCATCAGACATACAGCACAAAAGACAAGAAATAAGTCAAGTATTAGGAAAATCGTAATACACTCGCTATAAATAACTGTAACTGGAACTCAATCCATTGTTCACGAGAGAAAATTTAACTCTATTTCTCAGGAAAACGGTCTTTGGAAGATGGAATATTTGCTTATGAATTTCGTGAATTGAATATTTATAGCGAATGTCTTGATCCCTAACTTTAGTGCGACAGCAGTTTAGAATTTAGCTGTGATAAAGTTACTATGGTAATTTTGTGTTTAAGTTATGAAGATAGCTTTTGAGTTCTAAAGATGTATTTCCAGACTAAAATTCAAATATGTTGCACGAAAATGAAATTTTGTCTCCTAGTTGCGTTTGTCGGCCTTAGGTTGGCATCTTTATTATGGATGGCATCCAGATATTTTACACTGGAGAATTGGCTTGCACACTTGGTCGCAGATTCCTCGTGGGAGAATACCTAGATCAATGTATCCCAAAGGGTTTTCCTACATTGCAGATGGGCACAGCAAAAGCGACGGTATGAGAGTAACTAATTATTGACTTTTGACTGTAACTCGCATACTTAGAGTACTGTATAAGTTGCATGTACCTTACATCCCAACTCTATGTATCAAAGTATCGAATTTTTGAATTTTTACCATTCTTGCGAAATATATATGCCCCTACATATCGGACACAAATTAATCAGAATAGGAACTGCTTACTTTACATCAATGGTTCCCAATCCATAGACGTCTGCGGATCACTAAGCCAGAAATTGAATCATGTGCGAACCAACACCAGCCGCCACCGACTTGAGGAAGGGGGGGGGCATTCTAGGGGATATGGGGGATATAGTATATCCCTCAAAAAAAGGGATACAGGATTAACGTACTCACATTCTAGCGTATCATATAATAATAATAAAATAATTATGTTAAACTTTTAAGGAATTTTAATTCAACACCTGATCGTCATCAGATACAGTCGGTCCATCTAGTCCAATAAACATTGCTTTCATAATCCCCATGTCTTTGGCAACATTTTTATATGTCGTGCCGGACCACTCCCGAAGTTGTCGCGGACCAGTGGTTGGGACCTACTGCTTTGCATGCACCCTAATAAAATTAAAATTTTCTGAGAAATTGGATATAAGGAAATTAATTTCTGAAATGAAACAAGTATAGTTTCCAATACTCTGTTTTTTTAAATGGTAAATATAAATAGTTAAGCTATTTAGTGTTCAGTTGAGAACAAGTATGGGAACCACTGCTATACATGCAACCTAATCGACTCTGGACATGAAAGATCCGAACACTGGGTTGGGACATATCGCTGGACAAAATATGGAAGCTTTTTGTGAATGCATAAAGTCAGCAAGTAAAAAATACTTCCATTATATCTTATAACAGAAGAGCCAGGCCGATGCATTGAGGTGCTTCAGGCAAGTTTTAAAAACGGCGCCTTTTCAAATTTTTCGAGAGACTGTAAGGCTCTAAGTAATGCATGTATCTCTATCAAAAACAGTCTACTTATGTAAATTGTAAATAATTCAACAGAAAAAGTAAAGGATTAAAATACAGGAAGAAGGCACTGACAGTCGGAAAAATTAACAGAAATCTGCAATTAGCTCTCGACGCAGCATAAATGCAAGATTCTGTAGCAATAATAGAAAATACAAAAAAGCCAACAACAATCCAAAAAATATATCGAGCAATCAACTGGGAACTTTCTGAATAGGATGCACCTACAACCTATTCAGAAAGTTCCCCCTTGAGGTAGCCGATTTGGGTAGACCTCCTGATGAAAAGACGTTCGATTGCCTCGATATATAATTTTGCCTTGTTTTGATTTTTTTTTTGTATTTTCTATTTGTTCCGAAAAACCCTGTAGAGGGAGCTAATGACTGCTAGGAGGTGGAGCTAGCGACAACCGCAATGTTAGATTCTCATGTGTGGCAACTGCAAAAAGCGAAATGATTTTTTTTTAGATGTAAATTTGAAAATAAAGGTCGCTTCCATACAGTATAGATGGCTTCGTCTTATTTTTTTATGTGTTCTTCTCTCGCCGTACGGATTGAAGATTTTTGGAAGCAGGGATAAGTACCCCCTTACATTATTCGTATTCATATGTCTATTATTCGGTTTCCATTACCCATAGATCGCTCCAACATTCGTATTCAAAATTCTATTCGTAGTGTCGACATTTCTGCGACGTAGTGTCGCCATTGCTGCGACACTATTAAAAATAGTTTACTTTATAGAATAACGGACATTTTGCGAAAAATATGTATTTATTTTAAAAAAACTTCTATTCAATTAAAAAAACATAATTTTTTTAAAAATGATAGAAGTTGAAAAATGCAGAATGAGTAAAATTTGATTGTAATTTGTTATGTAATAAAATAATGACTAAATCATTCTCCGAGCCTTAATAACAGCAAATGGTTCGTGAGCATCTGTATAATTTATTGTTTTAGATAACGTCTTTTCTGTTGAAATGATTGGAAGATCGTTCAATCACTCTTGATTTGTTGTTTGTAGATGATTCATTAAAATTTCCAGTTTAGGAAAACCGCACTCAGCTTCTGCTACAGTTACAGTTAGTGTTAGAAGAATTCTTATCGATGCAAAAAGTTTGGAAATAAGCATTCAAAATTTATTTCTCATAATCTCGAATTCAGCAGTTCATAAAAAATAGTTAAAATATTCGCTTTTATTTGTATATTTTTTAGGAGTTTCATCATTTACTAGATTAAACTATTAATATCCTATTTTTTATTAGTTTAAAATTTCTTTTTTTACCCTGCCTCATTTTGTCGCTTATTTCAACTTGACACCTGAGGCGGTCGCCTCGCCGCTTCACCTATGGGACAGACTCTGTATTACAGCATTAAAAAAATGAGGACAACAAAAGCATAAAACTAGTGGGATATCTGGCATTTTTAGTGCGAACCAACTGCATCAGTGTCTGGTTTGTTGGAAGTTGTGGCCAATTAGGGACAAACCAGATTAAACCAGTTTAAATTTGTTATCACATATCTCATCATAAATTTTACTCTCCATGTGGTTCATCTTTGGAAACAGTTGTTCACAAGTGTATGTAGTGTCAAAATCTGATAACGTGAATAAGCAGTGATTTTAAAGAGAGGGATATTTATTTCTGCAAAAATAAGTCTTACAAAGTTTATGATCTTGTGAGGTCGCATTACCAGGTGTCCAAGGCCGCAGGTTGGGCACGCCTATTCTAGGATATCGTGGAGTCAGTGTCATGTAGCTTAGATAGCATAAAAAGCTCTCTCTGCTCCTATGACTGCGCAACATTTTTATGATACTGTATTGTTACTTCAATGTATTCTTTGCATTATATATGAAATAAGTAAATAAATATTTAATACAATAAGAAATAAATTGCAAAGTTTACAATCTTGTGGGGTCACATTACTAGGTGTCCAAGGCCGCGGGTTGGGCACGCCTATTCTAAGATATCGTTGAGTCAGTGTCATTTAGCTTAGATACCGTAAAAAGCTTTCTCTGGTCTTATGACTTCACAACATTTTTATGATACTGTGTTATAACTTCAATATATTCTTTGCATTATGTATGAAATAAATAAATAAATATTTAATACAATAAGAAATAAATTTCAATTGCAAGTGTCTTTCTTTTTCCTAGAGAATTTCGATTGAAATTATTTTAATTTACTTTTACATTTTCATCACATCACAAACAGGAAAAATTCAAATAAAATGATTCCCTTCTCACTATTCCTCTTTCTGAAGAATACATTAAATAATTTTGATTAATTATCATTGTTATAAGTAAAAACATGGGTAAATTCTAGAACATTTACTTTACTCTTTACCGCCATTTAAAGCAACGTTGATTCAGTTCTAAATTGGAATCAAATTTTCATTTAAATTGCTTTTGAAATAAATGTTTTTTTCTGTGTTGTTGTTGTTTCAGTTCAAGAGAATATATTTTACAAATAATTGGTTTCTTAGAAACAAATCCTTGATGTAAAGTTTTCAGATGGAAAAAAAAACTTTAAATCATAATAAGCTCACAAAATTTTCTTAAATGAAACAAAATATTTAATTAAAAGCAAAATTTAGATTTATGTTTTTACTTGCGAGAAAATATGTTTTTTTCCTGTCGGAAAATAGCTTGTGTTTTCATTGAAGTGCCTTTTTATGAATCGTATTAAACAATTTTGGGCTAATTACGCAACTGAATTTCATTTCAGTTGTAATCTTCTAAGAGAAATAGTTTATTTCATAAAATGAAAATATTTTAAAGATGCAAATAGATGGAAATTTATTTTTCTTCTATATAAAAATGCCAAAGAACTGTTTAATTTATTTAAGAATTATTTAATATTTATAAGTTTTACTATCATTTATGCAGATTTCAATTTTAAAAGGATAAAGTATAATTAATGAATGATCAAGTTTTACAATTTTTCTTAAATCTCAGGATATTTAAATGACAGAGAATACAGGAATAGAGAGAACAATACAAAAAAATTATTTTAATATCAGATAAAAGTCAGTACTTAGCAGGTGGTGTTTTATGAAAATGCATGAGATGAAAAATAATTTATTCACAGAAAAAAAAATTCAAAAAAAATTTTAGAAGTATAAATGAAACTTCCTTTTAAAAGAATGACAGATATCATTGAGCCACCGCAGATAGCAACCAATAAAAATATTAAAGAATTTTTTAATGAACAAAACCAAATGTTTTCATTAATTTCCATTCTTTATGGAAATATAATGGCGAAAGATTAGCAGTGTCAGTTGCAGATTATAAACTGGTATTTTTCTAAAGATTAGATCATAACTTTCATGAATAATAAATTTCATACATATTTTCTTTAATTTGAATTTTATTTGTAAAATAATATTTTTTATAAATTTGTAGAAACATACTTATTGTTCATTAAACATAAATTTCTTTTATTTTCTTTCACAAAACTTTGTGCGGGAAATATGCAGCAATAGTATCTATTAATTATAGTTAATAAGTATGCTCTTCAGTTGTCCCCTTAGTTGTATGATAGTGATAACAGCCATTAGATGTAATGAAATGCCCAAGTAAACAAAAAATATTTTCGAAATATTGTGTACCCAATTTTGTTTTCCTATTAAGCATAATAACAAACCTCAAATATTTTAGAAAAATCCCGAAAGAAGAATTGAGATTATTAATGATATCTGTAGATTTCAGTGTGCTTAATAGTAATTCCAAAAACCGTACGAAGTTGTTACTGAAGAAACAATATGGATTACAGATGTATGGCACAACAAATGTCCAGAAATCAGAAAGTTCTTAATTACATCTGGGTAGCTAGATGTATTTTACTGTAGAAAATGTTTTTAAATGCGAGAATATTTGGGAATTACATCCGAGCTACTTATATGTATTTTAGTGTAGAAAATATTTTTTAAATGCGAGAATATTTGGGAATTACATCGGAGCTACTTATATGTATTTTACTGTAGAAAATGTTTTTAAATGCGAGAATATTTGGGAATTACATCCGAGCTACTTATATGTATTTTAGTGTAGAAAATATTTTTTAAATGCGAGAATATTTGGGAATTACATCGGAGCTACTTATATGTATTTTACTGTAGAAAATGTTTTTAAATGCGAGAATATTTGGGAATTACATCCGAGCTACTTATATGTATTTTACTGTAGAAAATATTTTTTAAATGAGAGAATACTCGTGAAGTGTGTGTGTGTGTGTGAGGGGGTAATGATCATTATAGAGGACATTCATACAAATAATTCAGTTGCATTTATAGTGGCTTGTAGCCACTCTATGTCTTGGAGAATGTAAAGTATATTAATCAAGATCATGATATGGCTTAGGGGTGTAATGTGAAATGGTCAGCATAATTGACTAGAAACCAGAATACTCCTGGTTAATTCTCCGGTTAGCCAAATAAAGTAAAATTATGAAATCGAGAGTGGGGGGTACAGAGTTTTAAAGAATCAACAATGCTAAGTTCCTAAGTGACTAAGTGCGCAGGATGAGAGAAAATTCGAGAGAGCATTTGTTTTTGGCAACTTATTCATACTTATAATAAAAATAATTTCTCGCCGTCACCGTAAAATATTTAAGCATACATTCCGCACTTTTGATCAAAATCACATCGATTAAAAAAAGCATTTTTCTGTAAAACACTCTAATACACTTCTATGTCAAGTTGTTGAGGAAAATTAGAACCCTGTGAAGTAGAGGTAGACATAAAAATGATTTAGTGATGCGTTATGTAATTGATTTTAAACATAAGCCAGAGGCAACCTTAGTCTGCCATACGAATTTCAAATTTGTACCGAACTAATGTTTCATAATGAAAACATTAGCCATTGCGGTGTGAATTTAGGGATCTACATAGTCGAGTTTACTCTGTTAATTTGTTTCGCTAATATGTCTTTCCTTTTGACGAAATTGCTTATTCTGGGGGCAATAATAAACCCTATCATAAAGTGTTGACTGGAGGTCTCCTTAAATATCATTAAGCAGTATCTGAGAGAAGGGATAAAAATTCTAGAGGCGGTTAGGTTTAAATACTCAGTGTTAGTTCTCTACTGAAGGACACGATGGCCCAGTTGGCAAGGGCAGCGTGCCAGTGATCTAAACGTCTCTGGTTTGGTTCCCGTCGCTGAAAATCCATTGCGGTGTACACTAATGGCGGCACTGGTGCACGTAAAATCTGTCGTGACTGCAATGTCCTCCAAGTTCTCAAATTTACCTCTGGAGGTGCGGGGTCAAGTGTTCCTGTCTCGTAACTTGACTCGGTTCTAAATTACGGGACCAGTTTGTAGGCCGCGTATACGGTGCCCCCTAAATGAATGCCCAGCAGTCTTGAGGTGTGAGTTAGGGCGGCTGTCAAACTTCGATGTTGACTACTACTGGTCTGGTGCCTGCAAGGCGTTGTCTGCCCGGAAGATCACATTCGGGCTAATGTCTAGCGAGAAGTGCCTCCACATTTGAATAAACAGTTCTCGACTGCCCTGCCTCTTAATACACCGTGGAAAGCTGTTATACGACGTTAAATACCAGTAAACACTTCTCGACGACAATTTATGCAAAAGGTAATAGGCTCTTTTTACACTTTTCTTCAATTACTTATGTTCAATTACTTCAATTTTCTTCAATTACTTCAATTACTTTTAAACGTTATGTATGCCTGCCATTCATTAGAAACTGTAGGCCCCATCTCTTACAAGCTTTGTTGTGCTCCCCCGGTCTGATATATCTCATCGCCTATTTTACTTTTCAATACACAAATACCACCAAATTTGACTACTGGAACTAGAATTTTGTGCTTCTTGTTTAAAACTTGCTGATCATTAGTGCATTTTAAAATAAATGAAAAATCCTCTTATAAACAATACAGGAAAATTATACCTTTCTTAGGAAAGCAATTTTTATAAACTTAATACACATAGATACAAACATACATACACTTATACACAGACACATACACACACACACACACACATATATATATATATGTATATATATATATATATATATATATATATATATATATATATATATATATATATATATATACGAATATAATGTCAAATATCTAATTAATTTCATATGCTTCTCAGGCAAAATACTAAATGCAATAATTCTTGGAAAATTGAAATTATAATTACGAAAAACAAAACATTTAATATGAAACAAATTGGCTGGACAAATTCCAATTTAGAAAGACGATTATATTTTTTAGAAATATATTTCGCTGTTACATTATAGAAATCAGAGTAAAAAAAAACTCGTTTCAAGTCCCGCTGTAATTACCATCAAAACTAACTATTATAAATGTCTGTGAAAATATGGAAAAGTTTTCGAATAGTTTTGTTCACTCTTTACTACATTTTAAACGGTATTAGTTCAGGTAAATTGGCTCAAATGTTTATGTTAATCTGTTTCTGTTTTACTTTTTCAACAAAGATAAAATTTAACTAATAAACGTTTTTTTAGAGACAAAATAATACTGACAATTTTCCTATAAATGGGAAATTATAACATGCCAACAAGTTATTTTAAACAAAAGAAAATATTTTTTCTATAATTACGGGTAACATGTAGATTTCTGATTCAATTTGGTACGTAGATATTTATGTCTGTAAATTACAAATATTTTCAGTGAAGGATTTTCCTTCTATTAAAAAATTTTGAGTTAATTATTATACTAAATATAATATTAATTTATTACTTTACTCTAGGGTATACACTGAATATATTTCACTGAAATATTGTTTTAGCAGTAGTACTTTTAATGTTTTGAAAAATTCTGGAACGATTGCACAAATTATAATAGTTAAATTGTTTGTTCTTTTTCCATTCAGACATGCGTTAGGTTACATTCTGATATATTTATAACAAATGGTTGATATAATTTTTTAAAGTATAAATTGACTTTTGTATAAAGGTAAATAAATCACAGTTTTAGAGCAGATTAGATTAGGCCAGAGGTAGCCCAATAATATCGCATCAGCATCGGTTCGCTCGGTTCATATCCCGACAAGTGCCACTGAATACCTTCGTATCTAAGCAAAATATGAGTTCGTCAAATCCTCAGACCGGAAAGTCCTTCTATGAAGTCAGAGAGGGTGGGAGAAGGTACGATTCTCAAAGGTGTCGTTTCTGGGTGTGCGCGGTCAAAATTGGGGTGGAACCTTACCAAGTTGGACTACGACACTTGAGGTGCTATTGTAAATTGGATCCAGACTAAATGGTCCGCAAAGCCTATATGAACTTGGTCTGGAACTTCCGGCCAAGGGGAATTGACGACAACAATAGATTAGATAACTATTATCTGGTACACTGCAAATGATTCAACAGCAAAAGTAAGATAGCAAATTACAGGAAGAAGGCACAGACATCCAAAAAAATTAACAGAATATCTGTACTTAGCGCTATACGCAACATAAATGCAAGATTCTGTAGCAATAATAGTAAATACAAAAAACCAAAGCAATAAAACCAGGCGATGACCGGTCTCTTCATAAGAAGGACTAACCGAATCAGTTACCTCAAGGGGGAACTTTCTGAATAGGATGAAGATCTAGCCAAAAGACATCCCAAGGTCCAGAGATCCCCAAAGGGAAACAGAAAGTCAGATGCATTAGAAAATACAGTACTCAAATGAACACAAAATAATATAACATACTTGCAATGGCAAACTCACCCTGATAATACAAGGTGCGGCCATTAATTTGCAGGACTGATCTAATAACTCCAGAAAATATTACATTAAATATATACCCATTTAATATGTTTCGAAGTAACTCCCACCTGCCGTAATGCACTTCTGTGCTCGGCTGTATAATTTTCAGAAACAACTTTTAAAGTCCTCGTTCGGAATGTCCTTTAACCCTTCCGAGGGAGCGCCAATATTTGTAACACCACCAGGAGCGCGTTGCACAAATTGCAAAGTCTCTTTAAACCTTGATTATTCCTTTTGTAATATTTTTTTTTCAAATCGGAAATAATAATTCTGCGTTTTACGACACGATATAAAATGTTGATAATATTGAGATTATTTATAATTAAAGACCAAAAATTAATAAGAAGAAATGTTCATAAAATATTAAAATGTATTTTTAAATACACAAATAATTTGTTCAATTCTCTTCAGTTTTCTTCAATTTCTTCACATCGCAAACGTAAAGTACGGATTTTGCAATGTGCCTTGCATGAAAAACTATCACAATTATTGCATTTTATCGTGGTAGTTACATTATTTAGCCGTCCGTATATTTTACACTTTCCTCTTTGTTTTGCCGACACCTCTGGTTCTGCTTCTCGGGAAGTTTCCACTTTATATTTAAGTCAGAAACCAGTTATGTCTGGAGGAAGAGATAGAATATTTGCCCGGGTCTTCAAAGAGCTTTCAAGAAGTTCTAAAGCTAAAGAATGTAGATACAATCGCCTTCTTTCAAAACTGTCCGGTTTATTGGATCTAAGGACAACTTGCGAATTGATTCCTATTATGCCCAAAAACCTAAATAACAACGCGGGAGTCCATCTTCGTGATATGCGATATACCCTGTAATAGCTGCACATTTGATCCTTTACATCAACTCCTGCTTTTGTTGTATTGTAATCCAGTATAATCGCTGGTTTGCCAGAATCGTCATCCACTGTTGCATCATCATGCATTGTCGACAAAAGTATGACTCTCTTATTTTTTTTCGTAGCATAGGAACATAGTGTTGTTTCCTTTTGAAATCCGAATAAAAACGATCCAATTTCCTTAGATTTGTGTGGCAAGAACTCTGATGGAATTTCTCTCTTTTTTTTTTTTTTAGTGTTCCCAAAAGTGTAATTTTCTTGTTTTAGAAGGTATTGGGCAAATGGGTAGCTAGTGTAATAACTCTCTGTTGTCAATTTTCTGTTCGAGTTTTCTATCGGTGAAATCAACCTTTTGACAACATCTGCAAGTGAATTTGATTGCACGTAAGCTCCCTCTCTTTTTTGTTTGCCACAATAAATCTCAAAGTTAAAGGTGTAAAATGTTTTTGCGCAGCACAAGGCATAAATTTTCAAACCATATCTCGCCGGTTTGCTTGGAATGTACTGCACAAATCCACAGTGGCCTCTAAATGGGTGCAGCATCTCATCTATTGTAGCGAATTCACTGATGGCAAAATTCTTTTTACAATTTTCAACAATTTCAGTCATAATTTCTCGTATAGCAGCTAATTTATCTGTTTCTATCCTACCATTCCGCGTAGATTTATCGTCAAACCGAAGGCATCTCAATAAAAATTAAAATCTTTTGTAGCTGAAAGCAGCGCGTAACAAGAGTTCCAGTGCCATCTGTAGCAAATAACTCGAGAACACTCGTCTGATGCCCTTTTTTTGTTCCTATGATATAAAGGGCTCAAAAAAGTGCCATAAGCTCGGATCTTGATGTGTCCAAACAATCTCTTTCACGAGAATAATTCACTTTTTCTCTCAATTTTCGAATATATATAAGTTTGTGTAACCCACAATTTTATCGATCAAAACTACTGGTAAAAATTCTAAGCAAGATTGAAGAGGAGTTTCAACATTTCATGCAAAATATCTGCTCCCTGGTAGCTGTTTTATAATATTTTTTGCTTTTGTTTTGCGTAACTTGGATAATTGATTCTTTTGCTACTTACACTGTTTATCTTTGCCCAAATAAAAAGATCCATCCTCATTGTGGCCTTCTTCACTGTCTGCTTAAGACTGTTCAGACTCTCTTTCATGTGGATCAAATTGAATGTCTTCTACTTCACGACTAGAATCACTCTCGTCAATACACTCTCCACGTCGACGTTCCTCGTCAGATTCATCGAGTAACTCTTGGAGAATTTTCGTCACATCATCTAACCGTACAATATGAGACCTGATATAGTAAAAAAGAAAAGCTCTAAAACTATATGAAAAATAAAACTTTGTATTTGTCTATTTCCGATTGGCTAGATCTTTTTTATTTACCTATGAATTTGCAGAATACACCGAAAAGATTAATATTTGATATTAAAAAAAGTATTTTTTGCAAGACAAAAAGTAAAATTACTTTTAACATCGGGAACAAAATTATTAATAATTATTTAGTATTTAAAATTTCATCAGAACATTTATTTCATTAGCCTTTTAAAATTTATAATCATAGAAAAGCAACTTTGTAAATGCTTAGAATTATTTTAGCGAAATAACCAAAAATAAAATAAGGAATAGTGACTTACATGACCAGGCGCGCTGTGCACAGAGTGCAACAAATAGAAGTAGTATCCTCTGTTGAAATCACTATTAAAAATGAATGGAAAGGAATACAAAGGTTAGAAAATCAGACCTGCATTAGAAAGGGTGCAGCTATAAATAGAAACTGCTTAGAACATCCAAACCTTACATGTAAAGACAAACCATTCAAAATTTTGGAAATGTTGCACTTTATACACGGGCGCGCCCGCTGAAGGGTTAATGTGGACGTCACCGTTTTCTTGATGGCTTCGACATCCTCAAATCTTCTTCCCGTCAGCAAATTAACCCAGCATGAGGTCGTGGAGATGCAGCACCCTCCATACTCTCCGACCTTAGCACCGGCAGACTTTCCCTTGTTTCCAAAACTGAAAGATTTGCTGAAGGGAACAAGATTTGGGGATGTCGAAGCCATCAAGAAAGCGTGGTCCACATTAAAGAGCATTCCGAAAGTGGATTATAAAAGTTGTTTCCCAAACTTATACAGCCGAGCACAGAAGTGCATTACGGTAGTTGGGACTTACTTCGAAATATATTAAATGGGTATGTATTTCATGTAATATTTTCTGGAGTTATTAGACCAGTCCTGTAAATTAATGGTCGCACCTTGTAGATTAGATTAGGAATAAGGAGAATGCATGTAAATTGAAAAAAACCTTGAAATCTAAAATATCGATAATAGGATATTTGATAGATGATTCTCAAAAAATCATCGGAATTTATATATTTGTCTGTAATTTTTTTTGGAAATACTAGATAAACCCAGATTAAAATTGTAGTTATGGTGTGGAAAAGTTTGTTCTCAAAAGCACTGAAAATAAAGAAGAAATAAAAACATAAATAAACAGATTTCTTTATAGCTAAGCATGAAAATATTTCTTAACACTGAAAAATCAGTTTCTCTTCGAAATCTAAAAAAGATATGTGGAAAATAAATTCAGGATGTTATCGTGAGCAGATCGCCGTTAAAAAAAGATTTCTTATAAGAAGGAAATTAATTTTCCTTAAATATAGAGAAGGAATCTTTAAAAAATTAAAACAAGTGCAAAGATATTTCAAGAAATGTCCAAAATCACTTTTAATCGAAATATAAAAGAAAATTGGTAACTTGACTGAAAATTTCATTGATAGCTGAAACAAATATATTTAAAGAAAATTAGTATCCAAACTCATACTTTAACACAAAACTCTCTCAGCGTAATAATTTTTTTTAACATTTCGCGCTGTTTATTGCTGAAACCTTACACATCTAAAATTATAAATTTTGAGAGAACTTTTATCCTTATAATATTTTGCTAAGAAACACTGCCCGCTAAAATATATAAATTTTTTATAAATAAAATTTAAAGGGCTCTTTCTGTCTATCAGTCCCAAATATTTTTAAAATTAACAGGAACTTAATAGATTTTTCTTTCATAGATATTATGGAAATTCTTGAAACACTCAATGAAAGATAATCATTCATGATTATAGTTTCCTGCAAGCTTCACACTACCCATAAACCTCTTGAAGAACATGGTATCGATTTATAGGGCATAGAGGTAGTCAGCACATACCTCTGCGAAGCTGTATAGAAAGCAGACAGCGTCTGGCTAGTTACTGTGCTACTCAGCAGTTTGATGAATTTAAAAGGAAAAAGTGATAAACGTGAGGATACAAATTGTCGTTAAAGTGTCTGCTGAAATCAAAAAGTAATTTGATTCAGCTTATATGCTTTGTATATCTCAATCATGCAAGGAAATTAAGTATATTAGTAACGACATTAGTGTAATATTACAATGCTTTTGTGTTGAAAACAGTTCTAGATATTATTTATATGCCTGAAAGCCCTATTTTAAGTGAGGGAGAATTTGATAAATTTGAGAACATGCGACAGAGAGTGGAATTTAAACTCGATCACAAACACACAATTTTAAATAATGCAAAACTAAAACAAACAAAAAAAATGTTTTTTTCTACGGATTGAGAAATTTTTGAACTATAATTCTTCAATTCCGTAATTTTGAATTAATACTAAAAAAATGAATTAATTAATTCTTAACTGAAGCAAAGAAAAAAAAAAAGTAGTGAAGTCAACTGATGACAAACGATGCTTTAAATAGTAGAATGTAATTTTTGAATTCCATCTACATTTAATTCAAAGAAAAGAAAAGTTTTGTTTCGAAACATTGTTTGAACATCACATAAAATACTAATTACGAAAATCTCTGAAACTAGAGAAAAAAAATTCAGCAGATTTAAACTACCTTGTATCGTAAAACTTTTAGCTTAATTGGGTACAAATATTGACTCAAAACTGCTTTTGGAATTATATTTTTTTCAGGGTCGATGAACAGTTTAATTTTAATGAGAAATTGGTTTCTAAGTAACGTATTCCAAGCTATTTTCTAGTTTTAAGAAAATCTTTGAAATGGAATATTATAAAAGAATGATCGCCATAGACTTTAAATTAAAATAAATATTTAATCAGATTGAAATTGTATACTTTTTTTTCAAACTTCAAATATATCGAAAACTTACCTCTTTATTCTATTGCTCAAGTCTACCTTCAAATGGAGTAGTTGCTGAAAAGACTCAGGATTGTAATTTTTATTCACTATCATATTAATAAATAAATAAATTCAGTAATTCTGTTCCTTTCCTTTTGTCTATTCGTTTTCGCAAGTCTTATACAACCCTTTACATTTCAATTTGTGCTTGTCCCAACCATGCCTGTATTTGTGGCGCCTAACTGTCGCTGTGCATATCACACCATGTATGATCATGTGGACAAACTTTGAATCAACATGTTGGGGGAGTTAAACTGCGCTTCGCTTAGCATCATGCAATCATTCAATGGCTTGAACAGTTGTTGTTGTTCCTAATGCCTCTAGCCGGAAATTCCTGACCAAATCCTTATAGGCATGACTTGAACTAATCGATTCGACTAACCTATTGTATCTTCAATGTATGTAACTGTAAATATTCCTCATATTTCTTATAAATGTTAAACTACCAGTATTGTCAGGCGAAAGTTTCATCACATACTGTGATAAAAATTTCTAACCCAAATTTAAATCTCATTTTGATCCAAATGTTAAGGTAACTTAATATTTTTTAACATCATGTACCTATGAGGCAACGTTGCAGGACATAGCATTTATTTCAAAGAAATTACCTTCTATGCTCTTACATATTTCAGTATTCTTCTGCGGAAGATAACTAGTTTCGGTTTTCATCTCGATCTTGTTGATTGGTTTTTTTCGTACTTGAGTAATCGTATGCTTTATGTTTATTACAACAGTGCTGTTTCTGCCGAGTTTTCCAATACGTCAAGTGTTCCCCAAGGTTCTAATTTGGGACACTTGCCTTTTACTTTATTCATTAATGATCTATGTGATGCATTAAAGTTTATTGATTAACTTTTGTTTGCTGATGATCTGAAGTTATTTCGGCTCATACGTTCAAATGTTGATGCTGCCCGTTTGCAAAGCGACCTTGATAATTTATATGTTTGATGCATTAACAATACGTTATATCTAAATATTCGAAAATGTAGTATTCTTACTTATACCCGTAAATCTCAGCCTTTAATTTATCAATATCATATCAATGGTCATCCAGTTTTTCACTCTGATTCTGTAATTGACTTGGGTATTACTTTTGACACAAGACTCGACTTCTCCCACCATATGGTTGGTATTGTTTCTAAGGCCTATAGAATGCTTGGTTTTCTTAAACGTAAAACTAGAGATTTTTCTAATCAACAAACGCTTAAAATTTTACATTTCAGTTTGGTCCGCTCAAATCTTGAATACTGCAGTCTTATTTGGGATCCATATTATAATAAAAAAATAAATATTTTAGATCATATACAGTCTAAATTTATGCGATACTTATATTATAAAACAAATTACTATTGTCCTCTGGATTTGTCTCCTTCTTTCCTATGTAACATTTTTGATATTCCCAGTTTAAAATCCAGGCGTGATCTTTCCTGCATGTTATTTTTTATAAAGTCATTAATAATATTATCGATTGTGTTGAAATTCACAATTGCATTCAGCTTGCTGTGCCGAGCAGATGTCTTCGTGAGAGGCATTTATTTGTAAATGTCTACAGGAAATTTAATTATATACGTAATTTCTCTTTGTACAAATTTTATAAATTTTTTAACCATCTTTCAGAAGACCTTGATATTTTTAATATGCCCTTTACTGTTTTTAAGGCTAAATGTTTGCAACTTCTGTGTTCGTAATTCATGTATTGTTTTGTGTGTTGTATATGTATATATTGTTTATGTAGCTATGTATGTTTGTTTTGGTGTTTCTTTTGTCTGTGTGTTTAAGTTATATCTTTATGCAACACTGTAAATGGAATTTTCTGTAGTGTGCATTTTGAATAAATAAATAAATAAATGAATAAATATAGCTGCCATGATGCAAGGACACATCGTCGCCATAGGTACGGCAATGTAACGTCACGGAACATGACTTACAGCGAGCATTTCTAGAAAGCTGAAACATTAGTGCAATATGGTAGTAACGTGCTGTGACATCGCATGAAAAATTTTAATTCGCAGTGAGACATAGGCCTTGTTGCCACTGCTTTCCGTGCGGAGTGTCAGCGTAAGGGCATGTTCACATAGGAGTCCGGTAGTAGAAGCGTAAAAGGGAAGATGGCGCTGAGACGGAAATAGACCAATCATAGGAGTTAAAAATTCCGTTGCTAATCATTTGGAGGTTTGTCATTGGTTATATATATATATCTCACTATTTTAACGCTTCCGCTACCGGACTCCTATGTGAACAGGCCATTAGTCGCATTGAAATGACTTTAACCAATCTCACACCTTAACAGTTTCATAGCTAAGCATTTGGAGGTCTGTATCAAAAAATTTTTTGGTGCGACTAACTCTGACGCACTGGAAGCAAAATGAACAAGGCCATAATCTTACCCTTTCGTCTCAAAGCTGTACGGTTTGAGATTGTGCCATAAAGGCTAACAACGGTCTTAACTAATCATCGGCACGGTTCTTTTAGTATAGTTTATCAAAGTACTTATAGAAATTCCATTTTCTCGTTGCCTGAATATCCCTGATAAAAAAAGCTTAATGAAACTCCTCGTTAATATTTCGAGACGCTTCCTACATTTTTTTACGAGATTTGAGCACGGAACTCAATTATTTATTAACGGATTTCTGGAATATTCTCGCTGAGTGGAGATGAGTAAATATTAACTCGGGTCCGCTGAAGCGAGCAACTTAAAAATGTCGCAAATGTGCTCATCCCTTTCAGCTCATCAAATATTTTTCTTCATCCTTTTACAAGTTTATATAATTATGAAAGGGAAAAAAGATGGAAGTTTACGCTCTCCGGGTTATAAGGAGGGGTGCAAGAAATTAACTCTTATGCTGTAAGTTCGTCAAATCATACATAATATAAACATGGCGTAACGACTTTGAAGTTTCATGTTTACAGGCGAAAGAATTTTTATTTCATGAAAAGCATTTAAAGGAGATAAATTCAATATACTTTAAACGGAGGTAGGTTATTTTTCACATTGAGCTAGTAACCTCCAGGAATTTCGAAAAGGGTATAATATTTCAGTTGATGTAAGGCTTTCTTAGAAAAGAATATTTGAAATGGAAAAAGATGTACAGTAAGTTTTGTAAATCAAAAATTTAGTGAAAAAGACATAATATTTTTACCTACAATGGCTGATTTACTAATAAGAATGAAGGACAAAAGCAGTAATTTGTGTTGATGTTATCGATTGTGTTAATTTTTATTTATTTCTTGGCTTTTGCCATTCTATATTTATGTATCATGTGTCTTTTCTAAATTCATATTTGTTAGTATTTCAGAGATCCAAATAACACTTCAAATTGTCAATAATGGTTAGGTTAATAAATGCAGCTAGATCAGCAGTTGTCAAGTTGTTCCAGAGATATCTGACTTCTGCAGTTGTTGTTTAACAATGTCATCGCGTACAATGTGTATCCTGATGATCTTTATAATGTGTAACATTGAATAATTTTACTAAAACATGCACTTATTGCAATGGAGTTTAGAGGTACTGTTAGCTAGTTTATAGTTTTCATTTTATAGTATAACACCTCCTGGAATATCAGAGGATGTTATTAGACTAGTAAGAATGGAGAGATCCCAAATATTAAAATACCTTTAAAAAATGACCGGAATTTACTTCATTTTTGCATTCGTATTTATATCTTCATAATAGTATATGTATCGAAACTTTGCAAAATATATAAAAAATAAAATATATTGCTATTTTATTCCAATAAATTTTTCATCTACAATCATGGACAGTCAGTCCTAGATGTTCCTGTACACACACATATGAAGAATTCCTGAAAACGTTGGAATCATTTCAAGCACAATTTTGTGAAGTATTAAATAAGTATTTACTGTCTCCAGAAAAGAACCTTTTAATGTTTGCTATCCAGTCACAAAATTCTCTCAACTCAATTTTCCCGGAAATCGTCTGTATCAGTTTTTGCAAAAATATGAAAGGGACGTACTTAATTAATAAGTGTATCTAAAGATCGGGGCAATCTATTTATCGCATACAAGGATTAGACATATGTTGTTGCTGTTTCGAATTCCTCCTGTTATAGAGGCACTAGATCACGTCCACGAACCCATAAATCCTTAGCCGGTCCATTAATAAGCGAGGATCGGTAATAAAGTCCTCCCTAGATAAATTTAGGCGAGTTCAGATGTGGCCAGGAGTGGCCTAATCAGTACTGCACTTATTACAAGTGGGAAAAGTTCTGTTTGTGGATCAAATTTTCGGCACCTCAAGTGGCCACTGGCAAACCTAAAGATTGCAGTCTGCTCAGCTCTATCCTCCTTGAAGAGCTCTACCAGGTCAGACACCAAAGCACTAGTTATTGACAGCTTGAGATCTCCAAGGACTCCGAATAACAGGTTTCATTGCGGAATAAATCTCCAGATAAGTAAGAGCCAAAGACGTTTGTGATCGTTCAGTGGTGACCTCCTTTGTTAGGGTGCCAGCCATCTCATTGCCAAATAGGACCACATGAGAGGGGACCCAATATAAGGGGGTTCGCAGAGAGACGACCTAGATGGTGCAGAATAAATAAGCCGGCTCTGTCTCCCACTCTCATCTAGTTGCTCAAATGCTGGATGGGACTGCGACTATCTGATAAAAGCCATATATCGTTAATCTCGTCATCAGTACTAATAGATCTCAAACCCTCCACTAAGGCCAGTAACTCGTCACGAAGAACAGAACATGCGTCTAACATGGATTTCTAAATTTGATTTTATCTACATCATTCGGGTATTTGGAGGAATATTCCACTACCTATATTATGTCTACGATTCGCAATTTTCTTTTGCGGTTAGCTATATAGAGCTTCGGGTAGGCTAGTGAGGCAGTACTAATAGATCTCAAACCCTCCACTAAGGACAGTAATTCGGCACGAAGAACAGAACTTGAGTCTGGATTTCTAAATTAGATTTTATCTACATCATTCGGGTATTTGGATGAATATTCCACTACCTATATTGTGTCTACAATTCGCAATTTTCTTTTGCGGTTAACTATATAGAGCTTCGGGTAGGCTAGTGAGACAGTACTAATAGATCTCAAACCCTCCACTAAGGCCAGTAATTCGGCACGAAGAACAGAACATGAGTCTGGATTTCTAAATTAGATTTTATCTACATCATTCGGGTATTTGGATGAATATTCCTCTACCTATATTGTGTCTACGATTCGCAATTTTCTTTTGCGGTTAGCTATATAGAGCTCACTTTGGATTCGTAGGTAGACATTAAAATGTATCTAAGAAGCTGGTTATCAAGTTTGAAAGTCGCATCAGCTCTATGGAGATTTGTGATGTCAGTGTGGGTAGTGAAGATAATGAAGCTATTGTGGGTCGTAAAGGCTAGTAAGGCCTAGCACAACTGTTAGCCAATGAAAGAGTGACGATTAAGAGATTTCAACTCAATATTACTGGTGGGAGTTCCAGGTTAGAATAATGTGTAAGCCTGATGCATTTGTCATATTATAGTTCCCCAATTGTTCGTTATACGTTATAGTAGTATAATAATGAGATTTGCTTTATATTTGAACGTAGTTGTGATTTCTTATTATTAGAAGTTGAGAGCAATAAGTCATCACTTAGACTCAAGTATCTAATTATTTATACCGTTATAAAAACAGAGGAAAAATTTGCGCTAAACATTTCTTTTTAACGGATTTTAGGCTTGGATAGAAAAAAAAATTAGATTTCATTCCATCGCCAGTTAAGATCACTTGGTTAAATAGTAATCTTGGGATTAAGAAATCAGTTTTCAATGCCCGAACATGCCAAAAAGTCGTTACAGTGGTATATAGGCATTTACAATTATGATTATGAATATCAACCATATGCAAGACAAAAAATTCCCAGTTAAAAAAATCATTTTCCTGAAATTTGTAAATATTTCTAAATAAATAATGTCAATATCCTGTTCCAATGTCCTAAAACAAGGGAAGATTTATGTGAACTTTGAAGTTTTTTTTTTTTTTAAACTGAGTTTCTTACACTCTCGTAATATCTATTAACGGAACAGAATGTTAAGATTTCCAAATATGATCTCCAGATATGGTAGAGCTAGCTAAAGCTAACTTTCAATCAAACTCTTTAAATCAAGTCGAGTAGCGTTAAAAGTGTTGGAATTCTATTTCTGGGTAAGAAGGAAAAATTAAGCGGCATTAAAATTGTATATTTTATTGGGTATTAAAATTACAGAGGATGGGAAAATAAATATTTATGTAGAAAATGGTATTTTAAAGATGCATATGTGCACAGACGTGTTAATACATATAGGTACAAAGAGACACTTTCCTAGGCGACAGTTTTTTCTGCTCGAGTTAAAATATCACGTTTGATATGATTTCAAATGATGCATTCCATTTCTGCTTAGTACGTCACATTTTCGAACACCAGATGGAAAAAAATCATCAACGGCAACCTCGATTACGCTGCACATTTCCCAACATGTGCTTAACTCAAAATTTCATTTGAATTCTGATTAAAAATATCTCTGGAGAATTAAGTTAATATTTTATAAAATAATTACAAATGCAGCCTTAAACAAATCCCATTAGTTTACGCTTGAAAAGCCCATGCTTAAATAATTATCGCCCTTTCCTCTTATCTAAAGTTTCAACAATTCCCAATTTCTCTCGTTTCTGCAATTTTGCAATTTTGTTAAAATTTACCCGACCAGAGTTGCGTAATAGTTTGAAAATAGTATAAAAAATTTATTTTCCGGGGATAAAAAGGTGTAGCAACCGGACTTCTAGAATCGCAAACTAGATGCAACCATTTTTGCTAAAAGTTTTCCTTTGGGGAAGGTTTTTAATTTCTCCCTACAAGAGCGACTCTCTGTAGTTTAATTCATGTATTGGTGTTTATTAAAAGAACGAAATATTATTAACCCTTACATCGGCTCATCTGTTTTTATACTGTTCCCCAGCTCATCGGTCTCACAGACCGCCACGCTATAAAATTAAGATTTTTCCTATTTTTATAAGTTTTTCGCAGTTATAAGTCATTAATGCAAAACTACTGCCCCGTTTCATTCTTGAAAATGGTAAATAAAAATAGATTATTCAACAAAAATTTCAGAAACCGATTCCTCAATCTGTGATAGTGCGAGAGAGACAGAATGTCTGGTTCGTTGTGAAACAGGAGGAATTCTTCCAGCCATGCTAGCTACAACAATGAAGCAAAGATCTTAGAAATAGAATGCATACAGACTGTCAGATAATTAATACGGTTTAAGGTTTATCGGTCATTCAGACCAGCAAAAATTTAAATCAGTTCAAGGCTCATTGGTCAAAAAGACCGACTATGTTTTTACAAAGATTTAATTTAACGTCAAAATACGAGCGGACGAAAATCTCAGATGTGTTGTACTTGAAGGTCAGGACCCGATAGAAGAACTCAAAAACTCTTAACAGTCTGATCACCCACACCACCAGCCCATCCTTCAGAACAGGTGCAACAGAGGTTTACTAGACCGGTGAGCCAACGTAAGGGTTAATCAGATACCAAACTTTTTTTTGCCTGTCACCCATTTTGATTTCTGTATCTGACTGTGACCGTGTACAACTCCTAAAAATCGATGTACTGTACATCGAATTATTTACTCAAAAGATACAATGCATTGCTATTCGAATTTTTTTTACGCCACCATTAATTTTATTGTTCAAGTGGTGTCAGTGCTGTCAATATATAGTCATGATATGTGCATTTGTACTCTCGTTAGTTTGAAAAACGGAAACGCAGAGGAGGGTTTAATAATATCTAGATTAATTCTCATACACGCAACATTAATTCATCACTTGCCTATTCACTTAGCAGTCTTTGACAGATATCATCTTTAATGCAATGCTCAGAATGACAAAGTCAGTGCACACATCAGACCTATCAAGTTCACATTGGAAACCACTTTCCTACTGACAGAGTAGAGTAACTCATGTATATATTCCTCTCAAAATTAATATCCTTCCTAATGTGTGATATGTAGATTTATGTACAGAGCTTTGGAGCAAGCGAGCTGAATATTTAAATGTAATGATAGCCATTTATGCACGTTAATGATACCCATTTATAAAAAAAAATTCAAATCTGGCAAAAAATTAAAAAAAAAGATTCCGACCTCCTGAAAATCCAAATTTAGTCAAAAGAATTTTATACGTGTCGTACGGTTACTATTCTTTTGGAATCAAGCTTATATAGTTTATGATGAATGTTATGTTTATGTATCACATATAAGACGATCTTTTTAAGAATTTATGTTCAAGAAATCTTTCCAATTAAACCTTCTTTAATTAGTTTAAAATCCATCCTACTTTCATTTCCTCAACTTTGAAATTCACTGAAATTTCGTCACTATTCATCGCATCCTCACTGATTTTATACTATCAAATGCAGTTAAAAATAGTGTTTCTAGAGAGAAACACATCCGATACTTTCAATAAAAGGGATTCAGATAGGATCTATGGTTTTAAAATAAGACTATGAAATTTTTATATTTAGTTCTGGCGTTGCTAAATGTATCATGTTTATAAGCAATACATATTAAATAAAATTTAGCTAACATTTCTCACTAATAATCTCTAACTCATTTAAAATAATATCTTTAAAAGCAGTTTATTATGAACTAAGAAGATAACAATTTACATATATACAGTTATAAATTTAGTATCACCTGCACATAGATGTTTATAAATAAATAAATAAATAAATTATATATATATATATATATATATATGTGTGTGTGTGTGTGTGTGTGAGTCTGTCTGTTTGTGTTTGTGTGTGTGCGTGTGTGCAATAATAACGGCTCAACTCTTTTAATTCTATTCGATGGATTTTCTACTTTAAACATTGACTTCCCCGTTATAAAACTACTTACAAATTTTTTTTTCTTTTTGGTGCCTAGCTACCGCTGGGCATATATTAAACCATAGATAATCACGCGGAATAACGATACTAAAGTTCCTGTGTACTGGTGTGAGTCTCGAATTGTGGCGTTTCGGAGCTAGGATATGGATTGACACGGTCGCCATATTCCATTCTCTCTGTTCTTTGCAGATATGTAAATATCTCCCAGTCTTTTATAGTTGTTATATCTTAACCTAGTAAATAACCGTAATGTTTATAGCCAATAAACTTATTTTTACCATCAATTGGATTGTGTTATTGAATTTCATGCTGCTCGAGACTGGCAACAAAATTTAACCCAAGACGACGCCGAAAGCCGTAAATGCCAGTTCATCTGTTTTCCGAATTTCCTTATATACTGAAAAGCTAGAAAAACTGATACACCAGCCTAATATCGTGCAGGGCACCAACGAGCACGTAGAAGTGCCGCAACACGACGTGGCATGGACTCGACTAATGTATGAACGTCTCCTGGAGGCAATCTTGCAGGACAGTTTCGAAATCCACAAGAGTACAAGGGGTTGAGATCTCCTCTGAACAGCACGTTGCAAAGTATCCCAGATATGCTCAATAATGTTCGTGTCAGGAGATTTAGGTGGCCAATGGAAGTGTCTAAAGTCAGAGGAGTGATCCTGGAGCCACTCGGTAGAAACTCTTGACGTGTGGGTTGTCGCATTGTCCTGCTGGAATTGTCCAAGTCCTTCGGAATGAACAATGGACATGAATAGGTGTAGATGATCGGACAGGATGCTTATGTACCCGTCAACTATTAGAGTCATCTCTAGACGTATCAGGGGTTCTATATCAAGCCAACTGCACACGCACCTCTGGATATCATCACAGAGGCTCCACCAGATCGAACACTCCCCTGTTGACATGTACGGTCCATAGATTCATGAGGTCGTCTCCATACCCATCTGTCCGGTATAATTGGAAACGAGACTCGTTATACCAGGCAACGTATTTCCAGTCACCAACAGTCCAATGAAGGTGTTGGTGAGACCAGGCGAGGCGTAAAGCTTTGTGTCGTGTAGTCACCAGAGTGGGCCTGCGGCTCCAAAAGCCCATATTAATGACGGTCCGTTAAACAGTTCCCATGCTGACACATGTCGATGCCACATCACCGAAATCCGCAGCAATTTTAGGAAGTGTTGCACGTCTATCTCGTTTAAGGATTCTCGTCCGTTGTCGACGGTCCCGTTCTTTCAAGGTCTTTTTCCGGCCGCACCGCTATCGGAGATATGTTTTGCAGGATACCTAATATTCAGGGTACAAACGTGAAATGGTGGTGCGTGAAAATCCAAACCGCTGACTCAGAGATGCTATGTCCCATCTCTCGTGCGCCAATCACAATGCTATGTTCAAAGTCACATAAATCGTTATAACCTGCCATTGTAGCAGCAGGAACCGCCAGACACATGTTATGTAGGCACTGCCGACCGCATTGCATTGCGCTGATTGGCTGCATATCTCCGTTATTTGCATACACACTCCTGTACCAGTTTTTTGGTTCTTCAGTGTATATATATATATAGATGCGTGTGTTATATTTATACATATACGTACAGGATTAAATATGTATACATATACATTATGTTTTCCCTTTAAATGCATTTGTGCACACATATACAAACACACACACACGTGTTCATATACAAATGTCCCACCTTTACATACTCACAAATGACTTAGAGATGCATGCATACAAGCATACATAGCATATACGCTTACATACATGGGCATATACCGTCCTACACATTTCTTGCATGTTTTACTTAAGAAAGATACACTTAATTAAGGTTATGCATCTGTCTTCAGATCGTCCATCTACATTTATGCGTTTTCAGGAATCACTCCCAAAATTTTGTAATTTAAATAAAAAGTAGGTGAAACAAAGTATTTCATAAAATTTGCAACTATTTCAATGGTGAGTTAACAACATAACAAAATAATCATTATTTGTATTTTGTAAGACTTTTTTGTATTGTGTTATTCTAATATGTTCTTTCTTGCTGTTGTTTGTTCTGTTCTAACATTGCAATATTGAGTGCAAGCATGGGGATCAAACCTGACAGACCCTCATTGGACATTTATAATCTAATGCTTTAAAGAGTAGGACTTTAAAGAGTCATCTATCAGTCTACTTCTGTTTATAATCTTGAGATTTGGGGTATCTTTATTTAGTTTTGCATATTTTAACCGTATTATTCACTGCATAATGATAGAAACTAAATAATTTATCGTTTTTTTTTTATTTAATATGTCTGAATACGAGGCATGGAACTTCAACGGTGGGAACACTGTTGTAGAGTCTCCACACAGCAGACCCTATTAAAACAGCTTATACCACACTTACGTGACATACCTTCCTTACCTCAGAGCGAATGAGTTCTCCTTACAAAAATCACACGCCTGCACAGTGGCAGGATGAACATAGCCATGTTTTAGTTACCGGTCTCTTGTACGAAATAATTTGTTGCATCGCACTGATGGAAGGAAAATGCTTGTACGTCCACTGTTCTTGATGCGTTGTGCAAATGTTTGCTCTCTGGGGCTGAGAAGTGCTCTACAGTCCCCTATATTCCCCGGACTTTAGTCCCTGTGACTTTGATCTAATCCCCAAGATGAAGGAACCACTCCGTTGATTCCACCAGAGATTCTGAAAGATGTAGACCGCTCCTTTCGAAGAATCAACAAATCAGGTGCTACCAACGGCATCCTGCAGCTTCCAGGACGTTGGTAACGGGTCATAAATAATGCTGGTTACTACTTTGAAGAGCTATAAAAGTTTCACCCTTGTATCTCTTGTGTATAATTTGTGCATGTATAGTTGCCACTATTAAAGTTTCATCCTATGTATATACTTTAAGACTATCATTATATACAGAGGCTGTTCACACATTTTTTAGACGATGTATATTTTATTCACAAAACTAAATTACATAAAATTCTTGTGTTTTAAATGTTCTATTTGACATCCCTTATTCTGAACTATCTTTCGACACTGCAATTTCCAGGATAATAATGCCTTTTGAAGTGTCAGAAGAGGTATTCTATCCCATTCCTCCTGAACAGCTTTCCAGAGTCCTGTAAGGGTTTTGGGACGACGTTTGAATAATGCAGATTTTAAAAGTCCGAAAGCACAAAAATCCATAGTTGATGCATCGGGAGATTTAGTAGGGATATCAGTGAAGGTTATGGCCTTGATACCAGTTTTTTGTTCCATTTCTTTTAGGAAATTTACAGTGGATTTTCATGTGTGACTCCTAGCTTTGTCCTGATGGAGTCTCACAGATTGATGGCACTGTGGGTAAAGCGATGGTATTTCATTCAGAAAAATTGGCGATAAAATATCTTCCTGATAGTATTTGGAGTTCATCTTGACATTTTTTTCCCACTCTCTTTATTTTTAACTTGCCATTATAAGAAAAACCAGCAACAATCATGAATCCCTTAGAAAAACTTTCTTTCGATTCTTTGAACCATGTACTTAAATTTTTTTCTCCCCTTTTATGATAATAATTGGCTCCTTTTTTGTTGCAATCATTTAAATACACCCATGATTCATCTATTGTGACAATTGTTTTCCATTTCTCTTTGGATAAGTGATTCTCATATAGAATTCTGCAGCGTGTCCTGCGTTCAGCGATATGATTTGGAAGAAGACGATGCACATTGCGTTTTTTCGCTTTCTTAAGATTTAAATCGACGTTTATCATTTTGTTTACAGTGGTCACCGAGCATTTTAATGATTTTGCAACTGTCCTTTGACTAGGGGGATTTTCTTTTAGCATTAAACAACGTACTTTTGCAATAGTCGAAGATGTCCGTTTTTTCCTTGGATACTTGTTTGGAATTTTTATCCCACTTGAGGCTCCAATTTGACGTTTATTTCCTTTCTTGTTGATGATATTACCTATCGACGCTTTAGATATCACAAAACCATGACTCTCACATCGTTTTTGGATAACGGAGTATGCATATGAAGCTTCGGAAAGAGCATAAATGTAGCCTTCGAACCACTGCTTTGTTAAAAACGCCATTCTAATAAAAACAAAACTTTCAAGCCGCAGAGAATAATTTTGACTTTTAAAAACATAGTACAATTGCAATTATTTCTTTTGCAGCAAACGATTTTTTATTACCGCTTACCAAAATCGTCTAAAAAATGTGCGAACATCCTCTGTATTATAAAATTACTACTTAATTAAATATCTTGATAATATTTTGTTAATCATAATTATTTTAAAATAAAAGTTTTTGTTTTCAGTGCCTTACGGCATCGATCATTATTTTAACTACTAAATTCAGCTCTGAAAATTGAGGCAAAATACAGCAATTCAAACAACCAAAACTAGAAAACAAAACCTGCTTCAGCATAGAAGAGGAATCAATTACAAAATTCCTGTGACATAAATGGATTTCTTTCTTGTCGTTTATTTTGGAGAAGTAGAATTTCATGCTAGTGTTGTTAAGATGATTTAACTTCGGACTTAAAAGCGAAGCAAAGGAGTACACAGTAATTATCGACCACCGTAATAAAAGGTTTAAACGCTAAAGGAACCACTGGAACGTTAGAACACAGGATTATTTCAGGCCTCTCGTTTAAGATGATTTATCTCTTTTCAATTTAAGCGATATAGATTTTTCTAAAAATTGGAAGTCTGTTCACGTATGATTCCGGAGGACAAAGAGCTTTCAATAAAGCGTGGTGAAAGCTAAAAGTATAATTCGAAGATAATTGGCACTAATTCATTTACAAAAGCGAAACAAAGGTTTGGAATATCTTTAAATCTATAATTGCTCTTTTAAGTAGGGTTTGTCATGAAGAGATTAACCGATAAATTGCTTTATGGAAAATTAATAACATCCTATATTTTCTATAAAATTGTCGCGATGCATACAAGTTCATACGTGTATTGATAAACATTTACTTATAATCATTATGATTTTATTTTTTTATCAATCCTTTTGAGAAATTACTTAATATGTGCTTACTGTCGAAAATTGTCCTTTACAAATTTTAGCTGCTCTAAAATTCTTTAGTTTCATTATAACACTAGAGTTCAACGAAAAGATGGAAGTAAACAATTGAATAAATGAAGCACACATCTAGAAAGGGAAATAAAGGATCGTTTGTTTAAGACAGTGATTCTCAACCTTTTTTATGTCTAGCTCCCTCCCCCCTTTGGGTGACCTTCAGACCCAATCTATATCAGAGTCTGTGGGTTCGAGACCCACAATTGGCAGGGATGTCTATAGCCGTTCGGAATGGGCTTTAAGCAGTAAGTAACGGTCTAATTAGCTCTTGTGTATCGAAAAATGATGATAGCACCATCAACAAATCAACTAGATCATATAGCACCCTTATTACCCCGCCAAGCATACTAGGCCTAAAAAACGTAATTAAGACAAATGAAATACATTCTACAAATATTTTTTTTCTTACCATACAATCCCCCCCCCTGCCTGGCATATCACCCCCACATCCCCAGTGCAACGTGTGCCTCCCAGGCTGAAGACCAATGATTTAAAATATTAGAGAAAGTTAAGAATAGTCTGATGATTTAGCCATTTGCTCCCGAGTGATATTTACCCATTTTCTTCCACTAACTCTAAACTGTAGTTGGTTGACTAAGAGGGGCACTTGTCATAAATGTTTATGTGAGTACTAGCTGAAAACCCGCACTTCGCTACGGAGTACATTCAAATTAAATACAATGCTCAAAGTATGCAATTAATGCCAAAAATAAATAAATAAATAAATAAATAGATAAATATATATATATATATATATATATATATATATATATATATATATATATATATATATATATATATATAAGTGTGTGTGTGTGTGAAGGGGAATTGTTGATGGCAAAAGTTCTGTGATAAAACTTGCTCTATTCTGTCGTGCGGAAAAGTTCGAGACTGGATGGTTCTATAGTTTGTAGAGGAGATTGTGATGAAGGAATAACAAAGTCGGCACGTGATGCTGGCGGAATTTCTAAGGCGAACAGTTCTCTGATGAATTGGCCAGGAGACAGGACATCAATATAGCTGCATCTCTCGAAATGTTGTAGATGCTCCAAGTAGAATCGTACAGTGAAGTTTTTGTAAAGAAGCGTTGAATACTCTCAGGATCGTTGTTTCTCCTGGTAACTGACTTACCCGGTAAAATTATTAAAAGAACTGATTTCATGACACGTTGTTGAGTCGACTCGATTTTTTATTTTGATATAATGCTACGTAGTCATATCATAACTAATACAAACATTTCAGGGGTGAATTTTTCACCAATACCATAGACAAGTACTTTGCAAAGAAATATATATTAGGCAAAAGCATGGCCTTGCTGGATGAGTTTTTCTGAAAACTCACAACTAACTACATTAACAAGTTCGAATCATATCAGTATCTAATTTCTTTCGAGTCCAGCAAAAGAGGGAGCGAGGGTTGCCAGAGAAAACGTGAACTAAACCTCGCCAAGCGCTGAAGCCTACGAAAGGTAGAAAGAAGCTGCGCATTAAGTAAAAGGGCGAGTAACGGCGAAAACTGGTAGGCGTGTACCAATGACGTGAAGACGCGGGAACATAAGGCACGCTCATTGGATGTGCAGGTGAGACCTGACGACTTATGACATCTGGCGATTTCGCGCCAATGCGGTTGTTTCTTAAAAGCTGCACGAATACACACGATATTGCCACACTTAGTTGAAACTCAATACGCATAGAAAAAGAACAGACGGACGTCACTATGGGCGTCACGTAAAAGAAAAACACAGTGCAGGAAAGGAGGTTCCCATATCGTACGCTGATTGTTAGCACGACATAGGAAACCATAAATTTAAAAGTAGCCCTCGGAAAGAACCGTAATGGTTTATTTCAACAATGTCATGCCGATTCAACTTAGGCACATGTGTGCATGAAAGGGCAAGACATCGTTAAAATGAAGACCACCTGGAATTCAAAAGATCAGGACTAAAGAAAACACCTGCTACTGCTAAGATAAAATACCTACCCTGACAGAGTTATATTTTAACAAGTTATTAATTAATTTTAAGTTTGAATTAAGATAAAATTACTACACATTAACTGTAGCGATAAAATCCACGCTAGAGATTCTCCCCTTTGTCCAGGACTCGAAAAAATTTTTGACAATACCCACTTCTTAATGTGGCAAATAAAACTATCAAACAGTAAAATACAATTGGCTAAACATTATCAAGATTCACAAAAATATCCTAGAAAGTAACTTGCATGTGATCACAAAAATTACACAAAAGTAAAAGTAAAATTAGAGTACATGCTGTAGATTATAATATATTTTTACATATGCATTGTAGAATGGGACTTGTACATTAAATAGTTGTATACATTTCTTAATTCCATATTCTATATCAACAAACAGTGATACACTGATGTAATTTGTATCATATAAAATTATGTTTCCAGACATTTTGCTGAAACTTTAATTGTTGATTGCTTACTCATTTATAAAAGGTAATTATTAAATTGTATGCATCATATTGTTAGATACAGCGTTACTAATACAACATTAATACTCGTAGCTAGACTGAAACGGGTTTCCACGAAACAATACTAATGATTCTAAGCATTTTCCACTTAATCTACCAGAGATATGGGAACACAAATCTTGCTAGGTACTTGATTAACAAAAAGAAAACATTGCTACACACAAATTGACTACACAAAGTTAATGCTCGTAGCTTAACTGAAAAGAGTTTCCACGAAACAATACTAATGATTCTAAGCATTTTCCACTTAATCTACCAGAGATATGGGAACTCAAATCTTGTAAGATACTTGATTAAACAAATGATAAAATTCCACAAAGGGTAATAAGAAAAATGTCACTCAATAAATAATTGCTGTATGGCTAATCTGCTCATATCTAAAAATATATATAAACATAAACCTAATTCGTTTATGCGCATGCATGCTTATAACAAGTGTGAGCTAAAAATTATAAAATTAGATGCATAAACTGTAACCTCAACCTGTCAAATTTTTATGATCAGTGGGTACAAAACCCAAAAATTAACTTTAAAATGAGTGAATATACCAAAATAGTCACTAGTCCCTTAGTTATTAATATCTACATGCTATCATATTGCAAAGTATACAAAAATTACACATTAAATTCACTATTTCTAATAAAAATATCACAAAATAAAATTTTCAATACACAAAATTATCAGTCGAGTAAACAGTTATTACTATTCTGTCACAAAATACAAAAAAATATATGTCAATATTATCTGGCTAACACAATAAATTAATAAAATATGCCAATGAAGTATATGCCCATAACAGATTTGTCAAAGCCTTAAAGTTTCAATATTAAAGTATATCAATAGAAATATCAATTCTTATGTAATAAGTCAAAGTTAACATGTTAATGTCTGCCTATCAAATTAATGTGTCATTGCCTAGCCTTAAATGTCCACCTGTTTGCTATGTTACAAACTGAACCATCAAATTATACATACATATTCATATAGACAAAAATATAAACAAAAAAATGACAACAATACTTATAGTGAAGGAAAAATGTAGCATACTAATAAATGATAATATAAACATAATACAAACAAGGTAAATTGCCTACAGTTGATAATAATATTTGTTGTTAACATATTTTAATAATCCACATCTTGTTAATTGCAATTACCACTCTTATTTATAAATGATGTTCTAAGGTAATTACATACTGGTACAAAAAAGAAAGTATCATTAATTTAATCAACTCTGAGGTATAAAATTTGTAAATAGTTGCTAACTACATAGAATACTATTAAATTCAGTTGAATTGCTCTAAGTCTATGACTTAGTTATTACAGGGATATTATTAGGTTTATTTAGAAACGATTTTAGTTATTACTTAGCAGTTTGAATCTCATATATAAACCAATACAACCTAAGTACACACGAAAAACAGTATCCAATAAATTTTAAAATATTCTTGACAATGCCCACATTGAAAAGAGAAAAGGAGTTATGTTATGCGCGCTTTCCTAACATACTACCAAAAAAAAAAACTTAAAGGAAACTCACTGCTTAACGGTTGACCTCAAGAAGTACCTGTTTTGCTGAGGCGGAGAAACATTTAACGTTGGAGGATTATTAGGTAATCGTTTGAGATAATTTTTACGAGCTGGAGCTACATGTAACCTATCTATATGTATTTTGGTTACAGGAGCATGAGGGTTAGACATTACCCTTATTGAATAGGTAACAACTGAGTTACGTTTAATAATCTCAAAAGGACCATTGAACCTTTTATTGAATCTATCTTTAGATTTAACATAGAGAATAGTACCAGGAGATAGTTCTCTTAATTTAGCCTGTTCCTGTTGCTTGGTGTTTTGCAAGATGCGTTTATCATTTAAATTCTGATAAGCTGTTTGCTGGATGTGATGCACATTTTTAAGCAGCTTATTCAGATACTGAGGTTTATCTAGTTGTTCAGCAGATTTGGTATAGTTGAAATTATCAAAAATTAGTGCTAGCTCTCTTCCAAAATGTAAAAGATATGGAGAGAAATTAGTCGAAGAGTGTTGGGATCCGTTATACAAATGCTGATGAATTAATACAGCGTGCTTAAATGGTACATTTTGTTGTAGCAGACAATTAATAGTGGTCTTAGCAGAAAGGTTAGTCCTTTCACAAATGGAATTGGACTTAGGATTACCCACAGTGGTATGGTTTAACTTTATACCAATAGGTTGAGTAAAGTGAGTAAAAACTTCAGACGTAAATTGGGTACTCAGATCTGTTAAGATTAAAGCAAGTCTCCCAAATTTACAAATATAGGTTAGCAAACACTCAGTGACAGCTTCCGTGGTGATTTTAACAAGAGGAAAAAGCTCTAAATGCCTCGAGAATTGGTCGATAAAAGTTAAAACATAAGCATTATTTTTAAAGGGGCCAAGAATATCCATGGAAATTGCCTCGTTGGGTAAGGAAGGAATAGGTTTGCCTGAAAGGGTGCTGATACAATATTATGAGGCTTATGAACCGAACAAAGGTGGCATGATTTTCCAAAATTTAATATATCAACATACATGCCCTGCCAAAAATATCGAGCTTTTATAAAGTTGTATGTCTTTTCTATGCCAAAATGAGACACATGACAAATTTTGAGAACTTTATTCTTTAATGAATGGGGCACAACAATAATGTGAGCATTAGTATTTATTTTAGATTTGTCCCAGCATAATAATTTGGAAGAATTATGAATATAAAAGTCGGTGAATTTAGAATGTTTAACAGAGTGAGGTTGATTTAGACAGTTAATAATTTTGAGTAATTTTGAATCCTTACTCTGTTCAGCCAAAAAGGTGGAAGTGGAGATTTCCAGAGGAGGGTCATTATTGATGGGAATAGCTGGTGAATTTGGAAAAGGGTCAGTACTTATAGCATTTACAGAAGTTATGGGTAAGACTTGCACACTATTAATAATTTCAGGATTAGTATACAAATTTTGAGCAGGAGGGTCACAGGTGAGGCGAGAAAAATAATCTGCCAATACATTGACTTTACCTGGAATATGTTTAACTATTTAACCAATAAGATTATCACAGTGATTATACTATATCACAGGTATTGACCAAACTGACTAATTTAGATATATAATTATACACAAGTACCAGAACAGTTATTTAAGGCTTTGCACAAATGACATATAAAAAAATTGTATTATATAAATAGATATATGACCTCATTAAAAATGCATATTACTCATACTAAATGTTAAAAATGGGAAAGAAAAAAAACACATTATGCAATAAAAATAATATGAATTATAAATAAAATATTTCACCAGGAAGCAGTTGACTCAGGACTGGCACGGCTCCAAATCCGTGAAGGGGAATTGGTGATGGCAAAAGTTCTGTGATAAAACTTGCTCTATTCTGTCGTGCGGAAAAGTTCGAGACTGGATGGTTCTATAGTTTATAGAGGAGATTGTGATGAAGGAATAACAAAGTCGGCACGTGATGCTGGCGGAATTTCTAAGGCGAACAGTTTTCTGATGAATTGGCCAGGAGACAGGACATCAATATAGCTGCATCTCTCGAAATGTTGTAGATGCTCCAAGTAGAATCGTACAGTGAAGTTTTTGTAAAGAAGCGTTGAATACTCTCAGGACCGTTGTTTCTCCTGGTAACTGACTTACCCGGTAAAATTATTATTAAAAGAACTGATTTCATGACACGTTGTTGAGTCGACTCGATTTTTTATTTTGATATAATGCTACGTAGTCATATCATAACTAATACAAACATTTCAGGGGTGAATTTTTCATCAATACCATAGACAAGTACTTTGCAAAGAAATATATATTAGGCAAAAGCATGGCCTTGCTGGATGAGTTTTTCTGAAAACTCACAACTAACTGCAGTAACAAGTTCGAATCATATCAGTATCTAATTTCTTTCGAGTCCAGCAAAAGAGGGAGCGAGGGTTGCCAGAGAAAACGTGAACTAAACCTCGCCAAGCGCTGAAGCCTACGAAAGGTAGAAAGAAGCAGCGCATTAAGTAAAAGGGCGAGTAACGACGAAAACTGGTAGGCGTGTACCAATGACGTGAAGACGCGGGAACATAAGGCACGCTCATTGGCTGTGCAGGTGGGACCTGGCGACTTATGACATCTGGCGATTTCGCGCCAAAGCGGTTGTTTCTTAAAAGCTGCACGAATACACACGATATTGCCACACTTAGGTGAAACTCAATACGCATAGAAAAAGAACAGACGGACGTCACTATGGGCGTCACGTAAAAGAAAAACACAGTGCAGGAAAGGAGGTTCCCATATCGTACGCTGATTGTTAGCACGACATAGGAAACCGTAAATTTAAAAGTAGCCCTGGGAAAGAACCGTAACGGTTTATTTCAACAGTGTCATGCCGATTCAACTTACGCACAGGTGTGCATAAAAGGACAAGACATTGCTAAAATGAAGACCACCTGGAATTGAAAAGATCAGGACTAAAGAAAACACCTGCTACTGCTAAGATAAAATACCTACCCTGACAGAGTTAGATTTTAACAAGTTATTAATTAATTTTAAGTTTGAATTAAGATAAAATTACTACACATTAACTGTAGCGATAAAATCCACGCTACAATATATATATATATATATATATATATATATATATATATATATATATATATATATATATATATATATATATATATATATATATATATTTATATTTATATATATATATATATATATATATTTATATATATATATATGTGTGTGTATGTCTGTGTGTATAATAAATACGACGATCAATGTATACAATTGATGTAAAAAAAACAAAATATATATTTATAAAAAAATCATAAGAGATATTTTTATAGACAAAATAATGTAGAAGAAAATATTCAATCTAACAGGACATACTAAAGAATATAGTACAGTTACTATAGTACAGATTAAAGAACATACATTTTACTGTATTTTAATATTTTTTTGGATAATGTCCAATCGTCTAACGCTTTAGCAAGGGAAAAAATGTTGTTTTTTTTTTGTCTATTTCATTGCTATTAACGTGACGATAAATTTATTTAAAGTTCCAGAAAAAGAAATAAGTATTTAATAAATTAAATTCTAAAAAATAATCTTTAAAAATTCCCCCAAAATCAGAAAATGGAGGAAGTGTGAGGTAGATTCGAAAAATATTTCATTTTAAAGAAATTTTTATGATCTTTCTCGTGATATAAATTTCATAACACTCAAATTATTTTAAATTCAAACTTAAGAAAAGTTACTATATCAGCTTAAAAATTTAATTTAAAAAATTCTAAGAAGAATTTTTCAAAAATCTTTTTTACTGTACCCCTACAGTATAAAAAGAAACGCCATGATAAATTTCAGCCCTTTAGGTCCAGCGGTTTGATCTGTGCGTTGTATGTCAGTGAGTCAGTCAGATACAGAACTGTTTTATATATATAGATAAGGCAGTGCTGTATAGTATAGAGTAAATCGGTAAAAATTAGATTAAATCCACAGTTTTCCATGAGTTCTTATTTAATAAGATGTTTATATATTTCTTCCTCTTAATAAATTTCTAACACTTGGCATATAAGTCAGCCATAAACAGCTATTAGTCTCTCTTAATGGAAAGGAATGGCATTTAAATAATTATTTTATTTAAATGGCATTTGGGAACTAACTGGAGAAACAGCAAACTTTTTAGGTTACAAAATTTTATTGTTGTTGTTGCTTATGCCCCCTTTGCCGGAAGTATCCTATATCAGGTCCATATAGGCTTACGGGCTGAGGGGTGCGTCTCCGGTTTATAATGGCTTCCAAACGGTCGGAGTCCGACTTAGCCAGGTGCCACATCAATTTCAAACGAGCACCTCGGTAACACCACCGGGAATCGTACCTTCTCTGATCCGTTCTGACCTTATAGAAGGACTTTCTGGTCTACAGATTATTCGTGTCCTTCTCTGGAATAGACAGAAAGGTATTTAATTGGGTTCGTCGGGTTCTGATCCCAGCACTCTGAGAATCGAAAGCCGACGCTCTACCACTAGGCTACCTCGGGACCATCAAATTGTAATATTACTGTCATATAAATTTTCTGCCATTTTCTGCCATTGTCTATAAATTTTCGTTCATATAATTTTTTTTCGCCATTACCGTCAAATACGGAATTAGGGTATGTATGCATCTTTGGCTTTTCATTAGGATTGTATGTGTACTTGCATGTATGGTGCGTTGAGCCCTTACTGTAAGTTGTCTGTGTCTTTACATTTTCTTTTGACTAAATGTTTCAATGGGGATCTCGGGGCCTTGGGATGTATCAAGCAGGGCGGTCGACCTGCAACGCCAAGCTAAAAAAAAAACAAAATTGACGCCAAATGAATAAACGCGCCAAGTACAAAAATTCGTCAGACCACCGTACTGCTTATATATTCTGAACCGCTTTCTCCTATTCTCACAATGTTAAAGCAGTTTGCGTAAATTATAAAATTCTTAAATATTTATACATACCAGGCTTGGCGGCCGTCTTAAAAAAATCATTAAAACAACAGAAAGCAAAAAAAAAAAAAAGAAAGAAAAGTTAATGGGAATTTAAAACATCAATTTCAGATTTTAACTGCGCACTTCGATGCTCTGTTAGACATTATGTGTATAGCATCATTCCGACAAAAGGTACGACAAAAAAGTGGTGTTATATCCAATTTTATTAAGCACTGGGACTCAATTACATTTCTTAACATATTTTTAATTGTGGAGTTACTTTACCCTAGTGGACTGTATTAGTGTGAAATGAACACGTACACATAGCTCCAATTCAAAGAATATTGCATTTAATCAGTCTAAAGAGCCGCGTCAGAAGAACATTACACAGATAAGACATACATAGGTGGAAAGCACGTTGCTTTTAAATAATGACTGATAGAACATTTCACTTCACTTCGACAAGGGATGAACACATCACTTCACTTCGAATGAAGGATCCAACAAATGGGATATTAATCATTTTAATCAGTCTTCTATTTGAATTTAATGCACGGCGTCAAACAAAACAAACCGTTAGCTAGAAAGAAAAATAATAAATAATGTTGTCATTCCCCAAAGGAAAAATTTTGCCTTAAACAACAAAAAATATGAATACCAAGCTTTGGAGTTACGTTGCCCAAATGTAACGTGAAAAGAACTTTCAAATTTATAGAATAATTCGTGACCATCCTAAATTGCTGCTACATTCATTTTAAAAGCAACCAAATAATAGGACACACATATTTTGCATAAATAACTAAAATGAATAATTTAGACAACTAAATAACATACTTTCGACGTTTCAACAGATAAAATTTATTTATTCCAAATACGAAAAGACGACCGACAAGCCTGGTATGTATAAATATTTAAAACTTAAAATTTCTGAAACAGGTTATGATGAGTTTGGTCTAGGGAAGAAGGGTTTCTACAAACAAGTCATGCTTAAGCCCTTCACTTAGATGTGAAAAATTCGTGATTAGGAAATTAAGTACCAGAACTTAATAAGTTTCGATATTTGATATCACACCATTTTTTAGTCATAACTTTTGTTTTGAAGCTTGGCGTTTTTTTCTTTTTAAAAATTTTTTTAGTGGATTTGGTTATACCTGCATCCTATTCAGAAAGTTCCCCTTGAGGTAACTGATTTGGTTAGGCTCCCGGATGACGAGACCAGTCAGTTACCTCGATTTCTGGTTAAGTTCCGACACTACTACAGATTCATCCCTCTGGTGCGTGGAGCCCTGAGTGCTTGATTTCTGTTTGTTTTTTGTCGGCATTCTTCTTATTATCTAGCTCTGTTGGATTATTTATTTTTAGTTATATCTGCATAATAACACCAGTCACTTAGGTTTCATAACTGAAAAGTGTATATGATAACCGATGAAGAAAAGAGAGCACAATGAAATGTATCATGGAACCAAAACTTCGTACAATTGCTCCAACATGGCAAATATATAAAGGAAATATAATAGGTTATTTAATATTAAAGAGGTATTTATTTAGAATATGCTGTTATGTGTTATGTTATACTTATTTTTAACTAACTGATTTCAAAATTTTAACAATATGAGAATGTTTTCAAGTAATGTCAACATATTTACAAAAAATCTCAATTTTACAACCAAAACATGATAATGGCACATTAGTACAGTGGTACCTCAACTTACGAGTGTCTCGACTTACGGGTTTTTCGAGATACTAGCATTCTCTCGGCAGATTTTTTGCTTTGAATTACGAACTAAAATTCGGGTTACGATCAACCTTCAGATACCTCTAGTTTGCGCAGCGAACGCCATGTTACGTGCTCATCAAATGAGAACACGAAAAGCATATAGTATTTGCAATCTTTTTGTACAATTATTATAAAATTGTATACATATTATTCTAAGACTGTTATCCAGTCTTAAGCCGAGAGATTAACACTCAGCAATTTTCATCCGGAGCAGCTCGCTTTGCTTACACTTGAGTCGCCCTCCGAAACCAAACAGCGTCCCACCTCTCTCGCTGGGAGATAGCTTCAATTCCGTACCCCATACTGGAACTCCCCGTTGGATCTAGGGGATGGGATGACCTAGGTCCTAGGATCGCAAGGTCTTCCCCTTCTACAGATTCTGAGAAAGAAGTATTTTGAACATTACAGCCACAGTCAACGATGCATCAATCGCCCAGCTTCCGTGTCTCACTCATTCACTTTACGAGGGTAGCTCGTAATAAAAGGGAAAGTGAGGAAAGCGTGGCGAAAATGTCAAAAATAAACGATTAAGATTTAATTTTTCAGTTCAGCCTGTCTCCTCCTCTTCCATAAGCATCTTCAAGTCTAATCTCCGAGGTAAATATAGTACACTTAATAAAACAAGTTTATTGCAGTACATTCTATTGTATTGCGTTTTCATACAATATTCGTCGTTTATAAGCACATTTTTCTTATTTAAAAGCATGTAACAAAAAATTGCGGTGTTTTGGGGGAGCTCGGAATGAATTAATCGCATTTTCATTCATTTCAATGGGACAATATAGAAAGCAGAAATCTTTAAAATAATGCCGGGAAAATTTTAGTTACTTTTCGTCTCTTCCCCCTTTTGCAAATAACAGGATTATTGACTCTTCGGAAATATTGGTGTTGAATAATAAGGACTGTACAGACCGTGCATATATTTTTACAGATAAACCATACCAAGTTGTCAGCTCGGAATACCTGCATAAATAATATCTAAATATATACTAATTTATTATATATTGGTACAAAATAGTTCAAAATTTAAAGTATTTAACCTATTTTTAAAAAAAATTAAATATTTTAAATTCTTGATTTTATTTTTAACAGTCAAAATGACGGCATTCAGTCTTTTTAGTGAGAAAAAAATTCCCTTCTTTCTACAGTTAAGATAATTTACTTTACATAATTTACTATATGATTTTTTTAATATTATTTACTGTACGAATCGTGGTCATCCAAATGTCTACAGTGCGTTTAGCTAAAACGCTGTGTGGCAGACTTTTTGTTTGGATTTTTTTATTACAAATTTTAACAACAGCTGAATTTGACGAATACATTCCTGGACCATTTGTTTCTTTAAACATGTTTGGTGATACATAACAGTGTCATAGTAGGAGTACTCGGATGCCGTACCACAATATTTTTCTGTTTTACCTGTATTCGTTAGGATTTAATAAAATATCTCCAGAAACTGCACACAAAATAAAATTTATTATTCTGTAATTTCAGGCGCATACACAAGTTCAAACAGAAAACACGTAACAACTGTCTTCTATACAGCAGAAAACTCTAAATATGCAAGTCAGGACACCAGAGTCTTCAATACAATGCACGCCTAACGCACTTTCAACACATTCAATTCTCAATCGAAAAGAAATGGGTTCCAATGCCAGGTACATTTATAGACTTTCAAAGCGCCCCCTATCGGTCAGTCAGCTAGATATCTCTCGAAGGTTCCAGAAAGGTCTAGACGGAAAATTGGCGAGCATTTGGCACCATATCACCAAATCTGGTCACCAAAATAAGTCACCAAATCATCTCCAATTTAGCGATAACTCTCATATTTGGCTAGATTACCATAGACTTGTAAAATTCGTAACATCATAGACGAAATCTGATTACCCGAATTTAATTTTACGTTATTACCAAAATAAAAAACTTCATTACAGATTTGATGTAATGTCACTTAGATGGGAACAGTATACATTACTCTCATACACAGAATTTTCACTAAGGAATATAAACGTACGCGTATTTGCATTCCTTGACAGTAAAACCATAAAAAAACCTGGCATGCACTGGATTGAACCGTCGGCATGAGAATTAGCTTTTCACAGTACTTATTGTCGGCAACTCCTTAACTATTGATTCTTAATGAAAGTTTAAGCTTCCTTGCATTTGAAACTCTTCTTCTATATAAATATTTAATATTAAAAGCCTGTATATTCACCCAAGAGTAAAATAACTTTTACTCTAACGTTATTTTCCTGAGGCGTGAGATTATGTTTATGCAAATGAGAATCCTGTGAGAAACAATTTTTGTCTCCCAATAAATTTATTCTGCCATTTCTTACTTTTTGAACGTTGCAGAACTTCTTCCAAACGTTTCCACAAAAATTTATTTGAACAAGGAGGAAGAAAACAACTTCCAAACATGTACTGATGTGCATGAATTTGAAGGTAAGCTGATGAAATTGGGGGGGGGGGGGGGGAGTCTGTTTGAAAGAATTTTTTTCGCAGCGTTATGATTATCTATTCATGGCAGTTTTATTGCATACTTATTATTACGGTTTTGTGCCAGTTCCGATAGAATTCCGAATTAAAAGCGAATAAGAAATATGCATTTTCAAACCTCAATTTCAATGGGTACATCTTTAATCACTTCTCAGCCGATAAACCTAGTGTGTGGTTTTGGCTTTCGTTTTGCTGTCCTACAAATTTTCTTTATGGATTGTTCTCAGTTCTTTTTGTTTGACGTCATTCTGTCAAGATGACATGACTAACTTTTAATATGGATATGCATATTGATATTATGCATGTAACACACGGGAATAGACCATAAAGACCACCCATAGCCCTTTTCCAGTACTGGAGATGGTGTTTAAGTATAGAATTTAGGAGTTGTACATTATGCTAAATTACCCTCTCCAAAGTCACAAATGTGAACATTATTTTATCTGAAGCTGTCCCCGCTTCCTTCACAGAGCGTCTTAAATAATACAAGAATCCCACGTAAAATAACTCAAAATTAGGTGTTCTATTTTGATGTAAAGAGCAAAAGAAAGAAATTTCTCTTACATACGGATCAACGTTTATTGCTAAAGCATTATATATTAAGGAAAATATAACCATAAATAGACAAAAGTCACTGTTTTTAAGTAATAGGAGAAAGAAAGTCTTTTCTAGAAACATATAATTGAAAACCTTAAATTTTACAAGGGTTAAGTGAGCAAGCCAGGTAGATATATTTTACGATTTCGTAAAAAAAATCTCTTACGAAGCCTGCTAAAGAAAGGACAGAATAAAAGTACAATAGAATATACAGGGTGGTCCAAAATTATTGAGCGCATTTCATGTTTAAAAAAAAAGAACACAGTGAGGTTACATGTTTATTGATTTCTTGGAAAGGCAATCTAAAACATTTTTACATAACAATTTTTTGAATATTAAATAACTTCCACATGAGCTCCATTTGTGGCACGCAAAATATCAAGCTGATATTCAATTTCACGCCAAGTGTTTTGTAGCATTTCAGCAGATTTTTTCCATGTTTTTATTAACTCGCTTTCTTGTTTGTTTGTGTGAGTGTTTGTGTGTTTGTCTAGTACAAATCATGAAATCGATTTTTAACTAACTTCCCGACTAGCTAGACATTTGAAACTTTTAGAATAGCTCAGAACACGATGACAATGTTTTTTTATACTTTTAGCTATCTTTAAGCAGAATTGAATTAACTTTCAGTTATTTTCAGTTAATTTTGTTTTGTAGACGGCTGCAGCCATCTATCGGCCGGAACGGGAACGAAAAGTTAAACGCAAGTTAACTTCCGATTAACTTCATTCTCTTTCAAGTTGATGTGATAATTCATCAACATTTTTTTTAAACGTATTTATTAATACATAGAATTGTAAAGTTTATATGATTCAACAGAAAATTCATAAACATGGTATATAAAAAGTTCTTTTTATCGTGTAATTATTCTCCTATGACATCAGTGATTCGTCGCTTTAGGTCATCGATATCCGGAATTGGAGTTGCGTACACTCGGTCCTTATCATATCCCAAAAAGAAAATCAAAAACGCCATCTACCGACTTATGTGGAAGTTGTTTAATATTAAAAATTTTGTTGTGTAAAACTGTTTTAAACTGTCTTTCCAAGTGATTAAACATTTTTTAATCTTTAAGAAATTAAACTATTTAATTTTAAATCGAAAAAGCAACACATCGGGTTGCCATTCAGCTAGTTTTAGATAATAAGAACTGAAACGCATTGCTCTATATACAGTAAATCCCTAAAAAGAAAAATCATTTTTAAAGAGTATCTAAATATAAAAGGGTGAAAATGAAATAAAGTACTTTGTATTTAAAGACTGCAGTCATGTAACTAATGTCGTAATAACAGATGTAGTGCAGAGAAGTCGTTAAAAAAAATATGCAAAATCAGTTAATTTAACTTGGACGTTATTACATTCTGAAAATGATATTTAATTTTTAAATTCTTAAGAGGAAGCATTCGCTATGAATCACTAGACAAATAATAGTGAAAGAAAGGACAAGTGTATGAGATATGAGAGAGAATATATGAATAATATCTGATGAATAACGAGTCTACGCAAGAGAAATGGATTATAGAAATGATTGTTATGTGCTCCATATTTCACTGAAACAGGAAAGTTATCATTTGTTCTGCCCTAACGGCTGGATAATAACCTATAATTTAGTAAAACATTCCGATTTTTCCCCTTCAAATATTAATAATTTTCTACAATTGTATCATGAAATATAACAGATGTATTTTTCTATTATATGAATTATAAGGCTGTTTAAATGAACAGTGATGTACATATCCTATCTTTTCAATCAATTATTATTTGTTTATTGAAAAAGTCATTGACAACCACTAGAAAAGCTTTGTACTTATTGTTTTTCTCTTTTATAACTTTCCTTATGCTCAGGCTTGTGTTTTATATATAAAAAAATGATCAATGAAACTGACTGAATGTCGTATATTGGGCCAATACGTAAATTATTTAATATGTTACTACCTAAAATTAGGGCAAAAATCACCATTAGTTCCAATTCGTTCCAATTAGTTCACCAGCTACCCCAGAAATTAATAAAATTTGGTAGAATATTTAAAAACATAAAAATATATATTAAATTATTCATATTTATCAGCAACAATTTCAAACTGCTGAAAATGTGAATTAGCATAGTATTCCTTTTGTAGAAGTACCCCTAGCCTTCTCGAATTTTGCTGTTTCGAGTATGGATTCCAACATGCCTACGAATAGTTGAAAAAGCATTATGGCACATACATTATTCTGAACTTACAAGGATACAACACATCCGAGCCGCTGTATCAACAAATTGATACTATTTTCTACATATTTTATATTATCAACAATGAAAATCTAGTAACTTTGGAACTAGAATACCCTTGAGGCATACGAAAATTTCACGAAATTTTCCACTCGAAGAATTCCATGAGTAAAATGACGCCATCGTAACGTATATTCTAAATCACTAATAGGCTCACTATTATATTTTGCATATCTACATCCCGATGACGTCATTATTGCAGGGCAAAATTTTCAAACGCCCTGAGACTAAAGCCAGTTATGTAGTTACTTAGGAAAGTAAAAGTTTGGTAAGTATGCTTAAATATATCAGTGCCTAGATCATTTGAAATGATATATTACGATATGAATTTTAAATCTCATGAATTATAAATGTTCAATTTTAGGATTTAAATTTAAGAGAAAGCTTCTATATTCCTGATATCCCTTTAATTTTCATTGCTTTAAATTTCGTTTCTAATCTACAGCTTTAATTTCGGTTGTCAAAGATAAACTGTCACACCTCAGAATGAAGCCCCTACCTTTGTCCATATTTTAAATGATTATTCACGTTATCAAACGAGTTTCCAAAACAAAACACTCTATCTATGCCAAGTATGCCAAACGACCGGTATCTTTAACTTCACTTGCCTGTACTTTACTTACCTGCGACGTACCTGGGTGATAAGCTAGGCGTTTCTTTCGCTGGTAATCCGTGCCAGGTATCTCCAGCACGCATTCGAACCCCGTCGTCGGAGGGGAGCCCAGTTCCTCAAGTTCGAAGTGCTTGTGAAGGGACGTGTTGTAGGCGTGGCCCGAATTAGTTGTGCTGATCTCAACATCCCGGACGATCGAGGGAGACCGTTGGTGCAACAAGATCCTGTATAGCTCGAGTTTGGGGCGTGGGTAGATGTCTGTTGCCTTGCAGCTGACGTTCAGGTGTTGCGATGTGGCCTGATATTTGACATCCAACGTGCTGGGCGGAACTGCGAGAAAGGGAAAAGAAAGGAAACATTACAAAAAAAGGGGTAAGGAAACTTTGTGAGAAAATTCAAAGGGCTAGATCGAACCTTTGCAAAAATGATTCGCATTGCAATGATTTCTTTGAGCTACAATCAGATATGTAATCTGTAATGGTTAGATTACATCTACACGAGACATTACAATAACATGCATGTGATGAATGTACCACATATCAGCTATATATTAAAAAAAATTAGTATTTGAATGACAGGGAACATCTGCAAATCGCCCTAGTTCTTCCATTTCAGTTTTAGAGAAAAACTTTCAAGTTTATTTTTAAAAGTAAAATATCCTCGCACACACATTTTTAGTGAATAGTAAATTAGTTAAAAAAAGAAGAAACATCCTATCTCTATAATCTAAAGACTTAGTGTTTATATAAGCTTTGTTAACGCTTATATAAAGAATGTTATATAAATATGTTTATATAAAGAAAATATACGTTGAGTTCTATATAATTAGATAACAGTTAAAGTTAGTAGAAAAGTTGGCTGCCAAGAGTAAGTATACCCTGCTGAAAGCAAACTTTTGTGGATATTCGTGTTTATTTTTCTCTCTTGATTGTCAATATTAAAACAGTATGGACTATGAGTTGGAATTATATTTGCCTAGAAAACAGATCCTCACCGAACACCGTCATGAGCTGTGACCGAGAGTCCTGTCCAGCCAGTGACGTCACCAGGCACGTGTACTTGCCGCTCAGCTCAGTTGAGGGCTTCTCGATACGTAGTGCCCTGTACCTCGAGTAGGCGTCAACCGTGCTCACGGAGTAGCCAAGGTCCAGTTTACCACGAAGCACTCCCGATGCATGCCGGGCACCCAGTTCTGGTATCCACTGGTACACAGGTTCCGGACCATCCTCAAAGAACCACTTGACCACCAGGCGGATGTCGTTCTGGTTATAGACGTATTCACAGTCCAAAGTGACGGGTGATGTGGTACCGTTCCGCACAGAACGTGGTATGGACAATCGACGGATCTCTACCGAAAGGCAGGCTAAAAGAAAAAATTATTATCATCAACATTCCTGTCATCATCAGACATAAAATGATTAGAATTTTATAGTACCTTGAAATATGATACCTTTAGGTAACTTTGTTATACTGCGGAAAATAGGACGTTACGAGATCCATGTGTGTCTACGAAATTTCAGTAGCATTTCCCTTTTTAAAATACCCTAATCATTCACTCGATTATAGGGGTAGCCAGTTCTAAACAATTGCTCAACTCATAGACAAACAAACAAACAAACAAACAAACACACACACACACACATATATATATATATATATATATATATATATATATATATATATATATATATACATATATATACATACATACGTACATATATATATATATATATATATATATATATATATATATATATATATATACATATATATACATACATACGTACATATATATATATATATATATATATATATATATATATATATATATATATATACTCAAATCATTAGAACCATGAGTCTTAGGATGCTTAAATTTTGCATGGAGGTTGCTATTATGCCCTAGGTGCTCGTTAAGAAATCTTCTTAATAAATTAGAATTTTAAGGGGGCTAAAAGGGGCCTAATTCCCCCAAACAAACAAACACACACACACACTTTATTTCTAGAACCATGAGACCTATAAAGCTGAATTTTTTGTATGATAGTTTCACTTAGACCCTAGGTTCACACACACAAAAAAAATTTAAATACAAAATTTATGGGGTTAAAAGGAGCTTAATTCCCCGAAAATAACAACAATAAAAACATAGCTTTGGTACATGTTTTCTAGAAAATTGAAATTTTGTATGGTGTTGCTCTTAGGCACTAGATGCTCCCTAAGAAATATTAAAAAAAATCTTTAAGGGGTGTAGCGTATTTTACCTGTGACTTTAGAGTTGTATTCAATACCCCAGGTAGCGCATGTCACAGGATACGTGAAATAAAATTAATAGCCAAACTAACGATTAATTAAATTAAAATACACTTTTTATTAAGTGTTCTTGGTTAGATAAGGGTAATTAACGGTGAATTGACAGTATCACCAATGTACAGGAAGTCAGACAATTTTATGAACAGCTAGAAAAAATTTACGTTTTTTCAGTTCTGTTAGGCGTTGAGAAACGAATCAAACCAACTTAGCAAAAACATTAAAAAGATTTTGTCTTACACGATTGCCTTCCCGGGTTCAGACCCTTGATGCACCACATTCTCGTTACTTTGATGTAATTAAAATATTGACATACACTGTTAGATCCCCCTCCTCCCCCCCCAAAAAAAACACGACGCACCAAGAAGGAGTTATCCGAGTGAGGCGAGAATCGGTAGATGTGATGTACATGTACAGAAAAACAAATGATTATAATTTGAAACAAATGGATGATTTACTCAAGAGAAAGAGCTTTACAGAGTGAAAAAGTCAATAACGCGTTGGTCCACCTCTGGCCCTTGTGCAAGCAGTTATTCGGCTTGGATTTGATTGATAGAGGTGGCGGATATCCTCCTGCGAGATATCGTGCCAAATTCTGTTCAATTGGCGCTTTAGATCGTCAAAATCCCGAGCTGGTTGGAGGGCCATGGCCAGAATGCTCCAAACGTGCTAAATGGGGGAGCGATCCAGCAACCTTGCTGGCCAAGGTAGTGTTGAGCAAGCTTGAAGACAAACAGTAGAAACTCTCGCCGTGTCCGGGCGGGCCTTATCTTGTTGAAATGTAAGCCCAGGATGGCGTGATGTGATGGGTAACAGAACGGGGCGTAGAATATCGTCGACCTCGTTGTGTTATCCGCTGTGCTTTAAGGGTGCAGTGGATGACAACCAAATGGGTCCTGCTATGAAATGCAATGGCACCCCAGACCATCACTGTTGGTTGTCGGTCCGTATGGTGGAAGACAGTCAAGTTGGTATACCACCGCTGTCTGGGGCGTATCCACACACATATTCGCTTGTCAGCGGGCTCAGTTCGAATCGGGACTCATCACTAAAGTCAATTCTACTTCAGTGACATTCCAGGTCGAATGTGCCCGACACCACTGCAAACGGGCTTGTCGGTGTACAGAGGTCAATGGTAGTCATCGCAAGGGGCGCCGTGAGCTCAGCCCCCTTTCTCTGAGCCGCCTATGAATGGTCCTTGCGGTCACTGAAACACCAGTTGCACGTACGATCGATGATAATGATGAATCTGGGGCTGTGAGTGCCGCTCTGACGATTGCTCGGTCCTCACGCTCTATCGTTTCTCTAGACCTACCGCTCCTTTCTTGACGCTGTATTCGGCCATGGTTCATCCATTCCTGCCAACATCGTCCAATAGTGGCATCGATCCTATCCAAATGTCGAGCGATTCGCCGATTAGATCAACCGGCTTCTTTGAGCCCAACTACACGTCCTCGCTCAAATTCTGACATCCAGGGCCTGATTTTCTACTAGGCCCGATAGGCCCGTGCCTAGGGGCCCTCGAATGTTGCCTCCCCCCAAAAAAAAAAATTATTTTCGAAGAAAAAAAAAGAAAAAATTCCCAATTAATTTATAAAAATTATTTTACCTTTTTTAACAGCATTTTTTTATATATCCGATCAAATTTGATTGATTGGTTCATCATACGTATAGTTATATGTATAGTTCATCCTATGTATGTTGTAGTGTATATAAGGGATAAGTTTTTCTGGTTGCATTGTATTGGTGTTTTAATGATCAAGTTAATATGTTATATTGCTTTTTGTTATTTGATAATGTTCTAGGCTTCTACTCTTCAAATAGTCAATTAATGGTAAAACGGTACTTTCACAATGATTCATGATTTTTTTTGTGTCAATTTTGGAAATTTTATGCCCGCATCAGTGTTAGGGTGGGGGAGGGGGGCATCCCCAAGGGGGGCCCATCCCAAGTTGTGCCTATAGTCAAGAATTTTCTAAATCGGGCCCTGCTGGCATCTGCGCATATTGTTCGCGCACCTTTATGCGAGGCATAGTTACTGTCTACTTGAGTACACGGAATGAAATTCGCAAAGAATTTATGACCTGGAATCGAAATTTCTCCTCTTTCATACCTGCCAGTTGTGTAGTTAAGATGCGTTGCAGCGTCACGTGTTCATTCATTGGCTGCCAAACTTTAAAATTTTGCATTTTCAGTCAAAACTCGTATGCATATCAATTTGTGTTCAATTTGCGCTACCCCTTCTTGGTGCACCTTTTTTTTTGGTGTGTGTGTGTGAGTTTGTTTAAGAGTGTATTTATCATTGAATGGAAAAATTTTGACGAGCAACGTGAAGCTAAATATTTGATATATTATTTTGAACGATTTTCAGCAATTATTTTGATAATTGTTCAAAGTAAAATTATTTGACAAAATTATTTGACTGTATTAATTGTTAAAGAACTATTAATACAGTCTCGAAAATGCTGCAAGTTACTTATGAAAATATAGAGAAATCCGTTGAGATGCTTTCATTACTCCTAACCCAATTCCAGAACTTAAGGAATAATTGGGAGTTTGTTAAAAACGATGCCCTTGAGTTATTAGCTCTATGGAATACTGAACCATGTGTTCCCCAAAAAAGATTGCGTCGTGTGAAAAAAATTCTTTGATGAATTACAAATAGATGAACGCATTGAAAACAGTGAATAATGTGTTCAAAGTCGAGGTGTTTTATAGAGTAATGGATTTAATTATTAATCAATCAACTTATTAGATTTAAATCCGTTCTACAATTATGTACATTTTTTAAATGTCTATCAGCTGCATATCTCGTCGCGTCACCTGATAAAGGTATCCTGGAAGGATCAGACTTGTTACAATCGGCTTATCTTTCATTTCACCTAGTTTGGAACCTCAACTGCATCGATTTAAAATGTGCTTTTATATTCAATTAAAACAAATTGCTTTTACACGCGAAGTTGCTGAACTACTTTTAATTAACACCGGAGCCTCAAGTAGCTTCTCTGACATTATTACAGCATGCATGATTTTTTTAACTTTACCGGTGACGACAGCGAAATCAGAACGAAGTTTTTCAAAGCTGAAATTAATCAAAACATATTTAAGAAGCAACATGCCACAACACAGCCTTAGCCCTTTGACCACGATATCAAATGAAAGAAAAATAGCTTGTCAACTTGATCTGGAGAAAATGATTGACCGACTTGCAAACGAGAAAGCGAGAAAAGAACAATTTTGAAGGTTTTTTTTATGTGAAAACTAAACATGCTGAAATACATTTTCTCAATAGAGTTTATAAAATATGTAGTAAATATTAGTGGGTACACCGTACTTAAAGAATAATAAATTGTTTTATTATTATATTCATATATTTATTAAAATGAATTTCTTATTGTTGAAATGTCTTGAATTTAAAATAAATTGTTATTAAGTAAGGTTTTAAATCTAATAAGAGTAGATAGAAAAGAAATTTCGCCAGAACTCTTCTAAGAACAACTGGGTGCACCGATTTTTCTTGCTTCAGGGCGCTGAATATGTAGCTACGCCACTGGTATGATGTGAGCAATAAACATACTTAGACACCGTACAATCAATAAGAAACAGAAGCAGTGAATAATCAGTGGCTTTATCATAGAACACCAAACTCGGCGCCAGACTAAGTGAAAGTTAAGTTAAGGAGACCGCAAAAAGACTGACGTCACAAACATTGCAACCACGTAGCTAATGGATTCACAATAGCAGACTTACAAAGGTTACAGTTTTATAGGACATAATAACCTAAGCTAACTTAGACATTTATTATGACTAAGAGTTATTATTTATTATTTTAATTACACTAGGTTTTATTTACTTTTTTAGTTGTTATTTACTAACTTTAATCATTTAGTTTTGTATAACTAATTATTAGCAACAGAACATGCTATTCATTAAGTCTGAAACAACCAATTATGTGCTTGGAAAGACTATCAGGGTAATAATTACGTTTTAGCACTACTAACAATTCTTTTATACGCTTATGCCTATTGTCTTTAGAATAAAGCCTATTTATTCTTACTAGTTGATTAACAATAATATTATTAAATACAGATATATATATATATATATATATATATATATATATATATATATATACAGTGATTTCCGCTTATAAGAATCACGTTTGTTATTACTGTTTTTGATTCTAATAAGCGGTTGATTCTTGTAGATGAAATTCATGTTTTTGGACAGGCACACACATACCTATATATACATATTAGATAATTTACCATAAAATACTCTTTAATTTTCGTTAATTAATTTTTATTAAAATTATTTTTTTAGAATTTTTAAAAATACAACTTAATTTCTAGACCTAAAAGTAGATACACATGATTGTAGTAAGACAGGAAAAAATTCCAATATTTGTTACAACATACTTGCTAAACAGTTTTAACATTTGAACTACAGGATGGGAGCAAGAAAAAGTTTTCTATGGTAGTTTGACGTAATGAAGTTTTCAGGAGGCTCTTTATACCTCTTTCAATACCAATAGCCTTAGACGCGGATTCACCTTCTAGCTTACGTTTCACGGTTTGATAACGTGCTGAATCTACTAATGTCATGTTTGCTGAAGTGATAGTGGACACTTTGCCGAATATTTAAGCGTTTCAGGGTCCACGAATCCGCAACCAGGATGTGGGAGATGGGAAAAAATAGTCCCAGTCATTGTTTGTCACTGGAGAAAAGTGAAATCAAACCCGGACGGGTAAAGATGCTCCCGGGTCAAGCTAATAGGAGAGTGCTGTGCTAAAGTGTTTAAGGTGAAACTATTATGTTATGTCTAACAAAGAAAGAGATGCATTTTACGAATGTATTCCATCCCATCTTATCACTCTTTCTTTAAAAAAAATAAAGAAAGAACTTCGTGCCTTTTGAGGGTTTAAGTGGCTGTTATTGGAAAAATGAAAGGAAAACGAAGAGTGCAAAGTGTTTCTTAAAACCGGTGGATTGATTCTTTAAAGCGAAAGTTTTAACAAGGAAATAATACATTTGTTTTAATTTTTGAGATATTGATTCTTATAAACGGTTGGTTCTTATAACCACAGATCACTATAAGCGGTGGTTACTATATATATATATATATATATATATATATATATACATAATTTCTCGGACCATAAGACTCACCCCAATTTTAAGTGGATTTTTTATGTAAAAAAGTATATATATATGGTGTATGTGTGTATATATGTGATAAACGTCAGATTTTTCAAGTAGGAAAACACCTACGTGAATTGGAAGCAAGATTTGAAATCAAAACTTTCTTTATAGAAATCCAGTTATTTATCGGAGCGAATATTTTACCCAAGACAAACGGACATTCCAAAATAGACCCGTGAGGAATTTTCTTTTCTTCAATAAAGAGATCGAATCACTAATCCACCTTGTAAAGCCTTACATTTTCCACTGCGACAGTTCCCACCGAGACGTTTTCATGCGAATATATGACGCAATTCTTACAGCTCTTATTCGGATCGAACTGAGCTTTTTTTCGTGACTAATGAAGCGTATATGTTAGCATCGGAGAGTAAAGGATTAAAGTTCTTTTAGATATAAGCTGGGAATTTCGGAAGCATATCAATAAAACTAAGCAACAAAATAAGCGCTAAGCATATGTGCTACACTCAAACTCTTGATTTGTCTCTAATTCAATAACTCAAAATAGGCTTACAGTTAACTCCACAGTTATTAAATGCAGTGCTCCTGAAAGAAGCTGAGACAAATTACAACAATCTGTGTTCTAATTGAAACCAACTTTACCCAATTTCGAATTATATATTTCATGACAGTAAAAAATAAGCTAATACAATTGTATAATATTGCTACGTAGTTGTGTAATTCCTGGAACTTAATGTCTTAATATCTTCCAGGTGAACTATTTTTTCATTAAAATGTGAACTCAAATTAGCGGAAAATAATGCGAACGGTTGTTTGTATAGTTAGCGGATGGAAGAGTTGAGGTTTGTCTTAGAGCTGACATATCAATTAAACTGTTTAAGTTGGCAAATTCGTGTTTATGCAAGATTATTCAAACTCCAAACGTTTTTAACAAATAGGGGATATTCGTGTATTGGTCCTACGAATGCCAGCAAAACAGCTTTGCGTACTTAACTGTCCTTTGGAGGTAACCGTATTAGAAGGTTGTTTTTCTCGAATATTTCTTACCGAGTATTAATAAAAAAAGAGTATAATTTCTTTTTCTCATTTTTCGAGAAAAAATAAATTTGTTTTCCTTATTTCGTCAGAAATTCATTTCTTGGGAATCGATGTCGAAATTATTATTGTTGTTATTAGCAATTTCTCCATGCTTACAGTTTTGTTACAATAGCCTGAAATTTATAATGTAGTTTTATTTATTACTTCTTTAGAAAAAAAAAAAATTTTCAAAGTTTTTTTTTTCCAATTGGAAGCAATAAACAAAAAGCAACAAGATAAAAGGTACAAGGAAATGGACAACAACAAGACAAAATGTAAAACTAAGAAGGAAACTGGAACGCATCAATGCTCTTGTTCAATGCTCTTGCCTCCCAATATCGGCTACAGAAATATCAAACCAACAGTGCCACATAGGTCTAGAGGTAGGAAATGTCCATAACTTGTGGTTTATCACAAAGAGTGCAGAAAGGACTCTCTAGAATTTTCTAGCGTCTCAGATGTTTAACTAAACAGCAACGACAAGTATAAAGCCGGATCATGACCCCGGAATTCTTCCTTGGAAAATCTGGAATGTATTGACTATTAACAACCCATAACTTATTAGGGTTTCTGTCAATTGAAGATTGATAAAGAAAAAGATCCTTCGATGTATTTCGCACAAATACCCTTATAGAATTATATGCTATTTCCCTACACGGGCTGTCTTTGCCAATCTCTCTTTGCCACCTCTCTTTGCCAATCCGTCTGTGAGTACATTTCTTGGGATTCCGCAGTGTGCTGGAATCTACTGTAAAACAACGCTGACGTTTTGTGATGACAGTATATGAATAAGGGACTAACACTCGAGAATTTCAATGAGTTTGTAGCATTCCATAGAGACAATGACTTCAATGGAAGCTCGAGAATCAGAAAATATCACATATCTTTGTAACGTAATTGAGAGGCATATCAACTGGGTCAAAGCTGTACATATAGCCTCTGTTTCGTTATGAAATGCCTACGCACAGTATCCTACATGATTGCAAAAAATGAAGACCCCTGGAACGGTGTTTGACTTTCAGACCAACTGTATAAGCATGAAATCACTCGTTTTCTGGATACTTATAATGGATGGTCTCTAATGCCAAAGGTTTAAGAACAATTTGAGGAGTTTCATTTTTTTAAAGGTTGCAGATAGATTTAAATTAGATTATATTTCAAATTAATATTTAAAATATTAGCTTTAAATGATTCTTATAATATTAATTTTGAAACTAATATGTCTAGTTTATATTTTTTTAATAAATATCCTAATAGCAAACATAAAGATATCTTTTTTTTTTAATAGTCTTGAAAACGGAAATTTACAAAAATTTATTAAGAAATATTTTATAAATTATTTACTAGTTCTGAACAGTTTTACTGTGATGAAGAAGAAATTAATGAAGTTCCAGTCAGTGGAAATTCAGGATTAGCTTTTCAAGACCATTTAAATTTATCTATAACAGAAAGTGGTGAGAAACGAAACCCAGTGCTACTGATAAATATCAGACTATTAAACAAGATTTTCTAATATTTTAAACAACGAGTACAAAAACCACAATTATAGAACTACTTACAGATGTTTTACCCACAATAAGGCCTACGTCTACACAAAATAAACATAATTTACCTATTGCTAACGATTTTGTTACGAAGAAGAAAAATCGATTGTTTAATACTTCTTCGGATGCGTCAGGTTTCTTGAAAAACTATTTCAAAGTCGAACAATAAGCATGAAATTTTGTTTTGCAATAATTTGTTTATCTACTTATTGTTTTGGTGTTAAAATAATAACAAAAATATATTTTATTGCCATGAAACCTTTTAAACTTAATTTTATCGTGCAAGTGTTACTTATATATTATATGAGAAATCCTGAGATTTCTCGAGAAATAAGAGGCAATTTTTTCTTTTCTCGAGAATAGGAAACTACTCCAAAAACACTTGTAGGAGGCATCTGTGAAGTAAGTTTATTCAGGAACTGAGTGGCAGTTTTTTATGAACCTCTTAAAATGGGTTAGCTCTTTCTTATGTCTTTTAGCAATTTACTACACTGCTTGACAATTGCTAAGGAACAATCACTTTTTTCGGAATATTTCATAATAGGCATTGATTGAAGAAATGAAACTTAGTACATATTTAGTAGAGATACTGAGCATTTTTTATTATGTAAAATGGTACAGTTTTCGCCACATGGAAAAAGAAGAAAACAAAAAAAAAAGATGCTCTTTGGAGCATTTTCAAACAGCCACGAAAAATGGGTCTTCTTGCCAGAATGAAACAGTTATGAGTACCTTAGTAAGGTGTATGATCTCATCGGACACTAGTACACATTTTAAATCTGTTTTTTATGCTGTCTACTAAAGTATTGAGGAGTCCTTGGGGGCTATTGTCCCACTCCTCTCTCAAGGCGATTTTCAGTTCTTGCAAGGTTCGGGGAGGGCGAGTTCTTTGAGAAACACGTCTGCCCAGAGCATCCCAGGCATGCTCTATAGGATTTAGGCCAGGAGAGTAAACAGGCCATGTCATACGTTCAATATTTTCACTTTCTAGTGTGTCCGATACATCAGCGGTCCTGTGTGGGCGCGCATTGTCGTCCATAAACAGAAAATCTGGACCTACCACACCCCTAAAAAGATGAACATGATCCAGAACAATCTATCTGCAATACAGCTGCGATGTAACGGTACCTCGCTGAAAGATGTGAAGCGGTGTTTTGCCTTTATGCATAATGCCTGCCCACACCATCACGCCTTGGCCATACCGATGACGCTCCTGAACATTCTGTGGTGCATAACGTGTTCCCCCCTCTCTCCACACAAACTGTTGGCCAGAATCACTTGCCACAGTGAAACGGGATTCGTCAGAGAACATCACTCTGGACCACTCTTGCTGACCCCAACCAATATGTTCCTTACACCAACGTAATCTTTCTCGACGATGGCGTGGTTGAAGTGCGATGAATTGAACAGGCTTCCGTGCATACAAACCAACCTGATTTAATAGCCTAGAAATGGTTCTGGCTGATACATTTGTACGGGTAGCGGTTGCAAGGTCTGCAGCTATCTGACTAGGAGTGAGATGTCAGTTCCTTTTCGCCACTAGGGATACATATCGATGCTCTTGTGGTGTGGTGTTCCTACCACGACCACTGGCATGCTTTCGAATAGAATTTCCGCCTTCAGCGGCCTTTTTAAATCGCGGTATGACACTTTTTGCCTCTCTCATTACTCTGGCCATAGTAGTGACACTTTGTCCCGCTTCGAGTCGTCCAACTGGTCGTCCACGATCGTACGCACTCAAATGATGTCTTTCAGACATTTTGCACATAATTATTGCCACACCACACTGATTTTCCCAGAAATAACTTCCAACAACCTACGGCGCTATTTTCGTCAGACACCTAACTGCATGAACTTGAAGGAATAAAGAGTTTTCGTGCACTGCATTTTATACAGATAACAAGTCCTGCCCTGTTACGCCCTCTGCATTTCATTTTACTGTGATTGGTATGATGTCGGGAACGCTAGTTTGAAAAAACCAGTTGTTCCTTAGCAATTGTCAAGCAGTGTATGTCCACATACATTTATTTTTATATATAATGAAATATTTTGTGCAATACTTTTGTGTGCATTACTTCATATTGTTTACATTCTTACTACCTCCAGGCTCTGGTTCACGGTTTCATATAAACGACAATCATTATTAGTAGTTTAAAATATCCTGGAGTCAACTGACTGTATGGAGTTTTGGGAATTCAATAATTCTAATCTCTGTTTGTTACCAGAATATTTCACCAGAGCGTCAATCATTTTCTCCGGCAAAAACAAATAGATTAAGTTGTCCAATCTATGAATGATATCTACAACCTATCTGTAGAGCATTTGTTTGTTATTTTTTACGTATTCATGGGTGTACCTATAGGGTATGTTAATAGGCGTATTATTGATAAATGATAACATTTATTGATCGTGTAAGTTTTTATTTCATTAAATTAAGTTTTTATCGTTATATAAGATTTCATCTCATTATAACCAGAAGTGACCATGAATAAACTCATTAATGTATACATATACTAAGGTCAAAACACAAAAAATGAACACCACATTTTCTGTCTAAAAAAGGTGTTAAAATGTAGCAACTTGCACCAACAACGGCATTAAAAGAAAATCTTTTTTGAATTTTTTTTTACAGCTGCATGCATTTTTTTGGATTAAATTGCACATTTTTTATACATTAAAAATAAAACTTTATTCTTCATTTCTATCAAAGATTTTGCAAACGAGATAAACACTTAAGTAGCTTAAAAGAAAGATTTAAATTCAAGTCTTTTAAAAGACTTAGAGTGTTTTTCAAAACATTTTTTATGAGAGATGTATTGTCCGTGGGATAGGAAGGTTGTGAAATATACCCCACGGTATTTCTTTTCTTAGCCGTGGGAGTCACTTATCCGCCTTATAAACTCTTAGATTTAGAGCCGCGATGCTTTTTATAGCGACAGGCTGATAAAAATAGAAACTTTTTTCAATGTCTACTCTTTCGTAGCTAATGGAGGAATAAAAAAATTGAAGTTATTGATATCTTGTAACTTCCAATATGATTGCTACAGTTTTAAAGCCTACAATACATTTTCATATTTATCGATTGCATATGTATGTATATATATATATATATATATATATATATATATATATATATATATATATATATATATAGTCTAGCGGAGACACATGCCGTGTAGACATTCGCCTATAAATCACCGCAGTTTACTGGCCATTTTAGTACGGGGGCACCATATAGGTGAACCAGCACATCCCCTATCAAGGAACGACACAAACGGAGGTATTTTAGCGGCGCGAGCACCCTCGATCTGAACTCTACTCTGTGGTACAGCGCACTCTCAGCACTGAAAGCCAGCGCGCTGTACCACACGGCCACCACAAGCCTACTAACATACTCTAGAACTGGATTTTACAAGTCTGTGTACATGCAACTAATCAGCTATTCACTTTTCACTTTCATTATATCTGGCTTGAATTGTTCTTTTAGTTTTCTCGGCAATTGTTGTCATGTTACGGTACGGTAAAATCTTAAAACCTTATTTTCTTGAAATATATTTTGAATGTAAATTACGTGGTCATAAAAAATAATTAATATATATATATATATATATATATATATACAGTGGAATATCGATCGATCGTTTTCGGATCCATCGTTTTTCCGTATGTGTCGTTCATTTTATCCAGTCCCAACGATCATATTGCTTTGTTATGTTTCCGCATCTATCGTTTTCCCGCATTTATCGTTCATTTCAATCGGTCCCTTGAAAAACGATAGATCGAGATTCCACTGTATATATATATATATATATATATAAACTTGCATTCGGGTCCAGAGTGCGTAGGGTCGATTCTCACTGTTGGTATGGATGCTTTATGTGTGCGGAATTGAATCTAAACTGTAGTCCCTTCTAATTAACCTTTGCGTAGCAAAATTTAGTGCTTTCATAAACCAACCAACCAACCTTGATAAAAAATTGCGTTGTAACATGCATAAACAAAAATGAAATGGCACTCAACGAGGCACTGGGTCTACTGTTCCTGATAGCAACACATATTTGGCCTTTTATTCTTAGAGTAAGTGTTCGTTTTATAGACGACCTTTTCGGGATTTTTTTTTCTACCATAAAGCGCAAACTTGTCTTTGCAATACATAATTTTATTAAACATCGCTATAATTTATGTTTTTCTTTGATAAAAGAGAATTAACGCCATTCTTATGGACTAACAACTCATTATAGATGCTTTCGTCCAGTAATTTTTTGAGTCAATGGTAATAGAAGATCATTTGTCGCTAATTTTAAGAATAATGATAGCAACCAGTATTATAAATGCAATAAGGTAAATTATTATTGGAATTGGTAGCTTACTGTTTCTTTCCCAGCTAATGGAAGTATAGGCCACTGGGGTTGTTTGTTTACTTTGTCGCTTTTCTTGTGTGAAAAATCGGCTACAACTTTTTTTTATTCGCAATACATGTTTTATACTCTGAACAACGACATCTGATGTTTTTCTGATAATTTAATTTTTTCTTATTATTAGCTGTTATTGGAAAATGGTCTGTTTTCACATAAATTTCATAGTCAAATGTTTGTAGAAAAGACAGGTGCATATGCCTCTTGAACATTAATGACAAAATTCGGTATTTTTCTCTTAACTGGGCGCAAGTGATAAATTGCCAAATATGGTTCAAAAGTCGCATTTTTGGGGAGGGAGTCTATTGACTGCAATTATCTTGATTAAAGCACATGAATGAATACAATATATAAATAAATTTGAAATTTATTCATCAAGTAAATATTTAGTTGGGAAGCCAAAATTCTTTAAGCGCTTATAAAATTGTCTCCAAAATGATCCTCTTATTGTTATTATCTAGCGAATCTTTATGGTGATGGTGGACTTTCAAATTACCAAAAATCGAACAAAAATTAGAAATTTCGGGGGGAGGTGTATTAATATTTTAAAATATGTAAATATTGGAATAAAATGCATTTAAAATGTGTAATGAAAATGAAAATGAAAACTAGGAGGCTTTAGAAAAGTAAATATTAAAGGTAGGTGAAAAAATATCTTTTAAATGGCTTTTTTTCAAAATGCGTAATTTCCAGATTTGCAAGTCTTTCAAATTCTCCTTCCATCATAATTTTTGACGACATTTTATAACATTTTTAATAAATACTCCTCTAATACATAAAAATAAAGTTATGTATCCGTTTCCGGTTTCGCCATCATTCAGATTATCAAAGTTTAACTTAAGTGTAGAAAAGAAAAAAAATTTCACGAAAATTCAGAGTACAAGTATAAAAATATTTACTAAAAATTAACTATTCAACAAAAGCACAAAGTAATACGCTATTTAAAATGTATTTATAAGCAATATAAATGAAAAATTAAGAGAGAAAGTTAAAAATTGTACCGCAAGGAGCATCTAAAAAAAATAATAAAAATTTTAATTTTTAAAATATAAAAAAAAACATTTAAAATATTTATAAAATTTTATAAGGTGTTTGATATATTTATACTTTAATGAATATAAATACAAAATTTCATATGTCTGAGGTAAAAATTTCAAAAATTGTATTGTAATGTCCATCATCCCCTTAAATGCAGCATAGCTTTTATCTATTTAACTATTTTCATAGAGTTGCCCTGTTGGCGACATTCTATTTGCGCTAATACCCCAGTCAAAATAGACCCGATTTTGACGAATGGCTAAAAAAAATATGAAAGTTTTGAAATTTGGTGGAGATGCTAATGAACATTTGGAGGCATGCTAATGAACATACTAAAAGTCCCCACAGATCAGACTTGAGCTTTCGCCACCATCTTGGAAAATGTGTACACTTTTTTGGTTTTTTGGAAATAACTTTAAAAATATTGATTTTATAAAAAATAATTAAATACAAAAATTAAAGACCATTAAATTATGAACAAAAATCATTCATAACATTTTTTTATATGTCTAACAGGAACAAAGATAATTGACTTTGAAAAGAGCGCTCTATCACACCTGGGACGCGCAAGCGCGGTTCCCCATCGCGGTGGGGGGATATACCCGCGCATGTGCATACCATAATTAGCCAAATTAGTTTTACACTAAATGGGAAGGCTTTTTCTATTTTTTCAAATAACTACGGAAATATTAACTTTACGTAAAAAAAGTTTATTTCAAAAATTAAAAAAACATTAAATTATGTACAAAAACGATTTTATACATTTTTGTCGTAAACCTAACAGGAACGAATATATTGACTATAAAATGCGCTTTGATAATGGAGGTAGCTTCTACAAAAAACATATATTTTTGTATAAGTCTAACACGAACAAAGATAATTTGGAAAGAGCGGTTGGAACATTTAAAATCTGTTTCGGTTCATTCGTTGTGTCGGAGAAATTACACCAGACCAGGAAGTATAAAAGTTGATTTAAAAAGAAATGCAGAAATCGCGTCAACATCCCAAAGTGAAGAGCGCGCGGTAAGTTTACGATCTTTTTTACCTCAGTTCGATTTTCGAACAAAATGTTTCTTTTGTACGGCAGTGATAGACGAAGAATTCAAAGCAAGACAAAAGAAAAAATCAACTGACAGGCGAAGAACTATATACGAAGTTAGGAGTCTCGAAATGAAAAACAAAGTTCTTGAAGCTGCAGAGAATAGACATGACCAGTGGGGAGAGGAAGTTCAGTGTCGTATAATAAACGTTGCTGATTTAGTTGCAGCTGATGCGATTTATCACCAAGATTTCTTCGTGACTTTTTTTTCTACACACTGCACCAATCAGAAAGAGAGGGCGGCCTGAGTCGGATTACGTCTCAGCAGCTGTAGACGAAATATCCTTCTTCCTTGATAATAATGACGACTGTAAATTCTCACTACCCGAACTCAAATCTCAACTTACAGGGATAGTTCCAGACGACATCACTTTGAGAAATAAGTCGAAATGATCGTGACAAGCGTCTACGAATAGTACAAACTGCTGCAGCCATAATAAAAGAAGATATCCAAACACCAGTTTATGACACTCATTGCTACCCTCCAAGTGATAACTTTTTCAGAGATGTGAACAAGGGCATTCCAGAAAGCCTAAAATCTTTTTTGGAGCACTTGATTATTAAAAAGAAAGACTGCTAAGACGGAAAAAAAGTCACTTCAATAGCTCACGTCATTATATCAGCGCTAAAGCCACGATCATTTATGTCTCCTCTGCTCAATGGTCTTGCTTTATTTTTGTACAAAAAGTTCTGTTCCAAGAATTTAATAACAATGCTCTCGAATTTGGGATTTTGTTCTTCTTACTATGAAGCCTAAACACTTGAGATGTCAGCTATAAATCATCCGCAACCCCAAATGCGTGAGGGATCATTCTGCCAATTCGTATTTGACAATGCAGATTTCAATGTGTCGACAGTCGATGGCCTGAATACGTTTCATAGCAAGGGGGCATTGCTTGTTTAACTCCAGAGTCAGCAGTGGAACCCGGGACGAAGATAAAAAATTAACCGAACTTACATCCGCATCGACCGTAGGCAAAATGGGAATCATTCCTCTGGAAACGTTTGAAAATTTTCGAGGGCCTGGGTTAAAAACAATTACTATCGAAGTTTTGAATGTCTTAAATCCTTTAGCGGAAGATTTACCACTGCCTAAGCCATCCGATATCTCCTGGATGTGTGATAAGTGGTTAGGTCTTCCACAGATACCTGAATGGAAAGGAATTTTCCATTGTATAACCAGAAACCAGCCTTGTGAAAAGACCAAAGTAATACCCTTTCCTTTTGTTAATTCACCACCAAGCAAATATGACACCATTTTCACTGTGCTGAAATATGCTGCCCAGCAGTGTGTTAAAATGCACCAAAAGTCTTGCATACTCACGTTTGACCAACCACTGTATATTAAAGCTCGAGAGATAGTCGCAGAAACATCCAATCCATTATTATCAAGTTGTATTGTGAGGCTTGGTGGATTCCCTCTTTTAATGTCATTCTTAGGCTGCATTGGGTACATAATGGCTGGAAGTGGGTTAAAAGAAATACTCACTTTGATTTATGCACCTACGTCAGTAGAAAAAATGTTGCCTGGCCATGCATACGCTAGGGCCGTCCGAGCTCATTTATTGACCCAAACAGCTTTAGCAAAAATAATTTTTGATGGCATGGACATATCGGATTTGGAATGTAAACATCTCCGTGAGTTGTTTCGAGATTTTGCTACTGAACCACCATCGCAAGAGACCTTAAACGCACACACTCAAATACGAGCCAACGAAATTAAAATGAGGAAGACTTTGGAGCACCTGAAAAAGAAAGGCCCAACTGCCTGTGGGGCTGGAAGCGTCAAGAGCAAATTATTGTGGCCATCACAACTATGGATGCAGTAGCTACCGATTCAGTTTTAAACATGGTGTTTTGCAACTGTAAGACTGACTGTGGAGTAAGATGCGGATGTCGGAAAGCAGGCATAAACTGCACAACGGCCTGCAATAATTGCAATGGGGTATGTCAGAATGGCATCAGCCCTGTTGATGATGACGATCGAATGAAAGAAGTTGATGAATGGGCCGATGCTAGCGGATCCGTAGACGGTCTATACATTCCTGACGAACGGGAGAATCCTGTACCGAAAAAATGTATAAAATCGTTTTTATACATAATTTAATGTTTTTTAATTTTTGAAATAAACTTTTTTTTACGTAAAGTTAATATTTCCGTAGTTATTTGAAAAATTGAAAAAAACCTTCCCATTTAGTGTAAAACTAATTTGGCTAATTATGGTATGCACATGCGCGGGTATATCCCTCCACCGCGATGGGGAACCGCGCTTGCGCGTCCCAGGTGTGATAGCGCGCTCTTTTCAAAGTCAATTATCTTTGTTCCTGTTAGACATATAAAAAAATGTTATGAATGATTTTTGTTCATAATTTAATGGTCTTTATTTTTTGTATTTAATTATTTTTTATAAAATCAATATTTTTAAAGTTATTTCCAAAAAACCAAAAAAGTGTACACATTTTCCGAGATGGCGGCGAAAGCTCAAGTCTGATCGGTGGGGACTTTTGGTATGTTCATTAGCATGCCTAAACAAACATCTCCACCAATTTTCAAAACTTTCATATTCTTTTTAGCCATAAAACCTATTTTGACTGGGCTATAATGGCGATACTTGTTAGCGCAAGCGCCAAAAGCGCCTGGCTAACAAAAAGTACCCAAAGTTCTAGTACATAAAACTATAGAACTCAGTTGCTAAAAATGTTCTCAATACCATCAGATGTGAAAAAGAATCAAATACAACTCTAGAAACAAGAAATTAGGAGAATTTATATGTCTTTTAGGGATACAGAAATTCAAAAGGGGTATACGTTAAAATATATAAATACATATTCAGAAGAAAGTGTCCAAACTTTTAAGAAACACTGACACGGATGTCACTGGGTTTTAATATTAACTAAAAGAAACTGATCTTTCAGCTTGGGGCAATTATATGTGATATCAGATTACGTGGACTTAAAAAACTGAACCCAAAAAACCTCTAATACGTCTAGGGTTTATATGTGCCATGTTTACCGATCTATTTTAAAGCGTTAAAAGTTTTAAAAACAACTGATTATACAAGTTACTTCTGCAAAACGTTCCCAGAATATCTTTTAAGTTCCCTAAGAATATTCCGCAAAAGAATTATGATTTTTCCCCCCTCCTACTAAAACGCAAACTTTTCCTGATGAGATATTAATTGCCCTCATTATTTCCTCCATATCATTTGAATTAATGAGTGCATCTTTCAGTCTCGAATCGTTCTCTGAAGTCGGTGTCTATTATTAGAATAATGATATTGATTCGGGAGAAACAGTAAAGGAAATGTTTTTCATTTCACTTTCCCAGGGGTGTATCAGTTGGTTTCATATTAAACACAAGTATTTTGTGCAAGTGACAGGAAATAAGTTAGTGCCTGTGTGCTTCAGTCAAAGCTCACTGATACCATTCTTGCTCATAATTTAGAGTTAATATTATTAGAATTTAGCTTATAAGCCTTATCTGCAATGAATATCTACAATTAAGCAATAGGCCTACTTTATTTTTAATTTTGTTCTGAACTAAAAAGCTCTCCCTTTGGAAAATTGAGTTACAGGTGCATCTATTAATCGAATTGATCAAACGATTACTTCACAGACAATTAAAATTTTATCATTTATAAACTGATATATATAGAGAGAAGTTGGGATTATGGACCCTGCATTTATTATTAGAATAATGATATTGATTCGGGAGAAACAGTAAAGGAAATGTTTTTCATTTCACTTTCCCAGGGGTGTATCAGTTGGTTTCATATTAAACACAAGTATTTTGTGCAAGTGACAGGAAATAAGTTAGTGCCTGTGTGCTTCAGTCAAAGCTCACTGATACCATTCTTGCTCATAATTTAGAGTTAATATTATTAGAATTTAGCTTATAAGCCTTATCTGCAATGAATATCTACAATTAAGCAATAGGCCTACTTTATTTTTAATTTTGTTCTGAACTAAAAAGCTCTCCCTTTGGAAAATTGAGTTACAGGTGCATCTATTAATCGAATTGATCAAACGATTACTTCACAGACAATTAAAATTTTATCATTTATAAACTGATATATATAGAGAGAAGTTGGGATTATGGACCCTGCATTTATTATGGAACCCCGTTAATATCTGCCCTATGCGCAGGTGCAGGCACTAATTATAGCAGTGATCTAGAGTCCTGGGTGGCTGCAATGGATAGTCAAGGTCATTGAACCCAGTTCACTCGCAAATGACGTCCTGTGGCCAATTGTTTGATTTTCGAGTTTTGAATCTTTTTCTGAGGAAAGTAAAAGTGAATATTTTACATATCTACTACTATGTTTTGTAAAAACTGATTCCTGGGCCTTATGATACACGACATGAAGTTCCATTTGAGCTAGTTTGAAATTATATTCGATGTAACTCATAATGGGAAAAACGAGTTTGTTTCCAAGATGGCGTTGTTTGAAATATGGACCCGGGTCTACATGACCAACAACCGGTTTCGATGATGTAATAATAATGTTTTCATGAGAAAATGCGATTCTACAGAAGATTTCCTTGTGATACATTTTATTTTCATGTTTTGAATTCGTTTTCGGTTATTCTGGAAGCTAAGAATGCAAGTTGGGGATAAATCTCCCGCTAGCAAGAACGTTGTAGTTCGCAGAAGAAGTTGGCATAGGTGAAGATGGTTGAGGCTATCCAGAAGCTAAGATGCGGAGAAATGGGGCTAAAGGAAGCTGCCAGAGTGTTTGGTGTATCAAGAATAACTTAGACATTATTGGCTTCACAAGTGGATAACCCAGTAGCAGATTTGGCTATACAAAATCTAGGGTTTGGTTTTGGTTTCAAGCGCTACGGTCAACTTTTGTTATACAAGGGCTAATTAGACAGGTACATACAGTTTAAAGCAGATTCCGAACGGCCACAAACACCCATGCCATCAGTGGGACCCACAGGATCTGAACCAAATGCCAGTGCCCTAGCCATTCGGCCATCAACCGGCACAAAAGTTAGTGGCCTAATTGCTAGAGAAGGAGGCCGTATTTCACGGTCTCACTCGAGAAGATATTAGGAAATTGACGTTCCAATTGGCTGAACGCAAGAATATCTCCCACACTTTCATAAACGAAGCAACAGGGAGAGACTGGCTAAACCAATTCCTCACTCTCAGACAAATTTCGATCAGAAAACCCACAGGGACGTCATATGCACGTGCAAAAGGATTCACACTTGAGCAGGGGGCTGGTTATTTTTATTTGCTGGAAGGCTTGTGTTCTAGGAATCATTTCCAGAATCTTCAATGCAGATGAGAATGGTCTAAGTGTGGTTCAGTGAAAAGTTTCCCAAGTCATCGGGTTGAAGAGAAAACGTCAGATGGGAACTCTCACTACAGCTGAACGTGGTTTTCCGGTAACTGTGGTTTGCTGCATGTGTGCTGGGAAAACATATTTTCCACCATTGATGATATTTCCTCGTAAAATCTTAACGGATCAGCTTATGAATGGAGCCCCATCTGGAGCAATTCGAAGATCTCATCCCTCTGGGTGGATACAAGCCCATATGTTTACAGAGATATTCCAGACCAGCAAGAAGCATCGTGCATCTTTTGTGAAGGTGTATTCAAAGATGACACATGAGGAGAACTTTGGTTTCGCTGCGTGATGAGCCTACACTGGACTCATCCTGTGTGCACCGGAGCCTAAGCTGAGTTTCATATTTGCGACATTTGTCGCATTTTTTTATATAGATAATATTTTATAATCCAGCTGTTTAATAATATTGTCACGGTTCAAAAGCACCGCAACATTAAGCACAGAGGAAGGAATCAATTAAGAAGTGATCGAGTTAAGAGAAGCAATAACGAATGGTAAATAAGCGAGGGACGTGGACATAGTTTAAAAAAGAAACAGGATGCTTAAGGGCCATTAAGGATGAAAAGAATCCGACAAAGGAAGTGTACAATGTGGGGTATTCTTAGGCATGAAAAGAGAGCACAGACCACATGCAGATGTGAAAGATATAGGAAGAGGGGAAAGCACACTAACGAGGAAAATGCGTTGAATAGTGATGGTTTGGGCTAAGTGGTGGAAAATCGGAAACAGATGATATTCGAGAAGATGGGAATATTGCCGTGGGAATAATGATGATGGGATGCGAGTGGCCCCACCTACGAGAAGGCGGAGAAAAAGAAGATTCTGGAAAGAAATGAGTAGTCCAATAGAGTAGGAATAAAATATATCTGACCAATAAAAAAACGAAGGAATGAGGGGGATCCAAAATGAAAGGGGGAAAGAAGGAAGTGGACTAAAAAATAGACACGCAAGAAAAAGATTCATTCATGCTAGAGAAATATGAAATGACGACTCGCGAGCTGGCAGCGAAGCAGCGGCGTTAGACATTTTTTTTATGCAGAGAGCACTAGTACTGTGGACGGAAACCAGCCAGCCATTGATGGGAGTGACGGGAAGTTATTAACCCGAATGCCTCGAGTCCACAATAAGCAGAGAAACCACTCTAGATGATGGTCAATTTGAAAGAGCTACGAAAGACGAAAATAAACCCCAGCCAGCAGAACTCCTGTGAATAAGGCCCGAACCGACAACAGGAAGAAAGAAGTGCCCCACATCCAAAGGAGCTATTAGCAAGATCCGACATCTAGCCAACGAGACGGACAATGGATCGAGTTTCTGAAGAAGCGTGCAGAATGTCACAGAAAACCCCACACGCCAGTGATTGCCATGCTAAATGTGCCCAAGGACAAAAGATTGGGAAGAATCGTCAGTGAAGGTATAGTGCTGTCTATAATTGATATATATTTAACGTGTATAAAGTGCGCCTCTCATCCTTGATTCAGATAATGATAGTTAGTGTATAAGAGTTACATGAATTGATAGTATAAAATGGTTATATGGGTAGCTCACCCCTTAAATAAATAATCGATGTATGAACATGTTATGTAAATGTTTAATGCAATTTTAATGATAACTATTAAGGAATAATGATGATGAATAAATGTATTAAGCAAAATTTGATAATTTTTTATTAGAGGGAATACCTCGTAATTAACTAATTGAAAGTAGATTATTAACATAGAAGGTTTACGAATAAGAGAAGGTGAATTGTGTAATAGTGTTCATAAATGAATTAAGTGTAAAACTTACATACTAAAGATAATGTACTGATTTAAATAATGTGTATGAGTGTTATGTTTTTAATAAATCCATCTGTAATTTATCAATCAGATAATCTGTAATTCTTCACAAACACAACGCGGATATTAACAGCGTGGTCGAACAAGTAGATAGTAAGTGCATAATTAATGATTGGTAATTCACCTCAAACTGACAACTTAGACCACGGTACTAACCACTGTATGCTTCAAAGAAGACCATTACAAATATATTATCTTTCTTTCACTTTTTCAGTTGAAAATTTTTCCCTTTTTTGTTTCCAGCTATTTAATAAATAGATATGTGATTTTTTGGTAAAAAAAGGGGGGGGGGGGCATATTACCTCCACTTTGGGTCACCTGCAAGTTTTGACTTTTTTCACTTATGTGATTGCATACATCTTAAAATATGATTTAACGGCAAATCCAATTAAGGATGTTTAGATGATGAGTTACGGAAGAGGTTAGAGCCCCAAAATATGAAAATCAGTCTTTGGTATGACCACAGTGAGCCAAAAATTAAAGGGGGATCCACAATCCCACCTTCTCATCTCTCTCTCTCTCTCTCTGTATATATATATATATATATATATATATATATATATATATATATGTATATATATATATATATATATATATATATATATATATATATATATATATATATATATATATATATATATATATATATATATATATATATGTGTGTGTGTGTGTGTGTGTGTGTGTGTGTGTGTGTGTGTGTGTGTGTGTGCGTGTGTGCGTGCGTGTGTGGGTGTGTGTGTGTGTGTGTAAGTAACAAGAAAATACATTTTCCTAAATTACTTTTAATGCATATCCTCTTTTTAATAAAGTATGACCCTCTTTCAAATTGCAACCTAAAAATAATGTAAGTTATAATTTATATCATCCCTGCAGATCATTCTGCAGGCATCTGAAATATCGGAAGTGCATAACACCACCATATCTGGCCCGAACCGAGCGCCTCGTTAAATTGTATATAATAAATAAGTTCTGTTTTCAAATTCTTCCTTTTGGTAAAACGCAGATCCAGTAAGCGCGTGATCTAGCAATTAATTTATCCCCAGAAGAACCACGACGTGGACGAGTGAACTCAACGAGACTAAATTCGTCCAATTAAAAAATAAGTAATGTAGATCTTCCTGGTGTCAATATCACCAAACAGTCATTTAATAAATGCATGAACAGAAGACTTCTCTCTCTCTTCGCACCTAACTCTCATTGCTGACTGATCTGCTGACCACGGACGCCAGAATTCCGGTGGTCACGACGGCTCTTGTCACTTAACGCTGCCATGTAAACACTGCTGTTAACACGTACCAGACAAGTCCAGTGGCCACTGCAGCTATTGCCCTCTGATAAATCGTTTTGGAATTTGTGTTTCTCTACTATGGCTCCATGTTTTTTTCTCTCAACACCCAACGAGCGACTGCATCTATATGAACAATACTTCGTCTGACTGCATCTCTAAGTTGTCCGCTGATATGCAATTCATTCAGTTGTGATTATTATCCCCCCCTCCCCACACACACACACACATATATATATATATATATATATATATATATATATATGTGTGCGTGCTTCTATAATTTAGTAGAGGAATGGGAAGTAAAATTTAAATTTCTCATTCGAAGAGAAAATATTAAAAAAAATTAGAATTCATGATGAAATACAAAATTTATGAGTCTATTTTACATCGTAGCCCAAAGTAATCATTAAAAGAATTGAAATATCAAGGAGAAAAATTGAAACTTAAACTCCGCCAATCTGGAATAATTTAGAATACACGAAGTTAAACAAGAGGAAATATACATTTAAAAATGGAACGCAATAAATGCAAAGCATTCGCATATATAAATAGCAAAATGTTAAGTCTTTCTTTCAATGAACATCAGAATAAATTTTTAATCTTATTTCCCAAGTAAGTCGTAAGTTTATGAAATAATTTATTCAATTCATTTTTTATTATGTATAAAAAATTAACTATTTCCAGTTTATTTACAAAACAGAAAGGGGTTTAAAAATGGCACTCCGTTTGGATTCCAAGGAGTGAGCCGTTGCAAAAGAACCTAATGTCTAAATATAGCGGAGTTAAAATATTCCTCATGTCTTTTTTGAGATTATAAAATTGTTCATTTCTCTTCCAAAATTAGACAATTACTGCTATTATTTTTAAAAATAGACTATCTGCGTTTTAAAGTAACGATTATATCAAAGATATTAAAAATTCAACATTTAGTAAATGTTCTGCAACAAAGAAAGAAGGCAAACGGGACGTTTCTTCAGTAATATGGGAATGCATTTTGATTCAGAAGAGACGCAAAATCATTTTCATTTTTGACTCCCGTCTAGAATAGAAGTATAGAGAAATAGTTCATTTTTTAAAGCGAAATACTTCAGTCAATGTTTATTTGAGATACGTAAACAATTTTGTTCCGATCATTTAAAAGGACTTTGTATAATACCAAATATACGTAGAGTTTTATAAGCAATAAAAATTTCATTAATAGGTATTTTTGAGTTATTTTCGAAATTTTGCATTTTTTACTCAAATTTGAATTTTAGAAAATTTTGAAGGATATGAATATTAAAAATTCTTCAGTATATAATAATGAGTATTTTTTTTCTCGTTTATAATATTCTTTAATTTGGCTTTGTACTGTAGATTGTGATATCTCGTGAACGACTACTTGTTTAACGCTGAATTACATGTAACTTTGTAGCTACATTCTATGCGGAGGATAACTTGCAATTTCTGATGATGATCTTAAAATATGAAATTCCAACTGAACTCAGAGTTCATAACACAGATCTTAGCAAAATGAAGGTATTTAAAACAAAATTAAATTTTTATGGACAAATAACGTATTACATATAACTTTTTTCTAATGCGGCATTCTTTCATTTTAAAGGCATTTGCCTGTACGACTTAACAAGTATAATTTCGCAGAATTCGATGGAGACAAACGACAGCTTTCTTTATATTTAGCAAAAATATTAGCTTAAAACTGTCGAATTATATAGCTCCACCTAAAAAATATATATGAAAAAGTATATCAGACTTTAAAAATAATAAATGAAGGCTAAAGAAGATGTGAATGCTTAAACCTTTAAATCCTATCTTCTGCAATTTATATTAATTTCAAATTCTGAAGATTTTGCATTGAACTTAATACCTTAAAACTTTCACTTCTTCGGCTATCTGAACTAGAATAATTCCCTTTAAAACTATGGATACAAAGTGACTGTTTAAGAAAAAAATCTAAAATTGGACAAATATATAGAGAATATCATTTATATGTGGATGTTTATAAAGTTGAAAACCAACCGCTTATGTGATACCTGTAAAGAGCTAAAACATTTGCTTGATTTAGAATTGTAAACAGCGTTATCTTGATAAATGTCGTATACTTACATTTCAATTAATTCCCAGCAATCATTTATCACGAACAAACTGAACTGTAATAACGTATGATTGCCTGCAGTGTAGAACTATTCAGTTATATTTAAGCGGGAACATGGAATAGCAACACACGATTATTATGCAGAATGTATTTTGACAAACCACATAAATGTGGAAACGCGCAATTGGTTTCTTCCGAGAACTCTTTAAAATTTATTAATTTCATTTGCATATATTCGGTTTAAAATACACATTAAGTGGTTATTAAAGTCGGCATAATAATTATAATTGTTACATATACTAAATAGTTTTATCAATATTAATATCCCAGGGCCGGATATAGCGTAGTGGTAGCGTGTTGGGTTTGAAACGCGGGTTGTTTAGTTCGAACCCCGACGAACGTCATTAATACCTTCGTGTCTAAGCTGGATACGTACACGTTAAATCCGTAGACCGGACAGTCCTTCTATGATGTCATACTGGGTGAGAGAAAGCACGAGCCCTCATATTTAGCCATTGCTTTATCAAAATTAAGGTGACTAAAGAGGGGGTGGTGGAAGTGCAACCGGATTATATGAGAATGTCTTCACTTAGAAGTTCCCTGCGTTGTTAAACATAATAATCGAAGAAAAACCTTCATTGCTGCATAGCATAATTTTCTAGTTAGATTTAAATGAATCTGAGCTAGAAGTACCCTTGCCAAAGCCATTACACTTACTCATTATCACACAGTTTATGAAAATATCTTCA
>OU015497.1:136071228-136091228 GCA_907164885.2 Dolomedes plantarius | reverse complement strand
CTAAAAAAAATCATACATAATTCAAAATTTACTTCGCATTTTTTTAATTTGATCCATAAATATTGGCTTTTAAAAATTTCCTCAGCAGCAACTTTGTAAACTAAAATTTGATGTCCCATAATATTCATTAAAATCACTGAACAAGGAAAAAAATCCCAAATTTTTCAAAGCTTACTGGAGCGTTCATGAACCCCTCAAAAATTTAACGAGATATAAATATTTATTGAATTGATTACTGGAGATTAAGTAATGCACGCTTCTGGTAGTCGAATAAGTAGGGTAGCATGATATTCAATTACTTTTTCTGATTGTATTAATGCTCGGAGCCGTGTAATATAAATAAGAACAGATTTACGAAATCAGCAATGGGTGAAGATAAATAGTCACAGCTGTAAGTGTCAAGCCCCGTTAGGAGATTTTTCTTCCATTGAAGAGAAAGCCTAGATATCTAGACAATTTAATTCACTTAAGATATTAGTGTACTGTAAGACAAAAATAGGGAAAGTCAGTTAAAAGAATTGTAATCATTTGATGAAATGTTCGTCACATATCCATCCTTTTGTAACGACGATATATTTTTTAAGCTGTGTTATCTGCTGGGACATTAAATTAAGTCCTCTTGAGTGAGCAATGGGCATTTTTTCTACATCATGGAGAAACAGATCTAAAATTAAAGATTAAAGTCATTTCCTATCGGTTACAAATACCCATTCTATCCACTCACTCGATTCCTTCGAGTCTGAAACTGAATGTCAGTTCCCTAATTGTTTAGCTACTACCAGACTATTGTTAATAGGTTTAATATCAAAAGGATATCCTCAGACTCTTTCCAGGTGGTGGCAATATAATTCTACAGCCATTAATCCCCTTATAAACAACCCTTATATATATATATATATATATATATATATATATATATATAACATGAAGACCCCTATATCCTTTTCAAATTCTAGTTTCTTATAAATTTCCTTGGGCGCTTGAGTTAATTCCATTTCTGATTTTAAAGACAATGAATCTGTGTAGCGTCACCGCCAAAATCACAAATAATCGCGCATATTACATCAGATAACACGCCACCTCTGACATCAGAGTCATGGGTTCAGCCAATGGCTACAGACATTTTGATCACATGGCAATACGCTCGTGAAGTTTATAAAAGCTCAAGCATGCCTCCAAGAGTAGGATTTTGGCGTGGCTCTGTTGCCTACTAAACCGCCGTCATCGATGTTAAAAAAGGGGGAAAAAAAGTATTTACAGACGTGAAAAGAGAATTGTGTTATTGGCTACGACTATCTTTATCTCCGGTGTAACATGCCGGCTCCGGTCATCATTTACACGGGGTCGGTATGTTACATATATATATATATATATATATATATATGTGTGTGTGTGTGTACGTGCGTATATATATATATATATATAAGATAAGATAGGCTAGGATAGATGAGGTGTATTGAAAGGGGAATATAAGTAGATTTATAAAGAAAGAGACAGTGGCGTAGCGAGGGGGAGGGGTAAGGGGGTCTATCATGTCCCAGGCGCCTCTCGCAGAGGGGGCGCCAAATGGTCCTTTTCACGAATTCTATATATTGTATTACTATTATGTTTTTCGGAAGGTGAGGATGACAAAAAGGTATCGAGCCCTGGACGCAAGTTTTGCTCGCTTCGTCACTGAAAAGAATAAATTGAATAAAAACGCAGGCAAAAATTTTTTATCACAACAAGAGATAAAGTAATAAAGTCATAACTTTTTAACTAACATTTTAACTACCTAACTTCATTAAAAAGTTATAACTGGAACGACAATAAAAATTAACAAATATTATACGTGAATTGAACGTTAAAGGAATACACAACTATACAGTGGTGTTCAAAAATGAAAGAAATTTTCAAATTTCTCTCATTTCAATAATGATTTGAAATAAAATAATTTGATTTCTGACTCTAGAGCAATTTAGTCAGAGCACAAATTTAATGGAACTAAGCAGCAATTTTGAAAAGAAAATTTTAATGGGGGAGGGAGCGTTTAGAAAAATTTTGAATTTCGTGTTACATTTGAAAATCGACCAAGTGACATTTGTGCAAGAAGTTAAAGTTTTTTTTCAATTGTATTCTTATTAAAGTGGTGGTTTATTTTATTTACTATCGGCTAATTTTCCTCTTAAGGTACACAATACCTTAAGTACCCTCTTGTGATTAGAATGTTGCAATGAAGAATGAACTTCTTAAAGGAAAAATTACTTTCATCTCGAAAAAGGCTCCAAAATTTCAATAGCATTATCATGCTTCCCTAACATTAAAAATCAGCGAAATATTGAAATTATTTTGTTTTAAATTTTACATTCTTTGAGTACAAATATTTTATTTCAAATGGAATAGTTGATAACTGGTAGAAGAAAATTTTACTCTATAATGATTGAATGATGGGTATTTTATCCATGGCTAAAAACTTAAGCAAATTTTCTATGAAAATGAAGAAAAAAATTAGATTACTTTTTTTGGACCTACGCAGAAAAATACTGATATCCTATCTCCCATTTTGAAACCGTACTGAATATAGTTAGAATACAAATCAGATCGTACCAGTTACCAAAAGTGAGAGACCAAAGATTACGAAATCATGAAAGTGAAACTTAATAACCATCATAAATAGTCCTCTTGAAAGAAGTAATATTATTCGAGAAACTTATTCTATTATAATCCCTGTCCAAATATACACAATAATTTTATTCATTATCTCTATAAATCCTGCTTCATCTGATTATATATCCAGTATAGTTGAATATTCAAATCTTCTTAATTACACACAAAAGGGAAAAATGTAGGTTCTATTAAAACAATCCATGCTTCGTAAAGCACGAAACCCACCCCTAAAGTAAAACTTTTCTCAAATACAATCCGTGATTCTCAATTATTGAGATTACTATTTTTTATAAAAAATGTTTATAATTGAACTCCAACACCACATAATTTCGATGAGAAAACATTCTAATAAGATTATTTTATTAGTATTTTGGGACAAATTAATTCATTTAATTTCCTTTATCCTTAAAATCAGCTATCGGAATGCCAGATATAATGGCATAATTTTCGATATCAGCCACTGAAAAAAAAAACCTTACTGACGTAACATGAATGTCACAACTAGAAACCGCAATTTTTCGGGGTGTAGGAATTTTTACCTGTTAGCTCTCGTAAAAGAATTTCCATCTTAGTGAACTGTCCTAACTTTTCATCTGTACGAAATAATGAAACCAGGTTTTTTTTTCTTTCCCAATTCTGGCTAATCCATGAAGCAAAATTGCCTGCTATATAGCATGGAATATATTTGCCTTAAAGATCAACCTATGAGGACAATCCTTAGTGTATTGATAACAGAAATGGTAATTTGGCAGTGGCAAAAAGAGATATTATTACTAAACGTCATTTCACGTGTAATTTTAATGTGAATTTATAGATAAGTTTTCAGCTTCTACTTATATATACATACACACACACGCACACACACACACACACACACACACACACACACATATATATATATATATATATATATATATGTATGTATGTATGGTTATATATATATATATATATATATATATGTATATATATATATATTGGATGGGTCATGATGTGTTTGAAACCTTTCTTAACCCATTTCTTTTATTGAACTTTTATTTCGATTTCAACGTGATAACGTTCAGCTTCAGAATAAAATTTTATCCTGGGAACACTGATAACGAAATTTTCGTAAGAGACTTTTGATGTCTCCAGGCTTAAGCCTTAGGAAAAACATATACAGGATTATTATGAAAATGGGTATGAACATCTGGTCAAAAACAGCAACGAATCTACAGAACCTAAACTACAAATTTCCAAAGAGTGAAATACATTTTCTATTGTAGGGAGAAAATCTTGCCAGTTAAATTTAAAATCCCGTTTATGAAGTAATCAATGAAAAGGGAAATTTTATATGACATATATAATGCTATTTGAGGAAAATTTATAACTGTTGTCAGTAGTGGTCGGTTTCACATTTTAAGTTAGTTGTTAAGAATAAAAGAATGCTGTTTATTATAAAATGATTAAAGTTTAGATGTTTTTAACAATCTTAACCAATGAGAGACACTCCAGTCTGTCATTTTCAGAATTAAACATTCACAAAAATAGTGCTAGTTTTCATAAAATGGCTGGATAACTTTCTGACTCACCTATGTAACTTTGCGTGTATACGGTAATTCTAGACTCTTCTTGCAGATAATTTATCCAAACTTCAGTGCCCTCTTTATTAAAGTACATCTAATTAGCTATATCGTAATTACGATCCTTTTTACACACTTTCTGAGTTTAACATTTTATTATTGAAGGTCTACTGGCATGACCTGACACTAAACATGTTACAGGATGGTATACACGTTGAACATTATAGAAATTATTTATAATCACTGAATATTACGATATGTCTCAAATAATCAGTTGTTAATTCTTTTTTATATTATTTATTTTCATCACAGACACCCGCATAAAGCATACCTAACAACTATGATCTCTTAATTGAAAGCCAAAGAAGCTCAGAATAATCTAAACTAAATATGAAGCATGCTGGAAGACAACCATCCCTACTTTATACAGGCTAATCAAGCGAAACATGATGAATTAAGTGCATGTTGCAGATATATCAAGTAAACGTTTGTAGAATCTTTGGATTCGAGTCCACAGCTTTCCTTGCGTGTGTGTAGTTGTTCAAAACTGGTCATTTTATCTCTCCGTAATTTCCCGAACAATGCACATAACCAATCCGGGAGCAAGATAAAATTATACTAGCATAATATATATATTTATTTATAAATAAGAGGCAGAAACCGTTAGGCTTACAACAAAACAATTACTATCCACTGTCCGTATCAAAATAATATTCAACCCCCTTTTCTCTGCATATTTGCATTAGCATTTTATTATTCCGCGTAATATCGACTCATTTCTCTCATAAATTTCCATATTTTATCCATTTCTGGAAATCGTTACTTGAATCGAAATTAGAGTTATCTTAGCTTAACACATTTAGGAGGCGCGAGAGTGTAGAGGAGAAATGCCGAATTTCACCCTTCTCTCACTGAATTAGATTCCAGTTTCCAAATTTTCGGACGTGACAAAAATGTTCGAGATATTTCGATTAATTTTCGGAAAGATTCAGAAAAGTTATATATTGGTGTCGATATAAGAGCACGCATAACTTGTTTTTTTTTTGACAGAAGATAATTTGATTCTAAAACTTTACTTTTGAGTATGAAGTTCCGTTTTAAGTAATATATATCAGGATTTTATGTGTGTGGTGCAACAGTTCAGCATAAAGCGATCAGAAATATGATATTACCTTTTAACGTAATACTGTATATGTAATTGATGTTTTACCTTATATGTTTTATTTCCTCTACATGCCCTGAGGTAGTTTCATTAACGGCCAATTAATATATATATATATATATATATATATATATATTTATAAATTTACATACATTAGGGTGAAGCGAAAAAAAATTTTTTTAATTTTTTTCTTTCCTGTATCATCAATTATTGACCCATGGCCCAAGATGCAAAAGTGCAAAATTTCAACCTGTTTTGAAAATTTCTTCAGGTGACGCACTAGAATTGAAGTTTTGAAAAGTTGTATAAAAAGGCGACATTTAAAAAGGTGGTAATAAAACTCAATTATACATTTGTAATTGTTTTTATTTGTTACGCGAATTAAATATATTATATTAAAAAGCATTTAAGCAATAGATTCCTCCTTAATAATGTTTAAGTATCATTTTCAGAAGATTTTTGGACTTTGTTTTTCGTCGAAATATTGAGATTTTGTCTCAAAAAGTGGCAAGTCTTGCCTAGCTTTTATCTTCGTTCTTAGATAGCCGTCTCTTGCCTCTGAACCACAAGCAGTTAATGCAGCCTCCGTTTCTAGCTTTACACACCGTTCTACTGCCTGTGTGTGACAAGGAAACTTCTTAAAATACAGGAAATTGTTTCCTGAAGAAATTCTAGTCTTTATTTCCGTATTACTGTATTTCGTCGTTAATGGTGGTTTTATACTATTGGAAAAATGTCTTAATCGGCCGTTAAAGTGGTTTGTGTGTCTACTACATGCTAATGAATTCCCACTCCGTCATCTTTTCGCCAGCCTCGATGGTACCACGATAAGTCCAAATAGATTATTAGGAAACATTGGAAAAAGGCTTGAAAAGTGCCTAGAATATAAAGTGGTGACCTTTGAAACTGTAAGAACAGAATTGCCGGATGTTAATGCTGAATTATTAAGCACCAATCAAAAATATTTATAGGAAATGTGCTCAGCTATTTCTTGGTGGTACAATCCCGCCTAGCTTAGCTAACAGACATCCAGGAAAACTAGCACATTCCCGATGGCTTACTTGTGCAAACAGGATGCTTCGTTTATATGTAGGAACAACGAAACCATCGGTCAACCTGAAAGAACTTGTCGATTTTATTATGAAAGTGTACGCACCAACCTGGTTTGAAATCAAGACTAAACCTTTTTGTGAATATGGATAGAAGTTCTTCGTATATGCAAGACAAGCTGAAAAGAATTGTATTAAAGACTATTCTACGAAATTTATTCTTTGTGCACCTTAAAAGTTTATTGCTAGCTATGTTACAAGACAAGGAGTTACATATAAGAGAACTAGCTCTTCGAAGAATATTAAAAGCAAGAGAACAACGCGTGTTTCAGCTTCCTGATCTTCAGATCAGGGCATCACATTATTACGATTTGATAAATTGGTGGAAAGAAAATGTTACCAAACCACCAATGACGACAAAATACAGTAATACGGAAATAAGACTAGGATTTCTTCAGGAGACAATTTCCTGTATTTTAAGAAGTTTCCTTGACACACACAGGCAGTAGAACAGTGTGTAAAGCTAGTAACGGAGGCTGCATTAACTGTTTGTGGTTCAGAAGCAAGAGACGGTTATCTAAGAACGAAGATAAAAGCTAAGCAAGACTTGCCACTTTTTGAGACAAAATCTCAATATTTTCCCGAAAAGCAAAGTCTAAAAAGGTTCTGAAAATGATACTTAAACATTATTAAGGAGGAGTCTATTGCTTAAATGCTTTTTAATATAATATATTTAATTTGCGTAACAAATAAAAACAAATAAAAATGTATAATTGAGTTTTAGTACCACCTTTTTAAATGTCGCCTTTTTATACTACTTTTCAAAACTTCAATTCTAGTGCGCCACATGAAGATATTTTCAAAACAGGTTGAAATTTTGCAATTTTGCATCTTGGGCCATGAATCACTGATTGATGTTACAGGAAAGAAAAAAAAAATTTTTTTTTTCGATCCACCCTAATATATATATATATATATATATATATATATATATATATATATATATATATATATATATATATATATATATATATTTATATATGTGTGTGTATGTATATATACAGTCTAACCTCTATTTAACGAACCTCTATTTTGCGAATATCTCTATTTTGCGATCTTTTCCTTGGAACCAAGAACATTTTCGAATTTCTTCCTAAAATAACCTCCAAATAGCGAAGTGCATTCTCTATTTAACGAACTTTTTCTTGTGATCCATTTCTTTTTCTCCATATTTCTCGATATATTTCTGAACATTTCAAACTTATTCTTTCTTTTAATACATTTTATGGTCATCAATAATCTTGAACTGGTTTTACCAGTTGCCTAACTCACTCATCGTACTATTCGCAACAGTTTTTTGCAAAGGTTGGACTCACCAAATTTATTAATTCTCATTCTTTGTCAACAATAAGAAATCGGCAATTAATGAGGACGAAGACTATGTTCTCTTAGAGGAACTTAAAAAAAGGTGAATACAGCTATGGGAGAAAGAAGAAATTTACGATTCGTCGACCTGTGCTTATTGATGATTTTCTTTCACTTTATTCTGAAGCTGAAACCTCGGAAACAGCAACTGAATTGTATATTTTGGACAGTGTAAAAATATGGATATTTTGGACAGTTGGAAAAATAAAAACAATACAGCAATGAATTGCGATGAAGACGATGATGATAAAGATGGAAATGATCATGATGAAGAAATCAACAAACCTTCCTATTATGATATGCTAAAATCATTTGAAACAATCCGTCGCGGATTACAGTTTGAAGAAAATACGCCTGAAGGGGGTTTTGGTGCATTGCAAAGATGAGAGACGTATTATGAGAGAAAACAGTTTTTCATACAAAAAACTCAGACAAAATTAACAGACTTTTTCAGTAGTTAAATTTAAGGACGCATGTGGTAATGTATGCTTAAAATTTCTTGTTATAATAAATGCGATAATGTCATTAAAATTTATTAATTTTAATATAAATTTTCTATTTTTTTTAATTGAAAATACAGTGTATTCCTGGACAATGTTTTGTTTTATTCGTGTTTTCCTTGCAAATTTCTTTTTCATGGGTAATATATATAAAACAAATAGATATTAATTTATAAAATAAAGGTATGATTCATTACTATTTTTAATAATATTTAGTGTTTATGAATTTAAAATCTGTTTTATGTAGTTTAAAGTATTTTAAAAGGTAAATCTGTATTTAACGAATTTTCCATATAGCGAACTTTTTTTCGGGATTTAGCGACTTAGTTAAATAGAGGTCTGACTGTATATATATATATAAAACACATGTATATTTATGTCTGTGTATTGAGGCTTAACACTGTCGAACAATATGTGCCTGGAACAAACTATTCCATTACGAAATGTCAGTTTGAGATAAAATGCAAATTCCTTCAGATGCATATCATTTATTGATTTTGTTAAGCTAAAATCCTCGTGACACTACGAAAGAGCAAAGTCATTTATACTATAAAGATTTAACTATGAATAAGTGAAATAGATGTCGAAATTTACATAACTGCATATTGCACCAAGGAAAGAGGAAGAGATGGGGATAACAGATGCATCATGGAGGCCTATGAGTGTTTGTATTTTTATGACCACGTCATTCACAACCAAAATATTTATCAAGAAAATAAGAAGTTTCTGATTTTAAGATGACAAAAATTGACGGTAAAACTAATAGGAGAATTCTAGCCAGATATAATGAAAGTTAAAAGAGAATAACCGATTAGTTGGAGGTACACAGACTTGTAAAACCCTTTTCTACAGTCTATCACGTGTAGAGGGCTAGCACAGCTAGAATAGGTAATAGAACGTTTTCCTAGGCTAGTTTCCTTGTTACAATTTACATGTTAAGTAAAATGTGTATTGAATCAAAAATATCATGTTAATTTTAAGGTGTCATTGGATTACATATAGGTATTAGTCGAACCGTAACACCTTCAATTTTATGCAAATATGTATATTGTAGGTAATTTTTTAACCTTAAAACAATGGATGCATGAGTGTGTTGGAGAAAGCAAGGAAGACATAGCATTGGCCTTTAACATACATTTATTTAATAATTCACAAAATTCAATTAAAGTGCAATTGCTACTGGCACAATATTCCCTTTCATATTAACATTTTACATACGAGAACTCAGAAGCAGAGGCAAAATATATGATCAAAGCAATGATTTTTAGAGTCTATGGGGAGGCACTTACTACAGCTGAAGTATGCAGCGATGAAAGAAGGCAGCGACGTCAGGGACCCAAAATCATCTCATATACAGGAACATCCTGGCGGGTTACTGACACTTTTCTTAGACTCTGAGGCAGTCAAGACTCTCTATCATCTGAGCGCAAAAAAAAAATTTGAGATAAATCTGGACCTTCTCTCCTATTCCTCTCGTATTTGGAGGGGCTGTTGTCCATTTGCAGGGGGGCCATTCTGGCCCACCCCTCTTTTTCATTGGGCGGTGGGCTGTTCAGTAGTTCCTCTTCAGTAGTTCTCTTCAGTAGTTCCTACCCCAATTGGTTCCTTATTATACTGCCCCTGTCCATAGTTTACGAAGTACCTCCCCACCATAATTTTCATTTGCAATACCACTTTGACCCTTATCATCTGAAGGTTTTACTGTGGGCCAAAAATAACAACCATCCATCTTGCAATATTTATAGACTTTAGATCGCTATCACTGGCCACACCGACAGCTATTCTTCTATTTCCTCCTGGTTTACAAGCCCCTATTACCCCTTCCTCTGCAGCCTTTACAATAGATTCGTTCTTAGCCACACACCGTGGGGAATTATATCATTCCGCTTCTGCATATATAGCAAAGTGCTTCGTTCCTCTTAGTATTGTAGGATAGAAATTGCATTAGTCAATGTCATTAATTCTACATTTGTCTAAAGAAAAATGAAACAATACATACCTAGGCTATAGTATTAGCGGATAGAAATTCTGACTACAAAGTAAGAAAAACCATTGAAAAGTGTAAGAATTTTTTGTTTTAAAGCTACGAAAATGTACTTGTAAAATGTTGTTGAAACAATCCCGTTTTATTCTGATAAATTTCATACTATTATCATACAGCTCTGTCATCAGAAATTTAACTTGATTCGTTCAGACCATTACATAAGCAAACTTTATTAACTCAAACGCGTGTTTACTCTCCGATATAGCGCCGCCAATGAATGTAATTAAAAGCAAACCCATTTCAACAGCAATACGAGAAATATCGTGGTTCGTACGTACAAAACAAATGCCATTGCAATCCAATGAACTTGAAATGGAGATTTCATATCCTTTTCTCGATTGTAAATTTTAATAATAATATAGGAATAAGCTCCAGCTCTATCGTTATTAAGTTCATGAATTGGAATTCATAACATGTTATCAGCAATTTATAAAGCGAGGGGAATTTATAAGCAAAATTCAAACATATTGATATTTTTGCATGGTATCACTGAATAACTGAATTGATTCTAAACAATAACCTCCGCGAATGCAGTTAAATGCTAATACGTTCAACGTTGATTTATATCTGAATGGTACATTCTTGTATTTAATATATAAGCATGGTGTGTCGCTGTTTATGTATACACACACATATATATAAATATATATAAATAAATATATTTATATATGTGTGTGTGTGTATATATATATATATATATATATATATATATATATACAGAGTGGTACCCTCGACTTACGAGTTTTTCGAGATACGAGCATTCTCTCGGCAGATTTTTTGCGTCGAGTTACGAGCTAAAATTCGGTTTACGTGCAAGCTTCAGATACCCCAGAGCTAGTTTGCGCAGCGAATGCCATGTGCTCATCAAATGAGAACACGAGAAGCATATAATCTTTACAATCTTTATGTACAATTATTATACAATTGTATACATATTATTCTAAGACTACTATCCAGTCTAAAACCTAGAGATTAACACTCAACAATTATCGCCCGGAACAGCTCGCTCTGCCCACACTTGAGTCGCCCTCCGAATCCGAACAGCGTCCTCTCTTTCTCGACGAGAGATAGCTTCAATTCCCTCCCCCACACTGGTACTCGCCATGGGTTTTAGGGGATGGGTTGACCTTGGTCCTAGGATCGCAAGCTCTCCTCCTTCTACGGATTCTGAGAAAACGATCTTCGGATTCTCAGAAAGAGGAATTAGGACATTACATCCCAGTGAACGATTCAACAATTGCTCAGCTTCCGTGTCTCACTTTAAGAGGGTAGCTCGTAAAAAAAGCGAAAGCGAGAAAAATGTTGCGAAAAGATAAAAAATCAAGGAATAAGATTTAATTTTTCAATTCAGCTTCTCTCCTCCTCTTTCATCAGAATCTTCAAGTCTGATCTCCAAGGTAAATGTTGTACATTACACTTTATAAAACAAGTTTATTGCCGTATATTCTATTGTATTGCCTTTTTATACAACGTTCGTCATTTATATGAACATTTTTCTTATTTAAAAACATGCAACCAAAAATTGCTGTGTTTGAGGGGAGCCCGGAACGAATTAAGGGCATTTCCACTCATTTCAATCGGGAAAATTGAATCGAGATACGAGTAATTTGAGTTACGAGCTCCGTCATGGATCGAAATAAACTCGTAAGTCGAGGTACCACTGTATATATATATATGTAACATGGGGACCCTGACCCGGAAGAACGAATTAAGAAAAGTTTGGGTTCACCATGTCACATCGAAGATATAAAAATTGAGTGGTCTTGACCGAGGAATAAGCCGCGACACAGAAGATTATCGAACTTCATTTTATTTAATAAGAAGCACGGAAATACAACTTCTCGGGGTAACATACAAATGAAAAGAGCACACACCTGTATGATGCCAGATCTTAAATACACTTTTTTTTTGGCTATCTCGCCATGTGATCGCTAGTAGAGGTTAATTGGTTAAAATATAGGAAAAGGCGTGACTACTACGCTAAAGTAGTTAATTTGTGCACCCACGCTACGCGAGTTTAGTTTTGTAGTAATATAGTCTCCATTATAGACTTCTCACTCGATGGTTTTTAGAATCAAAAGCGAAATTCGCTCGAACGACCAAGGAAATTTAAAATAAATTATACTTTAAAAGAGTTATGGGATTTTCAATGTTATATATATATATATATATATATATATATATATATATATATATATATATATATATTAATTGACAGTTTTCAGTTCCTCTGCCACGTATTCTAGTACATTAATATTTTTTTCTGTATCCCTATTTCATGCACACATGAACATTTTCCAAGAAAAGAAACAAGACAACGGTGCAATGGCGTATGACATACTCGTAGATAAGCATAGATAACTATCGTGGTCTACTAAATGGCAGTATGATTGTTGTGCCTCCTCTAGGTCTGTTCAATCGAACAAAATGTGTAGAATATTTTGGACATAATTCAACAATAGACACAAATAGCCAAGAAAGATATCGAGACATTGAACCTCCTGAAGGCATGAATCAAATCTGCAGTTTATTATAATATTTTTACATATATATATATATATATATATATATATATATAGTGCTTTAGTAAGTAACTAAAGTACTTAATTTGTGCACCCACGCTACGCGAGTTTAGTTTTGGAGGAATATAGTCTCCATTTTAAGACTTTTCGCACGATGGTTTTTAGAATCAAAAGCAAAATTCGCTCGAACGACCAAGGAAATTTAAAATAAATTAGACTTTAAAAGAGTTATGGGATTTTCAATGTTATATATATATATATATATATATATATATATATATATATATATATATATATATATATATATATATAATATATGTATAAAAGTATAAACAAATCAACACAATCAAAAATATTAAAATGCGGGCTTTGATTGCCAAACAAATTAACTCAAAACCTACCCTAGCATTGAAAATATAAATATCTTTTCATTAAAAGATTGCGCAGTTACTTCATAACGTCATATTGAAAAAGGCAAATATAACTAAATTTAACAGAGCTAGATAATTATAAGAAGAATGTAGACAAAAACAATACAGAAATCAAGCACTCAGAGCTTCACGCACCAGAGGCAAGATTCTGTAGTGGTGCCGGAACTAAACCAGAAGTACGAGGTAACCGACTGGTATCGTCATCAGGGAGCCTAACCAAATCAGTTACTTCAAGAGGAACATTCTGTACAGGATGCAGGTATAACCAAAAAGCATTCCAAGCCATTATGGGCTCAACGCACCATACATGCAAGTACACATACAATCCTAATGAAAAGACAAAGATGCATACATTCCCTAATTCAGTCGTTGACGGTTATGGCGAACCAGGAGCCCAATTTTACCCTGGTAATTATGTCACTGTAGCTAAACCACAGCGCTGCACCCCATTGAAGATTAAAAAAAATGAAACCAGAAACGCTATCCTAAACGTCTTTAAAATATACCTGCGTCTAAATGCTATTTTTGAAAAACTTTTAGATAGCCGAAATGTTTAGGAAAATTGTTCTTACTTTGGTTTTCCTCGAAATGTTACATGCCTCCAAAAAGTCTTCAGCGTTATTACAAATGTTTTTAATTCTCTATAGTTGTGAGTAAAAGATATTATTATAGATTTTATAGTTCAAGTTGCTATTGAAATTGGTAAACGTGATAACCTCAAAATTAAAATCTAGTTTTTTATCATATACCGCAATTTTTAATTCGCTATTTTGAATTTTCATTTTTAAATCCAATTGGATTCAAAAATGAATATATATATATATATATATATATATATATATATATATATATATATATATATATATATATATATGTCACGGTTAATCAGTGATATTATATAGAGTAAAATGTATAATGAATGGACCTTTGAAAATGTCAGAAGATGAAGCGAACTGGGGAAAATAATAGACCATAGAAGAGGGTAAAAGAGAATATTGATGGATACAGGAGGTGAATAGGCGGCGAAGATAGCTAGATCTTGAAGGAGTAAAAAGGCTATTAGGAGACGCCAGATGATTCAGGTGGAACGAAGCAATTATCGCACGGAAAAGAGATTACAGAGGGGGAAATGTTTGAAAAGAAAAATAGGTCTTTAGGAAAGAAGAAGGTGAATAGGGAGGCATGTGAGACGGAAGAAAGATGACTTAGTCGAAATAATAAGAGGTCGGAAGTAAGAGGAGAGCGGCATAGTTCAAATGCGGTCCCGGGAAAAGTAGTGATAATGATATGATGAGACACGCCTTCAGCAAGGTGGGGTAGATACTCCCAGAAAAAAATAAGGGCCCAATCAAGAGAATATAGGAGGAGTTAGCGGCAGAAGAGAAAGATATAAAAAAGAAGCGGGATAAAGATTAGACACAGAGATTTTGTTTGGCCTAAGAAGGATGACCGAATGTCCGGATACGTAAAGAAAGCTCTACCCAGTCAGCTGAAAGAGTGATATTGGAAAGAGGTGATGCCCGACGATTGACCCATCGACAGTGAATGTGAACCAGAACTGGGAGTTTGCTACGAGACGAGCCCATCGACCCAACGGATGACAGATCGATGCCCGAGAACTTACCGATAGACGAAAGAATGACTACCCGCTCCCTGGGGACCAAATGAAGGACGTTCCGCCATCAGCTACCTGCTAGACCCCCCGCCTGTTTTATAGCCATTCGAGGTTCAACGTGATTCTAGACGTGTGCCCATATCTACAAATGAAGCGTCAGTAAAGGTACGTGTGGCAGTTAATCATTGATCCTATGATACTGTGCCTATCTACCACTCATCCATTAACAATTTAAATAATACCTCAGTGATAAATAAGTTAATTATATGTAGTTGAGTACAATGAAGTCCACGTATAGATATTGAAAAAATAGAATTAAATAAGGTAGTTAGGATAACAGTGATGACATGTATTGTAACGTATTTATGTGTGTCGGTATTTTTCAATAAATCTATCCATTTACAATTTCAATCAGATGATTAGATTATTTTAAAAACACAACGCAATTCACGAATATGAGACTAATCGATCAAACAATCAGGTAGTATGTTAAATAATTTATATATTGGCATTACACCCCAAATTCAACTACCTTGATACTAATCATTTAATAAGCAAGATTAACAATTTTAGTTATTGCGGAATATTCATCAAAACAATTAAACACCCATTATAATATATATATATATATATATATATATATATATATATATATATATATATATATATATATATATATCCGCCTTTTAGTTACATAGGGCTACAGAGGGCTCTGAATAGGCGAAGTTTAATTATTATCACCTGGTATATATATATTTCATGCTACAGACGTTTTGTACATTTCCAGGGGAAGCTTCGTACTTGGTTTGTTTTGGTTGAAGTATGTATTTGGCTGTTTCGTAATTATTGGTCCATTTCGGCAAGGCTATCTTGCAGAGCCGGTTAGAAGGATCGCGTTGAACTAGGAACTACCAATCGCCCCTGCAAAATGAATGGGTTCACTTCACGTGTTGAAACAGGTATTTGAGTCAGATCGAAGAGTCCAGTCCTATTGTGCGGGGTAACGCAATATGGGATTAGTGATTTGCACAAATTCAAACTTTGACATAATGTATTCTAAACAATTTCCAGTGTCAATAAAACATGAGCGACAGAACTGTCCGTGAACCTGTTTTCAATGTCCGTGCCCGTGATGTTGGCATCTACCACGAGTCATGAGCAGGTAAATACCTTTGTGTGTGACACGTTACAGCAAATTCAGACAGTGGATGAAAAGCCAACGTCGACAGTACGTAAGCTCAGTGCCGAACTTGTATCACAAACGACATTTTCCAGACACTTGGCAGCTATGGACAAACATAATAAACTTTATACATGGGTTCCACACGAACTCACCCAACAGCAGCAGACACAGCGTCTGGAAATATGCCCTCCAAAAACGCGAGGCTAACTCACCCTTTTGGCATCGGAGTTTTACGGTTGATGAAAAATGGGTGCTTAATAACAAAATAAAGTAAAAGTGCATTGGCTCTATGAAGGTGAACCAATAAATCAAACATGACGCATTCACAGGAGGTTCTAATCTCTGTGCGATGGACAAACAAGATTGCGGTGAATTTTTGCGGCGAGGCTAAATAATTACTGTTGAAGTGCACTGCCGTCAGCCTGGTGACGAATACCACCAAAAATTGTTAATATACAACCAATATTTATTTCAGCACTTATTTTTTATAGAAATTTAATAAATAAATCTTTTTCAATTTATACAGTAAAACTTTCAAAATTACTTACTTATATACATACATAAAAAGAAAAGTATATTAAAAATTACAGGAAATTAAGCTTAGCTTGTATTATAAAAGTCAATAAGCAAGTAAATTCCTTTTATGCATCTACTGTCATAACATGCCACCTCACAATAGACAAACAAAATAAAAGAACAATGCGAATAGTTCTAGTATAATAAATACCCCTTTGGCTATCATTTGAAAAAGTAAAAAAGGAAAAGAAATAGAAGATCAAAGAAGCTAAACATTTCAAAAAACTAATTATCCCTGCGACAATATTCGAAGAATCAAGATAAAATAAAATGGCAAAAATTGGAGCTTATTATTAACAGCTCTCTAATTTGTTTTCCCGGCATTCTTCTAACCATAATGGTGAGTAATCAAAGCTGTTTGAAAAACAGTGACACAAAATATAAACTTGCTGACACATAAAAAAAATTATTATCAAGATTGCACGGAGACTTTTGAAGTGAAGTAATGGGAGTTATTTCAAAAATTTGTGGAAAGTACTAATTGAAAGATCAGTACCAATAAAATTAAGAATTTTTGCCAAAAAAATTATAGTTTATAAAATAATTTATTCTAATTTTTTCAGTATTTTTTATTACAGATGAGAGCAAATAGTGGAATTATCAAAATTAGTATGCTCCACCACATTTAGATATAAAAAGAATTGAAAATACATTAGTTACACATTAAATACAGAATCTCCCCAGCATTTAATGGCAGAGTTTACAATTTCTTAATACTAATATTCAAGTTTGACACAGTAGTATCTGACGAATAATTAGGAAGAATAATTGGAATGTTTTCAATGATATACATTTTACCCAAAGTTCAGGATTTTTGAGAGAAGAAGTGTTTATACACAGAGAGTATTCAATCAAAATTCAGAGGTTGGAAGGTACTATATCACATAAATTAAGTTTTTGAAGCTTATTGTTAAGTTTCATAATGCGTGAAATTGTCAACATAGTACAGGATGGGGAAGCAGAAGGTTTCAAGTTCGATTCCTGGACTCACCTGACGAATATTAATAGGAGAGAAAATCATAAACGTGAAGAAGTGTGCTAGAGGGAAACTTTTAATGAGTCCGATGATAGATAAAAGAGATTTTGACTGCAAGGCGAGGACTTAGGTTCACTCTCAGACGAAGGAATTTTACTGTCAGAGGGGGTGAGGGATATTTCTGATAATAGTAGTTTGTGTGATATTCGTCACGTTTGTCCCGAAAAGGGAAAATTTTAAGTTGGACTCCCGGGCTAGTCAACTTCATTTTAAAGAATTATAATTTAAAAAAAAATAAGAAATAGGGGATGTGCAGTTTTTAAAGATAGTGGTACTCTAACAAAATTAACAGATTTTGAAGGAGAATAAGCCACCCGTTCCAATCGTTCCTCAATTAGACTTCACTAGCAATTTGAGATTCAAAATGAAAGATCAATCCTTAAATTTACGACTAAATTTTGAGAATTAAATTAAAGTCTTCAAAGCAAGAGGTCTGGATCCATTTCTCGTCTAAGTCAGTTAAGGTAGGTGTCCCAAATATCGCCTACTCTAAATTTTTCGACATTTCATCCAGTTTTTAATTTATGGTTAGGCCGTAAACTCAAAGAACATCCCCAAGAACTATTTCCTTTGGTATCCTGAGTTCAACTAGCCAGTTTAAATCATGTAGCTAAATTGGAAAAATTGAAATTTTCAGTTAACTCCAGAGCGGTTCCTAATATCGCTTACCTCTGTTCCTCATACCGCCTACCAGGCGAAATTAGGAGCACCTGTTAAAAGGCGTTGCTAGTAAAGTCGCTGTTTAATGCACTTTCAAATGGTTTAAGCAGAATTAGAATTTGGATGCACCTACCTGGTCATTCAGTGGATTCTGATTCTTTGGAGCCAAAGTTTACGAAGACAACAGCCAAATCAACTTCAGACGCCATATAGTTACTGTTGTCAGTGATAAGAGTGTTGTCGCTATCGCCGCTGTTAGTACAAACTCAGAACTAAGAAGGTACTGCATTTTCTCCTACATAGCGCGAATCATACTTTATAAACACGAGTATGCGATATTAGGCACAGCGGCGATATTTGGGACACCCACCCTACCCTATAAGTAGAGATCATGCCACGATTTAATAGTGTAATGATTCACACATATATCTTGAAAACAACAGGTCCAAATCTAAAAATACAATTATCGGCTAACTCAGTTGTAATTTTCGTGATGAAAAGAATTATATATATAATAGCCGTTGTCTCTGTATAACACTTCCGGGCTGTACTCATCTTTCATTTCAAGCCCTCAGAAAACAAACAGCCGGTTAGGCTTAATTTCAATTTCAGATGTGGATCAGAATTTTTTCTTACCTAAAAACTAATATCTTCTCCATCAAATCACGTTTGTTCAGCCTATTTTTCTATAAAACGTTCAGAACTAAAAAAAATTGAATGCTTTTAGCTGTATATTTAACAGTTTTTAAAAATCTGTTTACTTTTGCGATGAATTCTGAAAGTAAACAAACTTGAATGTGAATGAATCAAGTAGCTCAAGTATTCATATCGCGTAGTGAGCTGTAAAAAACTGGATGGCAGTCTACTACTCCAATCGCATGAAAAACTAAATAAATAAAAAATAATGAATGGGTTTGTTTTTACAAGGTGTCGATTAAATGCAATATTGTTAGATAATTCGGTATATTTTTTTAACTTTCAAATACTTTTTCCATTATGACGTCATTATTAGTATTATGACGTCAAAATGACGGGTTACCTTCTAGTAGATAAATATATGAATTTGTGGTACGGGCGTTAAATATACTGTTTTTTCATGTCATGTAAAAGTTGCATTGTAACCGAGAATATATAAGCAATTAAAAATAAAAGTCTGATTGAAATGAAGTGCGATCACTTCGAATCATTCGCTTTTATTTTAATTTTTACGTTTATTAACACTAAAAGGAAACACCCAATGCAATTTTTACATCGGTGTTCTTAAATTGTCTTCCTTTACTTCCGAGCATTCCCTAAAAATTATTTCTTCTTACAAAATACGACAATGCAGAAATGCAGAAAAATTTCAGATATTGTAAATAATTACTTTATCATCTCATTGTCACATAAATACTTTGCTTAGGGGATAGGGGGGAAGAATTCATACCTTCGCTATTTGATGCATTCATCTTTTAGACGCTAAATAACCCGTAATTAAAGTTTGCACAGGTTCTCTAATTCACTACCATATTCATCTTTGAAAATATTTTGTTTATCTTTCCGGAAAACTTGAGGAAAAATATAATGATTGTCATTAACACTTCTAAAAGTAA
>OU015497.1:135788728-136066228 GCA_907164885.2 Dolomedes plantarius | reverse complement strand
ACGCGTAAGTTCGCGGACGAGCCTGGTAATATTAGTTCCTCCCAATGAAGAAACAAAAAATATTGTTCATAAGAATATCCTCTAAAAAGCAATTTCATTACTTTTTCATTGTAATTATACTAAAATGTACCCCGCAGCGAAGCACGGGTATTCAGCTAGTATATATATATATATATATATATATATATATATATATATATATATATATATATATATAATAAAAAAATAAAAACACACACACAGACACTATGATGTTAATGTTAATTTTGGATCCTCTGAGTAAGTATTTGACAATTTGATTTCAAGGGATTATGAATTAAGAGTTCTGAAAGATTTCGTCTAAATTTTGTGTAATCGAGATGGTTTTTAAATAATTTGCAACTAATTCTGGTCTCCTGGTTTGATGATGGTCGTTTTTATTTCTTGTAAACATTTTTGCGTTTTATATTTTGATTCTCATATAGTGTTATTTAGGTTCACAGTTATCTTCACAGGTAGGTTTAAATAAGTGTGTTTCATAGTACTGAGCAAAATTTTTGATATTCTATTTTTGTTTTGAATAAGGTATGGGAATTAAGGGTAGTATTTTTCATTGGTGTAAACTAAGGGATTATGATGTTTTAATTTTTGTAATGACAGAATTGTGTTGATTTTGAATAAAATGTGAGGGGTATTACACATCTTAACAAATCAGAGAATGATGTAATGTTTGACCAGGCATGATCCTTTTCACATGTCTTCTCAATTCATTATGGTCAAGAGTTTTGAAATTGTCACCGAGTCATTAAGAAAAGCATGTAAAAATGAAAAAGACGTGTTCTGAATTGTATGATAAAACTTGAAAGTTGAGTCCATGCCTATACTATATAATTTCTTTTTATGTAATAATTAATGCGCATTTTTAAGTGATATTTTCTACATTTACTCATTTTTAAGTGTTGCGTGTTTTGATAAAATTTTGATAACACTGTTTCTTTTAGTATTTTGTACAATTTTTATAATTGATATTTTGATATTTGATAAGTCAAGAATGTCTCAAATGGAGACTTATGTAATCTGTTATCCACACCTTGATTCAATCCAGCTAGGTGCAAATAGGAAAAACTTTAGGTTAAAGAAATTTTCAGTTGTAATCATTGGGTTGAGTTTTGATTTTAGTTAATGGGGTTTTTACTTTAATTTTTGTTGACTAGGGACTGCAGCCCTACTCAGCATTTTTCTTGTTGGTTATAAGATTTTTGAATTTAATTTTAGTGTTTTGCTCTTCTGAAGACATGCCACATGTAATTAGCTACTCCATTGTGTGCGTCCCTTCAGGGGACGGTGGGGGGGAAAGTTATCAAGAATAATTAAGTTAAATTTAAAGGAGGCTTCAGGATAATTTATTTCGTGGCATTAAACATCACTGTTTTCATAGTTCAGGACGCGCTACGGGCAAAAAAGAGGGAATTTCTCCGTTTCATTAGATGACCTCGACTCGCTCAAATGGTCGGGCGAACTAATCTATTTTTAGAACACGTACGGAAACAGGTTTGAGCGGAGTAAAAGTATAACGTCATTCGAATGGAAGATTCTCGAACATTCCATGGACACCACAGAGCATGCGCGAAAGTTTTGCGCCTAAGTTTAGCAAAGGGTTATTTGCAGAGCGTTTTCGGATTACGGATTGAGCGGAGTGCGCGTCACGAGGTGAGAGATCGAAACATTGGCTCGGATTGAATCAGGTTAATTGATTGTATTTTAAATAAAGGATTTGGATGTAATTTAATTGTATTTAATTCCACAGGCCTACGATTATTGACTTGCATAGATTTAGATTAAGTATTAGGGGAACGAGTTTAGAGAGTGTACGAGTAATAAGGCTCGGCATATATATATATATATATATATATATATATATATATATATATATATATATATATATATATATATATATATATATATATATATATATATTAATCCTTCATTTACGGTTCTTTTCAATCTTTTATCAACTAAAGAATTAACCTCTTGAAAAGCACAATTTTAATGACGTATAATATACTTATCTCTTTTATTTTCTCATCAACCACTTAGGAAAATGCAAGCTATTTAGATATAAGAAAGAAACTTTCTAATTCAACTTAAGATTAAGAAAGTAAGGACATACTTTAAAATCAGGCCAAATTATTTTATTGAATACAATTCATGCATTTTAGTAATCAAAGAGTTTTAGACATTATATATCTAAATTTTCAATGAGATTTTGTAAATTTTACCTTTGAAATACGCAAAGGATAATCTAAATTCATAATAAGGATCTGTTTATCATCATAAATTTCATAAGAAATCAGATTCAGAATTCACAGAACTAGATAATTTTATCTGAGGCATTTACAAGTTTATTTCAATCTATTCTTATTTACTATATGGCACTAAAATTTCCCACTGGTATCTCCCACTAAAATTTCCCACTAGTATGCTGTTACGGTAAAATTCCAGTAATAAAGTGTTAAAATCCCTTTTCCCAAGGCCATAGCTTGTGTTTTCAAAATTTTCTTGAAGGAAATTAATTTCCTTAGTGTATAAACAAATGTGTATTTTAATAAGAATGCCACGCATAAAGTAGGGAAGTCTAGAATATTTCTTGTAGACTTATTGATTTATTGAATTATTTCTCAGCATTTTAGACTTGAACTTATTATGTTTTCCCATTTTACGGATTTTTAATGTAACAATTCTTTAAACATATTTAAAGAAAATTGAGAAATGGAATAATTTAAACAATATTTATTAATGTACACTGTATTTCAGAGCTGAAAAATTTAGTTCAACATATCTTTCAAACAACCGGTGTTTAAAAATTGAGGATCTTTTTTCTTTCAATGCTCTGAATTGTATATATTTAATATTAAGTAGTCTGAAAGAATTTCGCTTTTGAAAATGTTTGAACAGGAAAAGTAGAAAAAAAGGAATATTATTATGTACCTATGCATGAAATAAAAAATATTAAAATTTGTCTAAGCTGCCTTTTTATCTTTTTAATAAAATGACTTTTTATCAGGAGAAACTTTCCCATTAGAGGTTCATTAAGTTACTTTGAGTTAATTTCTCTGTTTTAACTAAATATTAATTTCACTTTCAAAATATCTCCATAATTGTTTTTTAAATCTTTGGAGACATAATTATATCCTTTCAGCCTTAGAGTAAAAAAAGTGAGATTTTCACGCCAGCGTCGAATTTTCCTAAATTTCTTTTTTCAAATATTATTTCCAACGAAAGTTTTTTGAAGAAAAAAAGAATGTTTTAAACCGCAGTTCAGTGAAGAAGGATTCACCTGAAAATTATGCAAAAATGTAAACTATCTCCAAACTTCTAATGGCTTTTCTTTTGGACTTTAAAAATGCAGATTCACCAGTTAGTGAAAAGAAATGATACTTTAATGCTTAAGTTCATTTCGCCTCTTTTTTCTTATTCTCATTTCCCAAAGAGAGATATATGTGTCACTCGAAACAGGATTTTTCGATGAGGCTAAAGTGGGCTTACTTTTCCTTTCGGTTTTTCAAATTTTTTTGCATACATGATTCAAGGCTAAAATTAAAACATCTTCTCTTCAATGTGTAGCTTTCTGTAATTTTTAATTGAGGAGATTTGGTGTGAATGTAATAAAAACCTGTCCAGTAAAAAAATATTCTAGGTAATATTAATGCAAAGGAGTAAATTAATTAAAACAATACTTTAAAAGTTGTGGAAAAATTACGCGGAACAAAGGTTTATGTACGCTGTTATAAATTTTAATCTTAAAGCTGCCAGAGTTTAAAAATATTGTTTAATATATACTTGATAAAAAAAAGATAATTAGAAAATTCCTCCGTAATTTGCATGAGAGGCGATATATTTTTGTTGGTAGTCTTAAAATACTTTTGATTTTATCATTCTTATCATTTACTTTTTCTGAATATTTCAGACAATTCTCAGTTAGATCGTATAAGCAGTGATCGTTCAGGTAAAAAAGTTGGCTTGTTCAGAAATACAGCAAATAATGGGAAAGTCTGTACGACGAAGTTCTAGTAACATAGTGTGTTTTAATCACAGACGAAATACTGGTATTTCCTACTCTTGAACTGCCATTTGTATCATAACAGAAAAACATTTCTTTATCACTATTCAGCATCATTAAAAATAAAGCACTGAACTGGTAAAGATAAGGATTGTTGCTGGCAGATGGTCTCTTCATAGAAAACATATTTCAATTGTGTGCATTTGGTTCTCTGTAGATAAAATTTACAGAGAAAAATAATTCCCACATATTTACATGAAGAATGAAACCATTAGATACCTTAACTATCACACCACCTTAATGATAAAATCATTTATCATTACAAATTAATCATGAATTTTATATTATTAATAATTATAAATATTACATACTTCTATTACTTGTGGAAAGAAGTTCAATGATGGCATTTATTTACTGGAGAATTTATATAAAAATTGCTATTTAAAAATTTAGATAACATTTTTTATACAGAACAAAGAGAGTGTTTGACACATTTAAAACACGGAAGACTATGAAATAAGCTCCTGTAGGGGGTAAGAGAGCCTCAAAATTTGACTGCGTTAAGATTTATTGGACGCTTAATGTTTCTGAAGTAGAATTAAAGAAGTAATTTCTTATTGTTATGATTCATAAGGAATAAAATGAAATTTTAAATAATGAATAAAAAGCATGTAAATATGCAATCCAAATCACCAAGTGCCATTTGAGTGAGGAAAATATTACTTTAGATTAATCGATCGATTGTGATTTGTCCTTTTTCAACAGTAAAACTAACTTAAAGTGGAAACAACACCGTAAATATGAAAAGTAAAAATAAGAAGATAAAGTATTTAAATTTATTACAAAAACTAACCGCATGGATGAAATTTGATTGAATAAACTTGTCACATTGGCGAGATGCAAAAATTAGAATACAGTAAAACCTCTTTTATCTAAATCTCCAGATAATCCGGATAAGATTTGTAGATAGTATTTTAATTTAATGTTCACGTTAGATAATAATTTTTACTTATGACAGCAAGAACGAAACTAGAAGTACACCAAATATTCGCATTTTAGTTTGATTCAACGTACAGTTCCTGCATAGATTGGGCAATAATTTATGGTAATAAAATGCTTTTTGTTAAGTTTAAGAAAGCTTTCCTAAACTTATCAATTCTTTGTTAAGAAATGATGTGAAAAGTTATTTTATACTTTTTAATGTCTTGTAAACAATACAATGTAATTTAGTTACAAAACATGGTTTTTTAAAGTAATAAACGGTAAATCTGCTTAGTTAAAGATTTTGTTTTGCTTGTTACCCATATTTCCAGGATTATCAAGATTTTCGATTGTCCGTATTCCTATGGTCCCATTTAGTACGGATAAACGAGGTTTTACTGTATTCACTAAAGTATCATCTGCTGTGGATGCAGCTTTATGTTATGCCCAATAATCTATATATATGAAAGAGATCCTTAACGGACTGACTCACTGACATGCAATGCACAGACCAAACCACTGGACTTAAAGAGCTGAAATTTTGCAAGGCGATACTTCTTATAGTGTAGGGGTGCACTAAGAAATATTTTTGAAAAAGTCCACTTAGATTTTTTAAATTAAATTTTTAAGCTGTTTTTGTAACTTTTTAAAGTTGGCAATTAAAATAATAATTTGAGGGTTATAAAATTTAAATAACCAGAAATATAAAAAAAATGCCTTTAAAATCAAATCTTTTTCGAATCTTTACCTCCATTTTCTAATTTTTCGTGAATTTTTAAAGATTAATTTTTAGAATTTAATTTATTAAATGCTGATCACATGATTTCTTTTTACGAAAAAGATAAAAAAAATATTTTTGTTTCTTGCTAATGCGTCAGACGATTGGACATTGTCCAAAAACATATTAAAGTGCAGTAAAGTTCCTCAAACTGTACTATATTAACTGCACTATATTCTTTAGTATGTCCTATTACATTTAATTTGAATATTTTCTTTTACATTATTTTGTCTATAAAAATATGTCTTACGATTTTTTTATAAATATATTTTTTTGTTTTTGTTTACATCAATTGCATACATTGATCGTTGTATTTATTATAAATAAATATATATATATATATATATATATATATATATATATATATATATATATATATTTATTTATTTGGCATTATTTGCATCATACATTCACCATTGTATTTAATTTGAATGTACACCGTAGCGAATTGCGGGTTTTCAGCTAGTTCTGTATAAAGAAGAGCTTGACATCTTTACCGCAAATTGATTGCAATTTAATTATGTATGGTTCTACATTTTTATGCCAAGTAAACGTTAAAATATAAATTTAAGTTAAGATTAAAATTCCAGAACTTTCTTTCTTCAATATAAGTGCCTGAATGTTATTTGAAAATAATGTCGTAGTTATACAGAAATGAACATAATACTATGAAAGCGAAAAACAAATTCCGTAAAAAATTTGATGGCTCAGGGGTACGTCTTCGGTTTATATACCGGTATTATCTCCGGCCTAAACTATATTTATTAATGGCACCACAAGCCTCGGAGAAGTGATTTCGTCGGGTACCACCTCAATTTTGACCGAGCACACCCAAAAGCGACATCTGGGTAGATCGCATCCTCTCAAATCGTCTGTAACCTCATAGAAGGACTTTCCGGTCTACGGATTTAACGTACCCATATCCGGCCCAGACATGAAGATATTTAATGGCGCTTGTCGGGTTTCGATCTGAGCACCCTCAGAATCGAAAGCCGACAAGCTACCATTACGCTACCTCAGACGCATTAGAATATTGATTAGGTTAAACAGCAAATCATTTACTATAATTGAACATTATTTATAAAAACAATAACTGCTGCTCGGTTCGTAAAAAAAATATGAATTTTTTAAACTTTTTTTTAAAAATAAGCTTTTATGCAATAAATGTTTTCGTCCATACGCTCATCTGAAATGAGCAGTCTTTCCCTTTTCCACTTTTCTTTCATATAAACTCGGACTTAAATTATATGGTGAAATATAATTGGTGAAATTTTGCCTCAGTAATAAAGGTCAAATTAGGAAATAGAACAGGAAAGGGAATAAACATAAAGGAGAAGCACGAAAATATAACTAGGAAATTACATACAAGAATAACAAAAACAAAAAAACATCAGGAAGGAAATTAAAAAAAAAATGCGTCTATCCTATTACAAAATGTTTAATCCTTTAGCAATTTCAAATGTTCCCTAATCAAGTATTTTGAAAAAAAATTATATGTAACTTTTATGGACCATTTTATTTAAGTTCAGACCAAAATTAAAATATTTCATGTGATTAGAAATTTCTTAAATTACATGTTTTGCGTTTCTAGGACACTACCTCCACTACTAGCAAAATACTCTACACAGCTAAATGTTACGCGAGACATTTTTCTAGAAAAAAAAAACTATATTTATTCATTTTATTTTAATTATTGATCTGAAAAATCTTACCCCTAATACTGAGAAGGTAAGATATTGCGATCTGTGCTGAACATTTCGCAGTTGACAGCTTAATTACTCACTACTGAACACAAAGCCACAGGCTAAGGGCTCCAATAAGTTTCACGGTGACTGACTGATGGACAAGTCAATTGTTCCGTCACAGTGTTCTGGTAAAAGCGAAAAGCTTTGAGGTACATTTGATCAAATAGTGATTTATCTTCCTGGCAAGGTGCCAAGAGAGATCAACACTGTAGTTAAACAACCTTTTTCTTATGAAGCATGTCGCGGTACATGCTTCCTAGAGAAACATGTAGTGCATGCTTCATAAAAACCTCTCCATTTCTGTACATTATAACCAGAATCCGCGTTAAAGCTTGAAAAAAAGAAATCAGTTTGCGAAATTTATCCATTTGCTGCTCTACCTAATTCCTGAAACGGTTAAATATTTTACGTATCCATGTAAAGACATAACTAATGTAAAAGTATGACATACTCTTTTTAGTGTGGATAAAACGGTGAATAATTTTGTTTAAGGGAACTGAGATGGTTTCGACAACGTGGAACAGGAGAAATTTTACGCTACAAATCCTAATTATTTCAACTGTAAAATCAATCCTCAACTATGAAATTTAATTCATATAAAGTACAATAGTTTATTAATATATTACAAGTATAACCTATTCGACATTTGAATTATTTTATTAAATGCAGGGAATCGACCATAAAAGTACTTACCATAAACAGTCTTATAATACATGGTGATGTATAGGTACGCTTAAAATTTTTCGATTGTTTATAAAGCTACAAAACATGCTTTAGTATTTGCAAAATTGTATAAGTATTTAAATGGATAAATTAATAGTTATTAATGAATAGATTTATCTTCATTTAATAAAACTTTTATTGACTTGTAAGCCTTGTCAGCGTTCACGAAACAATACGTCTCTCCTAATATTAATGGAAACGAATTAAACATTTCTGTCAAATCTATATTATCTGCAATTTAAGTTCATAAAGCACCTTCCTTGCAAAACTAACTTTGATTAATTTTAACAGCTAAATTTAAGCGCTGTATAACTAAAGAACCTTTAAAAACACTTAAATACATGGCTTCACTTAAGAATATGTTGATTAACTCGTTTATTCGTAATTGCATAAAGGCAGGAATAAAGAAGAAAACCCCTTAGAAGATGAGTGTTCTGAAAATGTCTAGAGGCCTCGTTCATACCAGTATAAGAAGCTACTACTTCAGGCTTTACTTCAGGCAGCGAATACTTGAGGCTTTTTGCAACCTGAAACAGCCGTGTTTTTTTCTTTTTTTCCTTTTTTAATATTTGACAAACGTGAAAGAAATAGTTTAAGGTTTTTTCAATTGAATATTTTACATCATTATTTGCGCTTCTTGGGATGTGATTAATTACATTATTTTTGAGAGATGAATTTTTACACGAATGTATTATAATCTGTAGAATAAAAAAAATATGCAAAAGTTTACAATTCTTATATTTAATTATTATATGATGACAAAAGTGTTCTTTAACACTAGAACCGCGGAGCGGGTCAATTTGACCCAAAACGATGTTTAATTTATCACCACGCGAAAAGTATCGATTGAAAAAACAATTCCTGTTATGACTTTTAATATTTTAACGTGAACAACAATTTACCAAATTTAAAAATTCGTAACATAAATATTTTTCCGATTATTAACACTTATACCTAGAACCGCGGAGCGGGTCAATTTGACCCGTAAGAAATGTTAATGCACAAATAACGAAAAACAGATGCAATTTTTCGAACTTTAACTGTAAAATACTTCTACCCCACCCTAGAATTCCTTAAATGGACTGTACCAGAAGGGGGAATAGTGAAGGTTTTTCATTCAAAGTCATTATATTAGGTTTGAAGCACGAAACTACGTTCGAATGCAGTAAAAAATTACTGTGAATATTTAGACTTTTTGAAGTTGCTTTTATTCTGTAATTAGTATATGTATAAAAACTATGTCACGACGCCGTAATCTTGCTGCTCAGGAAGCTTTAGACTATTTAAACAATTACTATCTGAAAACGATTCAGAAGGTTCGCAAAATGGTTTCTCAAAATTCGATTTTGAGTAGTGAGAATGAATACCTGCCTGCTAATGAAGAAAATTTGGATTCGGATGAAGAAAATAAAAGTGAAGATGACTTTGGCAATGCTCTAACAATCGCTGGTCCTTCTTATCACAATACTGATGATAATTTATCTGATAAAAAATATTAATCAAACATTCCAAGAAAAGATACACACACGCAAAGAAATTCGAAAAATAAATCGACAATAACATTCAAAGTTGGAAATAATGAAGATGACAAAGATGGGATGATTTGGATTGTCGCTCAATTAGGAAAAAACGATAGAGGAAGAAAATCAAAGTGTAATATTTTGAAAAAGGTTGGGGGACCCAACACCACATGCTAAACGCAATGTTATCGACAGTAGTCCTTCAAGTGCTTGGAGACTTTTTATAGATGAATGGATATTGAAACACATAAAGAAATGTACTGAAGATGAAGCTCACCGGCAGATTCATGAAGGAGAATGGAATATAACATTAGAAGAAATAGATGCTTTAATATAAATTTTATATGCACGGGGTATATATTGTGCAAAAGGACTTGAACTGGATAGCTTGTGGTCAAAGAACTGAGGACCACCATTTTTTCCAAAATACAATGTCAAGAGACCGATTTCGTGAAATAATGGGATTTTTACGCTTCTACATAAAATCAACAAGTTCAAAGCGTCTAGAGACAGACAAATTTGCCCTTATTTCGGATATCTGAAATCGTTTCAGGGAAAATTGAAAGACTAACTATACACCAGGTCCTAATGTAACTCTAGATAAAGAGTTATTTCCTACAAAAGCTAGGTGTAGGTTTATCCAATACATGCCAAACAAACCAGATAAGTGTGAAATCAAGTTTTTGTTGGCTGCAGATTTGACTCAAAATATCTGATAAATGGATTCCCGTATGTTGGAAAAGATAACCAAAGTCCATCCAACGTTTCTCTTTCTGAACATGTAGTGCTGCGACTAATAAGTCCATATGGGAACAAAGGTAGAAATGTCACTACGAACAACTATTTCACGATACTGAAGCTTGAAGAGGCATTGAAATCCAAAAACAGTAGCCTTGTAGGAACTGTAAAACGCTCAAAAAGAGAAATACTAGTCTCTGTAAAAATGTTAAAATCCACAGTGTATTCGACTACGGTACTAACCCATAAAGACATGAGTCTAACTGTTTTTCAAGGTAAAAAAGATAAAAACGTTTTTTTTGCTAAGTAGTCTCCATCCAAACGTAGAAATTGCAGATAACCCCAAAAAAACTACCTAATACAATCGCTTTCTACAACGGAACTAAATACGGTGTGGAGTTGATTGAACAAATGGCAAGGAAATTTACAGTCAAGTCTGCTTTACGTAGGTGGCCGGTGCAGGTTTTTTTTGTAATATTTTGGACCTTGCTGCAATCAATGCCTGAGTTTTATATAAAGCTTTAACTCGTAAATCTATTAGTAGACGGCAATTCATTCAAGTCTTGGTTGAAGAACTGCGAGAAAAGTTTGTTCTCTTCCGACATAAAAAAAGTGGCAAAAAGAGCATGTGAAGCAACCAATGAAAACGACGGACAACCAAAAATTTAGCGTAAACGAGTCCGATACCACATTTCGAAATGTGAAAATAAAACTCTAGATATCTGTTCAAAATATAAAGCACCCATCTGTGGAAAATGTACAAAACTTATTAATCAGTTTTGTACAAAATGCATACAGTAAATTCGATTTTATAATCTGTAAAACTAAGTACTGATAAAACTTTTAGTAACTGATAAAATTTTTAATTTTAAATTTTTTAAAATTATGTCTAAACATATTAAAAAGAGATACTCTGTTTTCCATTGAAATTAGGAAAGTCATGCCATTTTTTAAACAAACATGTTATTATACTCAAGGACATAAAATTTTAAATAATACGATTTTGTAAAAATTAAGTTACTTTCGCTTGATTTATATAAATTATTTAATGTAAATTCTGAGAAATATTGATTATTATTTAAAAAATAAAATGTTTTAGTAAAATAAATTAAGCGCTTGTGCATATTTTATAAGTTTACAATCTAGGGTCAAAATGACCCGCTCCGCGGTTCTAGGTATATCGAAAGTCCCGCGGTTCTAGTGTTAATTCATTTTCTAATTACTAATCACCTTTCATAAAAGCGTCTAAGAAAGCTATCAGTCAGACGTCAGAGATTGTAAGAACTCCGTTTGGTAAGCAATATCCGAAAACTATGTTGTTGTTGTTGTTGTTTCTAATGACCCCTGGCTGGAAGTATTTCAGATCAGTTCCGTATAGGCTAGAGAGCTGAGGGGTTAGGCTCCAGTTTATAATGGCACTACAAGGGTCGAAGTCTGATTTATCCAGGTGAAACCTCAAATTTGACAGAGCATCCCCCAAGGATGATATCTGGGGTGATCGTACCCTCTCCTACCCTCTCTGACCTCATAGAGGGGCTTTACGAGAAGCTTTATAAGAACTCCGTTTGGCAATCAATATCGGAAAACTATATTGTTGTTGTTGTTTCTAATGACCCCTGGCTGGAAGTATTCGAGATCAGGTTTATATACGCTAGCGGGCTGAGGGGGTGCGGCTCCAGTTTATAATGGTACCACAAGGGTCGGAATCCGATTTACCCAGGTGCCACCTCAGTTTTGACAGAACAGCCCCCAGCAGTGGTATTGGGGGGATCGTACCTTCTACCAACCTCTCTAACATCATAGAGGACTTTCTGGTTTAGGGGGATTTAACGTGTCCATATCCAGCCTACACAAGGAGGCGTTTGATGCTGCTTATCAGGATTCGATCCGAGAACCCTAGCACCGAAGGCCAACGTGCTACCACTAGGCTACCTCGGGCCTTCCAAAATGTCTCGTTATAAATTGGTATTTAACAAGTAAACAAAACAATACCTAAAAATCAGTTCCAGTTTGTAAAGTCCCCAAAATACTCCCATCTTGCAAAGCCATATTGTAAAAAACGAAGTGAGAAAAAATAAAAGCGTTTAGATTACGACCAAATTTTGGATGAAATAGAATTTTGTTGATTAAACACTGAGATCGAAAAATATATTTTATTAATCAGTGAACAAAGAAAACTCCATTTCCACTTTCTGGTGTAAATAACATCAATATTATTGCTCATTTCACAGACATACAGAAAAATATTTTCTAGTATGGAAATATGCTTAATGTTTTCTACTTTAATATTTTAATCTTGCAACAAAAAGTGGAGGAAATTACTAGAATCTAAGAACAAGGAAAAATGAAAAAAATTTGCCCATTTTCGAAATATTTCTTATTTGTTAAAGATGTACGAGCGTGTCGAAGATGCATTTATCTTTCTTTAATATTTTATATTTTCAACTGAAAATTTCATAAAATCCTTATCAAATATTTTGAAAACATTTATTAAAACTGACAATGCGATACGTATGATTGAGATATTATGGAAAATAAGCAGTTAATAAGCATTACTATATAAATATAAAGATTTCGTAGTATAGTGAGCGCGTGGATGTCAAAGAATATTGCTTTTACGTTTAATATTGAAACGATAAAAAATGTACTAATTTGTTGTTGTTGCTATTGTTGTTACTAATCCCAGATTGTCTAGCAAGGTTAGACAATCGCCGTGAAAACAAAAATTTCTAAAAAGTCTAAAAACAGTAGGGGTCCAGAAGGACCTCGTCCTTTGTAAAACTCAACCAAGCCAAAAGATGGGCAGGGGAGGCCATGTTGGAACAGCACCAGTGACACACCGGGAAGATCTTGTGGACCCGCCGAAAAGTTAGTGCTGTAATATGGCCACTCATGAAGCGTAATAGGCTTGAGCTGGAAATACCCATCCGGACTTCCTCCAAAGTACCATGGGTGGTAGGGAGGATTTCTCCCAAGATGGTTTAGTTATGTCTTCATAAGGGAGTAAATCTCGCTAAAATTAAGAGCCCCACAAGGGCTCACGTACTCCTCAGCAGCAGTCCTGGCTAAAAAGTTGGCCCTTTTCATTACTGTGAATCTCAACATGGGAAGGGATCAATTGAAAATGGATAGTGTGTCCAAAAGAAAGCCGGTCAAGAAGATCTAAAATGTCCAGGTTAGTCTGGTCCCCAATAATAGTCCAATTAGTTTGGTGCTGAATTGAAGCACGAATATCTGTTAAAATCTAGACATCGTGAAATTGATCCTTAACTTAATACGCATATTGCAAGCCCCTCTTGATAGCAATAAGCTCTGATCTAAAAACCGAATAGAAATCCGGATTTTTAATCTTAAATTCCCGGTAGGAGTTGGTATGTGCACTCCACTACCAAAAATTTCCCCATCACCCCTTCTGAGTACTAAGTTTTTTTTTGGGGGGGGGGGAGTTAAACAAAGGAAGAGATGAGAATGCCACTGGGAAGATAAAAGATTCATCATATATCACATAAAAAGCCCCCTTTTAAATAATAAGCACATGTATAAAATCCGAAGATTTAAGGTTCTCAATCATTTCAATACGCATCTATAATAACAGGTTAAAAATCTTTGAAATCTAGAGACTGTAAATCATCTTTTCCTCTGAAAATGTCAGATCATAAAATGAATGAATATAATATCTGAGGCTTTTCCAAGGAATTTCATTGATTTTGATCTTAAATATCATAGCAGTGGCTGACTATGCAGTTATCCTAACAGTTTAATTATGGTGGTATTTCTTCCAAGCATTTCATAATCATCCTCTTTCTCTCTATTATAGTTACATATATCTATATCATATTTGAAATGCGTGATATATAATAAGAATTATAATGAGATCATTGATAATAATAAATAAAACATTTGTCTTTTTATACTGATTTTACAAACCGAATTTGTTTTAAACAAAAAAGTAAAACGAGTTACAACTACGTTTTTTAGCTAACCACACAAAGTATCTCTAAACAGGGTAAGAAAATTATGAATTGGAAATAAAGATAGAAATTCATGACGACGACGGGCAAAGAAATCGGTGTATACTATAAATTTATTTCACTTTCGGTTGCTCCAACAACAGTCGTAGGGAAAAATTATTTGACCAAATTTTTAAAAAAATTCCCCAAAATATCTTTGACTGTAATTAAAAACAGTCTATAATACTTACTTGCATTGTTCCGCTATGATCATTTTATAGTACTCAGTTTTAACTTCAGTCATGAATACCTAAATTACATCAATTAAGCACATGCAACATATCTACAGACCGTATAAAACCATTTTAATCCTTCATACATAAACTGAGTAAAACGTCTATCAGAACATAATCAAAACTTATAGCTCAAACCATCTACGCAATATCCCCAAAATCATTAAAACCTCCACTGCACGGATAAATCCCCTAATTTTAAACTCACATTCCGGTTCCCGTCACAGGTACAAAATTAACTGAACTCCTCGGACATTCCGTGATGGATATGACCGGCTCGTTCTTGCATAGAACACTAATGACCCACCTGCTGCTGGTAATCAGCAGTCTCCTCAGTAGTTGCATTCTTTCGTATGAATGGTTTAGGAAGCCGAATTACGGGCTTTTGTGCACCCATTTAAAGCGAGTGAACTGACAGATCAGATATGACGCCGCTTCATGCTGCTCTGAAAGTATCGTGCGCTCCAGATATTCTCTCAGTAAAGATAATGATCCGAATTCAAATGAAATTTAATTGCTTACGGCTGAATTACGTGGCAGGTTGAGAGCTTACTTGCAGTTAACCGCCTTAAGCAATAACCAATGATAGTTAAAACAGAACGCGGTGTAATTCCATTTAATACCGTTTATGAAAGCACACAGATTTTTAAAGACTCATATGAAACACATAAATACATATATGATATCAAATCTCTTTATCAAAAGGTATTTTACATCTTATTTATTCACTTAACTGAACAACTTTTTTTTTTTTTTTAATTATTTTTCATAAATGTACCAGTTAAACTTCGTGATTTATAATCTACCATTTGACCTATTCTGCCGGTGTGAGAAACTGTAACTTTATCGAATTATGCTCCAAGCAACTTTTCTCAACACAAATTTCTTGTTTATGGGTTCTACCCTTTGAACTTAAAATCTGGTTGGACTTTTGTTACAGCAGTATAATCCGTTCTTTTGAAGTGTCCTCTTTTACACCGACGTGGCATCTAAAACAGCAGCTTGTACTGAACAATACAAAAGTCACGGGCTCAGGGCCCCAGAATTCAGCATTAAGCTGTTACAAACCTGTCAAGAGAAATTTTCATGAAACCGTAATTTTATGTACCATGTGCTATGCCACAGAAATGCAAATTAGAAATTGTTACTCTCAATAAGACGATCAAATATTCCTCATTTTAAGAGAAGAAGTCCTGTTTAAGCTCTGTGTATGAACATTTCGTTTATTCAGACGGAACTCGGGTTAAATACATTGTCTCCCTTCGTGTGTTTCCTTAATTAATATATCTCATATAATATGTGAATATATTAAAATACATAATAATATGTGTGTGTGTGTCACTTTAAGCTCTCAAGAAAGGAACCCCTAAGACATTTTGGTTGCCTGAATTAGAGTATAAAATTTGAACGGCTACAAAATTATCAATTATTCAAATAATAGTTGATTCCCTTTGCCCCAAATAGCATGCCACTTTTTTTCTTCACGAATGCCTTTTCCCTTTTTCTCCATAACACAACGCTCTTTCAGACCAGTGCTTTCCTGTACTGCTATTACGACAATGTTGAAGTCTATTAATAGGGCAATTAATTGGCTTGTCCCCCGTATTAGGCGATCCCTCCCGGTCCATTTTAGCCATCTGTTGGCGCAATTGCGGCCATCTGTAGCCACCATTCGTTTTCGGGAGTTATTTGCTTCCAGGGAATTTACTGCAAGAGCACATTATTGACGAAATACACCGAAACTGCGCTGTTAGTAACCAGGAATCTTACACTAGAGAAATGGCGTAGTTTTTGACAGAGTTGGATTAATTGCGTTTCGGAGTCTCTTGTGGAGAAATCTCGTGTCTCAAGTATCGAAGAATAGCAATAGGAATATATATGATGTACTGCTGAGGAAATTTAGAGACATGTTTAGTTTAGGGATGGGGAAAGGAGTACAGTAAAAAGTTGTTGTTTTTAAATTTATTAGGCTTAAATACATAATTATCATTTATACTTCCAGCTTTGCAGGTGTCCTAGAACGGCGAAATAACTTTTAAGATTTCAACAACTTTTAGGATTTCCAATCGGAGTTCTTTTTATTCAACCTTAAGGTTCATGTCAATCATATTGCTTGCTGCCTACCACACGGAATCCTACCATCTTCGTAGTCACCAAATAACTAAAGAGATAATCTGTAATAAATAACTGACAGCCCACATAAATGTACATGATAAAAGCATTATAATATAGTGGTTGCTGGACACACTCCTTCAAAATAATTTTTCCTGATTAATTGGAACTAAATTTCTATCTAAATTTTAAAAATCCTAACAACTAGTCGTTTTCACCTTTTCTGAATTCGTTTGAAATTTCTTAAACTGCCACTTGCGGTCATATACCTATATAACTCATATAATTATCATCGTTATATAAAGTTATTACATACTTAAATGGTGTAAATGAATCAAAAAATAGATCCGCGTCAAATAGGTACACCGAATTAGTACACCGAACCTGATTTCTAATGAAGGACCCGTTAAAGAGGGAGATACTTAAGCGTGATTGCATTCATTTGGTTCCTTCTATTGTATGTAATATAGGGCTATAAGTCGCAACCCATATTCTCAGTTTTAATGCTTTTATTGAACAAACTAAGCTTACAATTTCTTAAGAAACTTATTTACTTCAAGAATTGTCTATATAATTATTTTTTAGAGTTTTAAATTATATTTTCTTTTGGTTTACTTACTTCTTAGAACTTAGTCAGCAGCAGATCAGCAAACAAATCTCCTCTTCCGCAACTATTTTCTTTGACCACACTAAATTAACAATTGTTCTTTAGTCTACAAACAATTCTAGTACGCTAAGCGGATTCATAAGGGTTTCTATAGAGATTTAAGTTGCATTTGCAAATCCGATTATACCATATTTCGTCTTCTGAAATTATGCTCTCTTTCTATTGTGGTTTAAGTGTAATTTACGTAAGTGCAAATACAAATACCCCAAGCGTAAGTTTGTGGAGATGACAGATAATACAGAAAGCATATTCAGAGAAACTTTCCCTCAAAAAGAGGGCTTTTAACTGCATGCCATTCAAGTGAAAATAGCATGTGGTCTAAGGTATATCGGAGTTTCCCATTGCTAGCTCTCAGCAATGAGGAGAAGGGTTCTCTTCCTCCCATTGTTAGAGGAGCAGGAAGAACTTAAAATTCTTAGGCTCAAATGATTTATGACCTAGAGTTTTATTTTTTCCGACTCGCAAAACTGTCTAAAATAAGATCGGATAAATTCGAAACAATAGTGGAACATTTGTACGAATTTCTATTCCTCAAAGTTTGTATTAAGAATACGGAAAGCATTTTTTATCAAGCTTTGTCGTTGCTATATATACATCTCTAAGAACTTTATTCTTTCAGCCTCACAAATGAATATTTACTAATTTCGTAGAGGTATCTTGATGACTTTTACGTGGCACAAGTTTTCCTAACAATAGTAGCAAGAATTTATTCCCCACGTTTGAATTCAACTTTAAACGTGGAAGAAGATCTGACAGTAAAATCAGTGTTATTCTTTAGAAGCTAGACATTTTATTACCTTGATTTGATGCTGATTAAGAACTACGTACTTTGGCAGTGTTAAGGTATTTGAATCCTGCTTTATAGACTCTGATATGTTTTTTACCTGATTGTATGGTTATGTCTGATTATGTACTCAGTAAACTAAGAGTAAAAATTTAGCTTTATGACATCTTAGTTTCAGAAATAATAAGTTGAAAGCGTTGCGTTTACCTGTAACACAAGAGGTAATCAAAGTGGAAAACAGGTTCAAAGCCAATTACGAACGGTTACTAACAACTGTATCAGGCATTTTATTCGAACTTGAAAAGTCTGGTGCCAAAAATATGCTCCCTGGCCAATAAGTCTAGCATCAGTTGTCAGTTAAATGTCATAAAAAAAAACACTCATCCTGAAAAAAAAAATTGAAAGTCATTTTGTATTACAAAAGCGAAAAAAGATAAATCGAAAACAAATACCGTAAATAAGACGGCTTTAGTTGTCAAACAAGCAGTTATATATAGGGACTTTTCGGTGAAATGACAAGAATTTGGTGATTCCATGTTGATGAAGAGTATGTGTGCATTGTACAAGAAAACAAATCAGATGCAGGCTAGAGATCACGAAATGAAATACCATTAAAACGTGACTGTTTTGCTAACAGTGAGAGTAACTAAGTGAACTGTAATGTAATTGGAGCAATAACAAAATACTTTATACGAGAAACATGCTCCGGTACATCCGCTAAGGATCGGCTCTGTCCAAAAAGAAACGCTCTTACACATTTACTGTGGGTAGTGCCGTCTATTGTAACAGCCAGAGAGATGAATCGCTGTAGTTACAACTACGTGACGCTGGTTCCGAAAAGGTCAAACAGTTGGGAAAATATCCATAAATAGCTAACATATTCTCATAGCAATGAAGTCGATAAACGCAAATTTCGAGTCTGTTCACATACCTTTATCCAAAAAACCACGACATTCGTTGATAAATAGGATACACTTATTGTTTATTGTAATATTACTATGAAAATGAACTATTGTAACCCTTTCGGTGTGCGACTATTTTTTTCTAATTTTCAATCAATCAATCAGCATTAACTTTTTAAAATTTTCTAATTTATTTTCAACCTTTTTATTAAATTTTTCATATAAATTTGTTTAAAATTAAGAGCGAAAAGGAAATAAAAAGTTTTACTGATTTGTTTGATAATAAGTTTCTGATAACAAGGCAGTTCAAAATATGCAAAGGTAGGTACGTATTAGTACCATTAGTAAAATACATTGATAAATATATTGGGACTCTGTATAAAACTGTTTAACATGATGAACTTCAGTAATGAAGAAAGATTTGGAATTCAATCTGAAAACTCCCATGACTGCATATAAAACTGTATTATCTCTAAGTTAGATACTCATGCAGTGAAATTTAAAAAAAAAGATTTAAGATCCAGGTGTCTGGTTAGCTCAGAAAAAGTTGCAAACATGAGAGCTAATTCCGAACTAACCCTTAAGAAGTTGAACTCAGAATAAAAAAAATGTATTCCCCGTAATCTGTCTGGTCAGATTTTGTTAGAAAAAGAGGTAATGATTGAAATTATCTTGCCAAAAGGGATGTAAACACATAATTCAACTCTAAATAAGATTGTTTTTGAATAAATCTCCAAAGTAATATGAAATACTTCCTTATCCTCAGATTTTTATTGTATAGGAGCATTTAGAAATTGGAGGTTATTTTTCCCAAATTAGCAGATAACAAATTGTTTACAAGTTCTCCACTTTTCCTTCCATAAAGCGTCATTTGCTGACAACATTTGAGATTTTCAGTTAGAAGTGACGATGAGGAAGGTGTTCAACCATAAACTCTGAAAGTTATAAACATGCCTAAATTTTTTTTTTAAAAAGCGAAAGAACAGTTCCCAGAGAAAACAAAGGAAACAAAGATTCTGTAACATGACAATACGGAACCATGAAAGGTGCCATGAAAGAAATTGGGTTTGAAAATTTAAAAAAACCTCTCCAGTATAGTTTAGATTTAGCACCAATGGACTTCTTGTTATTTTTTGCCATCAAAAGACATATTTTAATGACTCCATTCGATACACAACTGAAATATTCAAACTGCTATAAAGAAATGGCTTTGATAAAAATCTGGAGATTTTTAGAGCAATCTGTATTAGGCAGTCCATAAACGGTGGTGCTTTGACATCAAGTGTCCGAGTGATTAATTAATAAAATTGAATTAAAGAGGAATTTTTAAGTTAACCTAGTATCTTATTAAAATTTGTAACATTGCTTTTCACACTGTATATAAATTTCAAGGCATTCGCGCATAATAATTTTTCTTTGTATGTTGCTCGTATAACTTTTAACGCATATGAAGGCCTGAATCAAAATATTTACGTAAAGACAGAGCGAGAAAGTGTCAGAAAAAGGTACTCGCAATAATGAATGGCAGCTGATAGTATGATATTCAATATGCGCATTTTAACGTAGGGTTACGTTCCTCAATAACGGTCCTCAGAAAAGAAAAAAATCAGAGTTCGTAGAGAGTTATAATTTTGGCAGTGCGCCAAACCCAGTAGCAGTAAGCACTTAAACAGAAAAATACCGAAGTGCGTCAAAATAAAAAAGAAAGAAAAGATGTAAACGTCGATAAGTAATCCTACGTTAATAACCCGCGGTAGTTTCGTTAGGAGAGACTACCTGAAATATTTTTAAGGAAAAAATAACTCCAAGCGAACAAATATAATGAGATAGTAAAGTCATTTAATGTAAAATCAGCGTAGTTGGACAATATAGGATTTGAAAAAGTTTAATCTCTAAATTTACACCTGGGATATACTAGAATAAAACCCTTTGGATAAACGTATGGTAATTGACATCCGAGACGACCAGAAAGTTAAAATATTCAAATATTTAGTTAATATACATGATTAGGTTTTAAATTATAATCCAATGATATTTCAAATCAATAGGCTTCTTAGCAATATCATTGCCATTATTATACAGTATTTATAGAAACATATAAAACTAGTTTAGTATTTTTCTAAATATTATCTTATTTGCGACATAAAGCAATAAATTTGACGAAACAAATCTTATTCGTGTTGCATAAAGAGTTCAAAACAAAGTGCTAAATTTAAACTCTACAGCTGATCAAAGGGATTTGAAGTATGCCAAAACAATGTTTTAAATAAAGCACTCCAAAGTAGAACTCGACAAAGTATTCAGAAGATTCCCTGCTCATAAAGCACAGCATTAAAATTACGCACAAGAGCAGAAACTTATAAACTCGATACTTCGTATCAGAAAGATTCTTTCTTGCAATTTGTCATTCACGAGGGATGAATAGTCGATGAAACATTCGGAGCTCTGACAGAAAACTTTGCGCTCTGCTCAATGCGTTTCTTCTTCCCATTGACAGTGAAAAGAACTAAAAATATGAGGTAGAAAAGATTTAGTTTTTCCTTTTCCAGGAGAGTATCTGGTGTGTCATTATTCTCAAAAGAATTTTGAAAATGTTGCACTTACTTCGGCGCTCTATGTTCGAGTTGCAGATATCGATTTGAAGAGAAGATTCACTAAAACTTGTGGGAAATAAAAGAGAATAACAGGAATTCTATATATTGAGTTTTATAAAGCCATAAAAGTTTAACAGAACAACTGTTTATCTTTATATAAAAAAAGTCACGAAAAAACTTTTTAAGGCAAAATGCCATTAGAAAGAACCATTGAAAACAATTAATTCATGACGGTCGCAGTAATTATTACATGGTCATTAATTGACCAGTATTACGCGATCTCATTATACTGAAACAGAGAAAATTGAATTTTATAAAGCCTTAATTTAAAAATTCCTGTTGATGATGGTTAGTTCTCCAGTAAATAATAAAAGAATATTATTTGGCCTAAAATAATGATAATTCTTTTCCAGAGAGCTAAACGCATGGAGCAAACTACCAGCTATGTAACGCAACTTTTAAACCTCTGGAGGTTTTATTTACTCTGGTCATCTCTGGAGGTGCGGGGTCAAGTTTTTCGATCTCTTCACTTGACTCGGTTCAGAATTATGGGACCGGTAATTTAGCCAATTGGACTCCGACCATTGTGGTGCTAATTCAAAACAGGAGCCGCCTCTTCCAGCCCAATAGCCTATTAGGACCTGGTGAATGGAACCTCGAACCAGGGAGCATTAGCAACAACAACAACTTTTAAACCTTTCTGGATGCGTCTCTTGTTGCATAACAGTGTCTAATTTTCTAGTATTCGGCTTGGCAATGTACAGCCTTTGAAAAAAAAAATTGAGCATTACTTTACATCCGGGTTGACTCCACACTGCAATACAAGTTCGACGGATTTACCGTCCTTTTCCAGCCATACTGAATCTTCAGCCGTGGTCGAGGGGATATATTGTAGAAAGTACATAATGAAGGGAAAATCTAGTCTATAATTCGTATAAAAATTTCCATAGAATTAAAGTTAGATCTATATATGAGGACACAACGCATTAATTTTGCAGACCATAATATAAATTCTTCAATCATAGATATTCTTCAATCATTATTCTTTAACCTCATAAGCGGGGGGGGGGGAAGCTGGGTTATGCTCGCCTATATAGAAAGTGCAAAATTGTGGACTAAGAGCATTTCTATTCAGAGCAAAAATCTATACTAAAATTATACGCAAATATACTTATGAAGGATGCAACTGACAACATCAGAATTTTCTAGTAGGTAGATCACTGGGTCAGAAGTCAAGAGAATTCGAAAGCATTGAAATCTCTCTTCTTTTTCTTATCTATCTATCTATACACAAAAAATGACATCACAGTGACATAACTGGTAGACCACATGCTGAACATAAATTTTACCTAAAAACTTGCGCATGTAAAATAGGAAATGCTGCTAGGAACATCAGTTTTGCAATATACAATCTTACGCTTCGAAGTCTAGAAAGTAACGCGTTGAGAAAAACGAACTCTTAAGTTGAGAAAAAGAATTTAGTGACTATATACTTAAATGTTAAAGTTGTTTTCCAATGATACCGTATCTATTTTTTATTGGAGATTAATTTGGTGATTCGTAATTTTTTTTCTCTTCCGGAAAGGTATGTGCTGCATCTGAACTGATTGCTTTGTTAATTTTGCTTCTTATAAATGGATTAACTGAGTTTAAAACAAATCTTATTTAGAGAAATCTGAGTTTTAGAGGTTTAACACATCCGCAATCTAAGGTATTCAGAATTGAAAATTACCACGCAGTTTAAAATCTGGGTTAAGGTATGAAAATTTTTACACTGCCCTTTCTTTGCAAGTCACATTGGTTTGCTGGATGAGAACTCCGATAGTATACAAAATTCACTACGTTATAGGAGAACGGTTACTGGATACGTGCATATCACCTTAAAAATCGGAATTTAATTTAACCTTTTTTTTACTGCTTGATTCCAAAATTCATTTTCAGTGATATTACATTGCCTTCAAGATTACTGGTAATTAAAGGTGAAAGTTCGTCCTTTCACCTTTAATTACCAGTAATCTGGGTAATGTAGGTTTGCGCTTGTTTTCTGAATAATCTTGCATATAAAATTCTGAATTTCCCCTTGTCAAATAAAACTCCACTTTACTGTTACATTTTTTTATACGAGTATGTAATTTGAAACACATTATTCAAATGGAAATGAGTTATGAGCATTATTTATAGATTTTTTAGGAATTAATTACTCGGATAAATTTAGAGGATTTCTAAGGCAAGAACAATAAACTGCTGACAGAAAAATCTCTTTCTTAAATATTAGCATTAATCCATACAATGTTTATGCGCATTTATGGGTGATGTATTTTTCGCACTGAAAGTAAATAAAATGCATAGAGAGAAACGAGAATTCAAACCATCAAGTCGTTTTATCTGGATGACGAGCTGATCCCCGAGGTTTAAACTTCACTATTTCCTTAGAGCCAGAGAATCTTTCCCTTCTCATGTATAATAACCCCGTTTTATTCCTCCTCTATATATGAGCTTTGCAGTGTAAATTAAACAAAATATGTACCAAACTATTTTGCTTTCAAAGAAATAATTTTTATATATTATTGAATATATGTATATGGAGCAATTAAACCAATTCTTTTTGACAATATTGAAAAATAAAACTCGCATTTTAATATAATAAATCTTCGATTAGGTCCTCTGATGCAATGTGTAATCGAACTAATTGGTTTCTAATTCAATGGTCACATTTATAGTATGAAAATTAATAAGTCAAGAGAGTTAAAAATTAATAGCAACAGCTGACACCCCTTCTTTCTTTTTCAGCATCTGTACAGTCATGCCTAGTTGAGTTCTAAAATTTTCCACTGCATATGAACGCTTAATTGATTCTCATTTGCCCCTCTAAATGTTCATTTCTGAACAACGTGTCAAAGAGAATGAATTACTGGTATACTAATTTGCGTAGATAATTTAGTTAAGGAGTTATTTTATGATTGAGCGATGCGTTATCGGTTATTTGTTTGTTAAACAAGAGAGACAAATTGAGTATAATTTGAAATAATTCCTTTTTGTGAAATATATTCGATTTCATATGCCGCCCTCATCGTTTAGGGGTTAGCAACCCGAGATTCCATGCAGTGGGTTCGGAAATCAAATTCTGACTAGAACATAGACATTCTTGTGCTGTTCCTTATTATGGGGGCATGTTGGTTCACCTATATAGTGCGCTCAAATTTATAGAAGCTAACAAAATTCTGGTCTGGAATAATCGAATGAGTTAAAAAAAATTAAATAATATTAGTCTCAAGAATTTAAAGGAAATAATTTTAAGTCATTTCTAAAACTCATAATGTGTTCTAAATGCAATATAACGTTCAATTCTCTTTTATTTACCTGCACCCGTGAACATAATTTATTACCACTTTAGTAAACATGCGATATATAAGCTGATGTAATTGAATTCACAAATATGGAAATAAGGACTCAGTTTTCTTATCGGTTACCTTTTATTAAAAGCAAACAATCGAAATAAATAATCGCCTACTGTCTATAAAAAAATCGAAATACAAGCAATCACAGCAACAAAATTATACCTAGGAAGAGCAAATAAATGTCTTGCAGGAAGGGTCCATCGATTAGTCTGATGATTTACTTCACTCTGTCTATAACCGGATGATGGCCAAATGGGTAAGGCGCTGGCTTTCGGTACCAGATTCTGTGGGTTCGAATCCCACTCTTGGCATGGACGTTTGTAGCCCTTCGGAAGCAGCTTTAAGTAGTAGGTCTCGGTCTAAGCCCTCGTGTAGCAAAAAAATGACCGTAGCTCTCCAAACAAAACCTAAACCTAATCCCACTGTCTATATCCGTGCAATGGCCAATTGGCTAGAGCGTTGGCATTTGGTCCAGACCCTGTCGGTTTCAGTTCCACTTTTGGCATGGATGTTTTAAGCCTTTCGGAATGCTAAACTGTAGGTCCCGGTGTAACTAGACCGTGAGCAGAAAAAAAGTTGAGCAGAGTAGTTCTCTAAACCCACTAACCAACTCAATATCTATGAAACAAAAAATTTCATGACATTACGAACTCCATTAGAGTATCACAGAAACAGCAATTAAATGCAGTTAATCAAATATGCATCGCTTCGGAATGCAAATTCATTTCTTTCTTGTTAATATGGCCCCATACTTGACACAGCCGCAGAATACACAAGGCAAAAAACAATCTCCTTCACAGCGATATATCATATTTTCCCAGAATACATCCCCTTCGTTTTCTAGTCCAATACTGAAGGCAACTATGTCGAGAACTTAGTTAATTTACAAAATCTCAAACATACGGAAATATATTCATATATAAACATTTAATCATCAAACTTCTTGGGCAGCGTGATTTAAATTTCACGTACTTGGAATAAATTTGGTAACTAAGAAGTTCTATCGATTTTTGAATTCATATCACCTCATGACTGAGTCATCACTTTATGTCCCAGACAGTTATAAGTACGTACTGTTTTAAATATTTAATGAAAGTGAGTACGTATGAACACATGTTAATGATCTCGACAATATCAGTGAAGTTCAAGCACGAGTCTTGTAAACCGAGTTCGAATAGACTGATAGTTAATTTATTCAGTCTCGATGTGTATGAAGGGCGAAAAAGAAAACAATAGAAATGCGTAACATACACTGAAATTTAAGATTCTACATTCTTTTAATTATTGTTTTAATTCATTTATTGATTCATTCAGTGTTTTAATTATTTTCATTATTTTATAAATACAAACTAAGCTTTCTTGTTATACTCACATAAACAAGTTTTTTTTTTTTTCTCAGCGTTTTTAACTACTTCAAAGTCCTCCTTTCCTATATTACTTGCAGAATTGTCTATTTGGCGTATGCATATTATTTTTCTAGTTAGTCATATATGGATAGATTGTTAAAGATTTTCGATGCTCTTCCTGTCAGGGGTTAAAAAGACCTTCAGGGTAGAAAAACTAAAATGATAATAATAAAAATAATTCGAAGAGATTTTAACCACGGTATTGAGCTTCCTAGCCTCCCTCAGGGGAAGGGGAATATGAGATTCATTGAGAGAGATTACTGTGATGGATGTCTACTAATGGTCAACAAACATGTGTGGTGACCAAGCAAGAAAGAGTTTCGTTTATGAAATTCTCAAATAGTATTTACCAATAAATGAGAATGAGAAGATTGAGGCAATTAAATATTCTTTCACGCCTGAAAACAAGGTCTGAGGATTTATCAAAAATCAACAGGAATTGGGAAGGTAGTTAAGAACTATTATTCAAAACGGAGTTTACTGCAGATACTAAAGCAATATTGCACAGTCTCATATTCGGGAAAAAATACTTTTTCATGATCAGTTTAGTTTTAGAAAATGCCTCCAACAAATGTATGAATATTGACTGAATCTCTTCCGATTATCTGTCGTATTATATGTACATTGTTCACCAATCTTTTATATAAAATAAACGACAGATTTCATTTTAATTAGTATCACTTAACGTTATAACTACTATATTTGTAAAACGTTAACACTCTTGACATTAAATTATGTTTCTCTGTTACCCTGAGTGGATTGGTAGCTTTATTAATTATATGAATTGAAACATCGGCTATAAAATCAAAAAAGAAACATTCGCGAAGTTGCTTAGAGGAAGCTTGGGATAAAATTTAATCATTGACATTTTACGTTGCTGTATAATTAAGTGTATAAGACGAGATGGACTAACAAAGTGAAAAATTTCGTTTGCCTTTAGTTTACAACTTTTAACCCTAACGAGTTGACGATTTTCACCGTATATTCTGATATATTATATCTGCAGTTTTCCATCTTGTCCCATTCCCACAATTTCTTTTCGTGCTCAGTAGGAAATTGGATTGCCCCATCCCTAGATCTATCTTCGCTGACATGCATCCGGCAGTTGACGCATCCGAGAAAAGAACTTTGACAGTTCACTTAACGATAATGCGGTACTATACTGACAACTTGGTACAACATCACCTCAAAAAGTTTAATCTAAAGAGTACAAAAAGACTTTCTAAAAAATTAAACAGAAAATATATAGATACTTTTCCATCCCAGGCTCTTGTAAAATAACAGACAGACATTTGACAAAAAGGAGATCTGTATATATTTATATATTACTACGTTTTGTTTATATTTGTTTGTATGTGCATAAACATGTACATAAAATACTTTTAGACAGTACATGTTGCTGAGACGTGTTAAAATACTTGTTCCAAGACAGGAAGAAATGTGTCTCTAAATGTCAACTTTCTTAAACAAAATTAACGATGCAAATTTTTGCTCTAGCCATTAAAAATTATTCCTTTCTTTGGCACGTACAGTAAAAGATTTATTCTACGTTGGATGTTATGTAGTAGCCAATAACTCAATTTGTTATTTGGATGTAGTTAAGTTGGGTCTCGTGTATTGTATTTTTTTTAAATCTGACCCCATGATCTTTTTAAATCGATAACAGATCTTTTGCATATAAAGGGCATTTTAAAGAGGTAGAACATAGGAAAATTCACTGCAATTTTCGTGCTACATATTGCAAAACTAATACACAAGCTATTTATTTCAATAGAAGTAATTTTTGCTTGTATTGAAATAAGGACTACGTAATATTACTCCTTTAAGGAGGAAATGACAAAAGATGTATTTATAACTCGTAATTGTTGAGCCCCCCCCCAAAAAAAAAAAATTCGTTTCGAGAAGGAGAAGTTTTGTTATAATTTGGCTTGATAGAAATTCGCCATTGAATTTTTACCATTCCAAACATTCTCTATGACACCTTCACATAAACTACTGCGTCTAAAATGAAATTTTTGCTTGTTATCGACCTTTCACAAACCAAAATTTTCCTGGTATTAATGGTAATCCTGTGTTTTATTTTTAACTGGTAGCCGCCTCTAAGAGAAAAAGGTCACGAAGTAGACTGGTGGTAGCGCGTCGGCTTTAGGTACTGAAGGTGTTCTAATCAAATCCCTAGAAGCTTCATTAAATACTTTCGTGTCTAGGGCGGATATGGGCAATTTAAATCCGTAGACTGGAAAGTTCTTCTATCAGTTCAGAGAGGATGAAAAAGGTACGATCACCTCAGATGTCGCCCTTAGGGTCGATCAGTATTGACCCTTGTGGTTTCATTATAAACCGGATCCACACCCATCAGCCCTCTAGCCAGTATGGGTCTGGTCTGGAATACTTCCGGATAGGAGGCATTAGAAATAACAACGAAAACAACAATAATTAAGAATATATTAGGTTTGACTTTTTTTTACAGGATATGTGTGTTTTTTTAACGAATGTGATACAAATTGTGATTATTTTTTATCAAACCGGAAGCACTTTGTGTAATTGTTCATCTGCATCTATATGTATTTACGGCATCTATAGAAAATTATTACAAGTACAGCGACAATTAAGAAAAATTAATCAAAAAATGGTTTACAACAGAGACTATTGCAATATGTCACAGACCCAAATCTTGAAAAAATAACAATTTCACGAGCAATTTAGAATAAGCAAATGCCTCCAACAAATTTACGAATATAGATTGAATACCTTTCGAACATCTATCGTATTATGGGGCAACTTTTTATCCATCATGCATACCAAATAAAAAGCAGATTTTGCTTTAATAAGTGAGAATGTAACATAACATAACTACTTAATTTTTTTAAATGCGATCTTAATAATAAATTATGTTTGTCTGTTTTTCTGCGAGTATTAGTTCCTTTGCTAATGATATCTGAAACAAAATATCGATTTGAAGAGAGAGAAAATCTATATTACAATGGAAAATTGATTAGAAACTGGAAAGTTTTAAAAAAACTGAACACAATTTGAAATTTAGCACTATGTTTTACACTAATGATTATATTTTCATTGAGATACAGAAACGTTCGATTAGTGGGATCATCTGATAACATGTTCTCATAGTCATTAGAATATAGTTAATTCTTGAGGAGATAATTTAGGTCTTGAGTCGCCATTCATGTAAATAAAATTAGGGTTAACAGTTAAATTATTGATGTAATATTTTTTCAAAAAATAAATTTTAAATTTGTATGTATATTGTTAAAGTGATAGTGTATGCTAAAAAGTCTTTGAAATTCGAAGTTTGCAAGACATTTTTTTTTCGGCTAATGAAGATGCATATGACATATTAAGCAAAGATTTTCTTCACATTGTTTCTCTCAGTAATTGAAAACTCATCAAGTTTGTATTGTATTCAGGGCTGAATTCGGCGAATTCTTAATATTTATTTGATTAACCAAGAATACTCGGTGGTTTGATAGATCCTAGGAAGGCAGCAACAAAATGTTGAATAATTGATTTATACTCGATCTATGTATCTACTCGAGCTCAGGAAAACTATATTCTACAGATTATTTTCAATGTTATTCCTCTTTGAGTACCATTTGTTTATAATTTGGAATATGGATTAATTTATTTATATCGCAGCCGAATTTTGTAAAGAAATAAATCATTAAAATATCCATATTTCTGAATGTCTAAAATATATGAAGGCCTTATTTGAATAGTGGTCCAACTCCACTTAAAAAAAATGGAGTTATCCTCACTTTCATGTTCATTCAAATCATTTCGATCTTATTTTTAAACTGGTACACGTTCAGCTTATTTCTCCTGCCAACAGAGGGCATTACAAATCAGACTTCAGCAGTCATTTATCAGCACTCATTAGACTTTAATGCTCTGTATCTCAAAATGAACATGAATGGAGTTGGACCGCTATTCAAATAAGGTCTTCATATGTACTGACGAACAAGACTGAAGAATATGACATGGCTTAGAGTACCGAGGTCATCGCGTTAGAGCAGACTGCAATAGGTCCCAAATATGATTCCCGTGCTCTTGAGTCGCACCTTAAGAGACAAAAAGTGTGACCAATGGGAGAAAGATTACCAGGGTGGTTGTAATAACTTATTTAATTGGTGAATCACGAGTGCGCTTCTTAATTTTGTTTCCTTTTCGCCTGGATGTGATAAGCATTTAATACCATTGGAACATTAGTAGATAGTCCAACAGATATGTAGACCGACACATTTATAAAGAAAGAAAGAGTAGTCATTATATAGTTGCCTTAACAAATTAAATAATTTAGATAGGACTCCTAATCACATGCCAGTCATAAACGTTGGAGACTATGAGGTATTTCAGGATGATTTATTAATCAACACACTTGTTCCGAACAAAATAGGGTGGTCAGATTCCCCGTTATTTTTTTTCTCCTAATACGGGAGGGGGCTTCCTATTATCAAAAATCAAATGCACTTTACATTTAGGATTTAATAGATGTATATTGTTCATTATACATCCGTATCATTTACCAGGACACTCAAACTGCAGTTCATCCTATAAAAAATTCCTTTTATAACTTAGAAAAGAACTAAAACTCTGATTTAAAGGTTTCTATTTCATTTAATTTCTTGTAACCAAGAATGGTACTATATCAGATAGTTGCTTCAAAAACAAATATAATAGAATTGCCGGTTATCCCCATCCATTCGAAACAGGAGAACAATTTAATAAAAAGTTATATCCTTTAAAGAAAAGACAACGGCAAATGTAATTAGGGAAGATATTAAATAAACAGATTGTTTTTGATTTCAACGAGAGCAGATATCTTTATCAGATTTTATTGTTCATGCAGCTAAAAAAAAAGAAATAGATATTTCTATTTTGTTTTTCCCTTCAGTAGTTATTTGGTATAGCAGATAATATAAAGAAAAAAATTACGGTATAAAACTTTTATTAATTAATTTTTATGCCGAAATGGAATGTAATTAACTTAAAGAAAGGAATGATAGAGCTAAAATATTACATAGATAAATAACAAAAAAACATTTTTATGAATAACATTTTTATGCGATAATAAACATAACTAACATTTTTAAGCATTTTGTAAAGAATGTACCCGAATACACTAATATTGGAAAAAATATTTTCAACAGGAAAAAAATAAAATTGAAGCCAGGGAAAAATGTGTTTTATGTTACATGGTTCTAAGATACATTCCTTTAATTCTTGTGAATCTTCGAATACAAGCGGAATTCCATGCATCAAACCGATACATACAACTTGCTATGGGGATAAAAAATATTCTACTTGGCGAAAGCGTATTTTTTCTGAGCTTTCTACTCAATGAAAAATGAAATTTAAATTCAAAAGCAATCAACATATTTTTTTAATTATAAAGAATGTCTTCTACGATAGACTATATACTGACGGAGCAGTTGTTACCAATTAACAACGCTTTAGTTACTTAAAATTATTTCAAACAAGGTGAATAAGGAAATTTCTCGCTCGTGGAATCATATCCACACAAGGCAACGAGTAGGTTAGAACTGTTGAACTTTTGTTTGCGTGATATCAGGCGCCGTCTAGCGCATGCGCTCAGAGAAAGAAAATCAGCGACAAAAGGAAATCCTTTACCCATATACATTATAACCAAATATTAGATTATCTTAAACTATACGATCATCATTTAACATCTATATCCAGATAGGAAAACAATAAAACTAAAATCATGTATTTGCTATTGTATCATTCTGTAAAAGCAGTTTGACAAAAGATTTTATAACCATAATTGGCTTTGGGCAATGATTAATAAATTTAGTTTTGGTACATTAAAAGGTAAATATGTGCAAAATATCAAGAAACTCCGAGAGTTATTTATTTTTTTATACGACATTAATTTATTTCATACATAAAACTCTATAGCAGAAATTTAAAGTGCTGTATGTAAATCTACATCACATAAATATAATTTTTAAGTTACTACAACACAGTCTTAAATAATCGTGATAATCGTAAATTATAGTAGTAGTGAATCTGAAGACCAAAATATTACGACCAAAAATGACAAGATTTGGAGTCGTTCAGATCTTATTCGGATTACAAGGCATTAGATGCAACTGCCTTTATCGGTGAGACATAAATGCATAAATGAATCAGAGAGTCATACACAAATATTTTTTTTCGAATATTGAATTTTACAATAATTAAATGTAATTACAATACAAATTTCTTATGATTTCAAAAGAATATCTTTTGGTAAGAGTACAGATAACACAAGACCAAAATGATATTTCGAAATGGAATAAAAATAACCATAACATTTCACTATCAATGACAGTAAAAAGATTTTTTATTCAAATTTGGAAATAAAAACTTTCCTATCAGAATTCCAATTGATTACCCTTTACTGTCAATAGTAATTAAATTTAAGGGATATTTCAATTTCCAGATTGTTTTCACAAGTGGTTATGATTATATTTCTTATGTTAGTCCACTAGTTGATAAATGTCACTTGTTTATTTTTATTAAATCTGCCATACTGTTAGTGAAATGTATGTAACCATTGTTTTATGACAATTCTTTAAGACACAGTATAAGGTTACATGCAAACTTATGACCAGTTAAAAAAGTTTAGAAATTAAAGAATCTTACTGGCGAAATTTTATCTTTAAGCTTTAAAAAATGATACAGTAACAAATCTAAAATAATTTGATGGCTGCAATAAAATATTATAAAATTTTATCATTAACTTTGTAACTAAATTTTGTCTACAGGCATGGATTGAACCAACCGTAAAGCTCTTAAGGCAGTGAACTAATTAACCTCGTAGGTCTTCAGCCTGATGTTATGAAGAGAATTATCCTATTAATTTTTTTCTAATCGGAGAGTAGCAAACGCATGCGTTAAAATTTTTTTCTGCATTTTGAAATATCTTTGAATGTGATGCGCGATTTTTTTTCCATTTTATGTTATTTTAATTTATTTACTCTTAAAGTAATTATATTATTTTTCTGTGTGATAAAGGCTTTATAAGAAATTAAGAATTGAGATATTTGAGATTTTAAAAACGTCTGCTTTCTTCAGCAGAACCTCCCCTCCCCCCCTAAAAAAAATAAATAAATTTAATAAATAAATAGATAAATGGTAATCTGTGATTAGAAAAATACTGACATGAAAATATTATTCCAATGGGGCAGGCACTTTAACTTTTGACCTTCGCCCAATCACCACAATTTTTGTTGATTTCTTATAATGAGTGCACCGTATACAAAAATCAAAATAGCCTCTAGACCAGGGGTAGTCAACCTTTTTATACCTACCGCCCACTTGTGTATCTCTGTTAGTAGTAAAAACTAAGTAGTTGGATTGCATAATTTTTGCATTTTGTGATTCGTTATTATATATATAATCGCCGTTGTTTCTCTATAACACTTCCGGGATGTACTCATCTTTCAATTGAAGCCCTCAGTAAACAAACGGCCGGTTAGGCCTAATTTCAATTTCAGATGTGGATCAGAATTTTTTCTTACCTAAAAACTAATATCTTCTCCATCAAATCCCGTTTGTTCAGCTTATTTTTTTATAAAACATTAAGAACTAAAAAAAATTGGATGCTTTTAGCTGTATATTTAACAGTTTTTAAAAATCTGTTTACTTTTGCGTTGAATTCTGAAAGTAAACAAAACTTGAATGTGAATGAATCAAGTAGCTCAAGTATCATATCGCGTAGTGAGCTGAAAAAAACTGGATGGCAGTCTACTACTCCAATCGCATGAAAAACTAACTAAATAAAAATAATGAAAGGGTTTGCTTTTACAAGGTGTGGATTAAATGCAATATTGTTAGATAATTCGAGATATTTTTTAATTTTCATATACTTTTTCCATTATGACGTCATTATTAGTATTATGACGTCAAAATGACGGTTTACCTTCTAGTAAAGTATAAACACTAAAGAATTTTATGAAAACCTAATGAAAATGTTTCTAAATAATGCTATGAAATTTTCTTAAAGAATGCTTTAAAAAATTTCCATTTCAATGGTTTTAAAAAGTCAATTATGTTAAAAGAAGAAAGTGCTTCAGTATCGGACAATACCCCTACCGCCCACCGTGAAAGCTGGAACGCCCCGTAGTGGGCGGTAGGGACCAGGTTGACTACTACTGCTCTAGACCAACCGCAATTTTGACCGATCACCCCATAAGACGACATGTGTTGGGCTCGGATCCTCCTTCCATGTACATACCACAGGAAGGGACTTTCTTGCCTATTCATTTAATGTGCCCATACCTAGCTTAGATGTAAGCAAGAAAGTAACCCTCACATGGGGACAAAATATCTGATGTGCTACCTAAGACAAAATATCATATATATAAAATCATAAACCGGTCGCATTTTTTTATCGTATTTCAGAAAAAAAAATAGTTTACTTGGATGAATATCATTTTTCTTGTTCCCTACCATAAGAAAATGTTTTTTAAAATCTTTAGCAAATATTTCAGGTTTTTAATTCTACTTTATATTCTGATTTGCCATGATCCATAATCCACCATCTTGTCTTATAAACCGTCCATCATTCGCACCTGAAGGTGTTCTATATTAAATTTTCAGAAAATAATTCAGGATTTGTACTGCTAAGATTAAAGTAAATTTTCTTTATCCAAGCACTTGTTGCTTAGAAACTAACTTTGTCAATAGCTAGCTTTGGATTTTAATTCAACTTTAAATATATCACCAAATTCTGATATTTTTCAGTTACTTCTAGCAGATTTCTTAACTGCAAAAAAAGATATCACAAATTGCATAAATCGAAAAAGTTTAAAAAATAAAACAATTTCGCATTCCTTTCACTCAATAGCGGGAACAAAACTAAATCAAAAATTAATGAAATACAATTCAGTCGAACGTTTTAAAAAGAAAAAAAAATAGGAGATCTTTATCTCTCCCGTTGGTAAAAAGTAATTAAAAAAATCGAAAGTGCTTTTTAATTACGCCTCTATATTCGATAAACCATTTTGATAACTAGTTTTTAATGAAAGAATTTCACAATTAAGCGAACTTCGATGAATTTAATTTCCTTTCGAAAAGAGATAATTGTTTCGAAGTCGGAATAAGAAAGGAAAACAATTCTGTCCATTAAAAAAATGTGTAAATAAATAATCGACTGCTAACCTTTCGATTAATGAGTTTCCCCGGGAAAAAAGCAAAAGAATGTTGATAAAAGAGTATTGATAAGGAAGAAAAGGAAAATTGAAATTTAAATCGATACGATATATCAGAAACTTGTGTAAATGTCAGAGTAATTCGCCCATAATTTTTATTTAATATTAAACAGATGTAAGGAAATATGACTCGAATTATCTCTACAATAAAGATGAATACCCAAAACGAATATATATATATATATATATATATATATATATATATATATATATATATATTGTGAAGATAGGAAATTCTTCAAGCAGTCAGTCGTGTGAATATTGATGTGTTTTGTCACCCCTACCCTTGTCAACAGAGGGGGGCGTGAACAGGGTTGATTTCTGTTGTCAAGCTAACTGACTGATGGTCATCGCCGGGCTGAGGGCGGTATTCCTCTCCTTGTCTACTGGCAAGAGGGTGTCAGCTGGCGACAAAGGCCACACACACCGGGAATCGGACATTCTTCATGCACAAAAGGGCTGTTCGTTACGCTAAAACCCTCTACGTCGGACATTCTCGAATGTTGGAAGTAGCTGATGTCACTAATTTCAACAAATCAGCATCTAGGCACAAAAACCAACGCATGATAGGACGAAATATGTTCCAGGGAGTGTTTAGAGTTTTCGTGGAGAACTTCGGACCTTAAAAGAATCACATAGACTTGAGATCTACTCTCAGAAGGTGACTGATACCTGCCATATTGGGCCAGATTACATTTTTGGGTAACTTGAAACCCGGGCTTAGTGCCGTTTCACGTAGTCAGTGGACTCTGACTGTTTGGGAAAGAATTTTAACTCCCCGGTGCCTTAGGGTGGTTATGGCTGTAAAATTTGAAGTGATTGAAGTGTGTAAATATTGTATATAATTAAATACATAATTTTAAATCCTAAACTCCGTATTTTTAATTAATCTATGTCCAGCTATCTGGGAGAAAGTGTGCATATCGTCACAATCTTATTATATAGATTAATTAAAGTGGTGGCAGCGGTGTTGATCGATCGCTCCATCTGAAGATTCCTGTGAGTTGTAATTTATACAGTGATTAGTCAAGTTGGGCGTTCCGATCTACTTTCTTCGAACTGTGATTCCTGTGAATAGCAAGTTGCATTACTTTTCTGAATCTGCCTTGTGCGTGTCTACTTGTCGTCGAACTTTGACTCCTGTGAATAGCAAGTTGTATTACTTTGCTGAATTCTGCCTTGTACGTGTCTACTTCTCGTCGAACTTTGATTACTGTGAACTGATTTGACTCACAGAACCTTTGATTCCTGTAAGCTGTTATGGTGACTTTTTTTAAGTTTGCATTTAAAATAACTATTTGAGGGTTATAAAATTTATATCACGAGAAAGATCATAAAAATTCCTTCAAAAATGAAATTTTTTTCGAATTTTTACTTTCATTTTCTGATTTTTGGTCAATTTTTAAGATTAATTTTAGAATTTAATTTATTAAATTCTGATCACGTGATTTCTTTTTCTGGTACTTTAAATTAATTTATTGTCACGTGCATACAAAGAAATAGACAAAAATAATTTTTTTTCTCCCTTGCTAATGCGGCAGACGATTGGACATTATCCAAAGAAATATTAAAATACAGTAAGAGATATGTTATATTAGAGATAAAAGTATGTTCTATTAGATTGAATTTGAATATTTCTTCCACATTATTTTGTCTATAAAAAATATCCTTACGAATTTTTTATAAACATATTTTTTTGTTTTTTACATGAATTGCAGACATTGATCGTTGTATTTATTATAAATATATTTTTTTGGCATTAATTGCATACATTGACCGTTGAATTTAATTGAATCTACTCCTTAGCAAAGTGCGGGTTTTCAGCTAGTAGCTGTATAAAGTTCGATAAGGAAGTCTTGCTTAAACCGGATTACTCATTAAAGGAATCAAAGTACTGAAAAATACAAGAATACATAAATCATGTTGAGAGGTTAAAAGAGGTACAAATCTTATTCCAGAATGCGATTTACAGTTAAATTCCCAAGGCGAGTACTAAAATAGAAAGATGTTATCAAATCTGTGAAGAGTAAAGTACTAAAAGAGGTAAAATCCTGAATGCAGACTACTAAGGAAAATCAACAAATAATGAGCACTGAACAAGATGAAAAATGGTCCACACAATGTTACACTGAGTGACACTGAAGCAAGTTGGATCAAAATTATAAGAGTAGAATGCTTCTGAAACATACAACATAGTAAAATAACAGATACATTTAGCTCAGTAGATGTACTGTAGTAAAAATGCGCTCAGTAAACATACCACTTCAAAAGGAAATAAAATATAAAGGGAATGCAATATTTCTGAGTATTCATCTAAAGATTTAAAGGACAAAGTAGGGTAAAATAGCGAATTGAATTAAAATACAAATTTAAAAAGCTACAAAATATCAAGTAGGAAAGAGTACTTTAAAAAGATACTAATGAAAAATCAAAAATAGAAAAAACGTAGAAACACTCAAATAGAAACTTTGTTAATAGAAGTGTATCATAGGAACTGTATACAAGAAGGGAAACGTATAAAAGGAAATAAATTTTTTTAAATTAGGAGTACATTTTGAAGATAATTTTGAATTTGAGCATTTGCAATGAAATCTGAACTTTTCACTATCAAAAATGCGAATTCACGAGCCTGGAAGTTGAAAAAAATACCTTTGGATAAAAAAAATAGATAAATGAAAGAAAATAATAAAGAATTATTTAAAAAAATAAAACAAAAATACCCTATCTCTTTTCCTCAAAATATAATTTGAAGTAAATTGAAAATAAATTAATTCGATATATTTTTGCTATATTTTAAAAGCTTTTTGATGCATTCCTTTCAAGCACTCGATTATAGAAATTTTCTCTCAGGTTATCAAAAGAGCCGATATTCAATTAATTTCAGAGGGGACGTAGAGAAGAAAAAGTAAGTATAAATTCAGTGAAGTAGAGATATCCAAATTGAAAGGAATATTACGTAATTTAATTTATTTTTCATGACGTTTGAAGAAATATGAGAACACTCTCTGCACTTCCAGTGATAATAAAGCCCCAAAAGTTTTTTTTACCTCAAGATTAGCTTAAATTTTATGAATAATATATGTGATGCTGTTCTCATTTTTAGGTAACTGAATTTTTTTAATTTTGGTTTCCTTTATTGCCTTAATTCTTAAAGTACCACTCACAATCCTTGCATATATTTTACATCTGAACGCAATAATTTTTAGTTTATTAAAATTAATGTTGAGTGTTGAATTTGTCGGTGTGTAATTAGCAAGACAAACGTGTGACAAATATATTAGATATCGTGACGTCTAAGACAAATTGAAAAGCAACAAACATTCAGATTTTGAAGATATATTTATAGTCACTTAGATAAGTAACGGGTACATTTGAAAAGCATTTTTTATGGTCTTACAGCCTGTGTTAATCATTTTCAAATTCAAGTATATTTTCACCCACCAAAAAATCTGTTGGAAAGAATTTTAGAATGTCAATGTGAGTAAAAGCTTACATTTGAGATGTTTCAGTGTAATCATCATCCTAAATGCAAAATGAAACTCTCCACAAAAGAAGTGGTATAGTAACCAACTAGAGATTAAGTAGATACTGGATTTGAATCAAAAATCAGTGGTTATATTTGAAAAACTAGGGAGAAAGTCCCACATGAGTCTGATTAAACGACACACATGCATTGAAATTCATGTTAGTGTACTTTCAACTCCAGTGAAAGACACAGCATTTTAAAATTTGCCAAACTTTCTTCACTAGGTTGTAAAACTAATTAATTAGTCGCAGACTATAAGAAAATTAACTCCCGACAGTAAGCAAACACCAGTCAAAGTTTGCTGCTATAGAGTAGAGAATGCTGACAGCAGATGGATCATGACGATGAAAGTGGATTTTAGTTTAACAAGGTCATGATTAATTTTGTCGTAAAGTAATGTATTGTAAACTGTAAAAAAACAAATTTATTTTAGTAAAACAAGGAAAGGATCTCTTATTCTTCAATTTGTAAGTTTTTTTATGTATAAATTTGGCAGCATAAGAATCTGTGAATTCTATAGGTATACGAGTTGTGCGAACCGGAATAGAATCCGGGAGATCGTCGCAAACACACATTTAATGATTCTCTATTTTTATAAATGTTTAAGTTACAATAGTCAGTTTCCGACTGCTTCGAAAAGAATATAATTCGTAAAATTTTATATTAAATTTGGATAGCAAGGAGATAAATGTTGATAGGCAATTTACAAAATAGCGATTAAGTACTTTAAATTCAATTTTCTCATGTTTCTCAAAATGGAAGCTGAAGTTACCAGTCTGGAATTTCTCCTTACATACGTCTCGTGCAAGTAACATTTTTTTTTCCAGGTGTTCTCATTTGTACTGGCGTTTTTTAAGGTTACGATAGAGGTGACATTTAATTGAGGTGCCAATATATATGCGCTCCGCATGTAATGCTGACCCATTCTAATAAGAATGAAGATAGAAATTATGTCTTACAAGACATAATTCTTTCGTTGAAAGACAGATGGAGATGATAATTATAAGCCCTACATTATTGGAAAGGGTACCAAATATATTGCGAGAACAGAATGATTTTTTGCAAACGGTCAGAAGGAAGAGATAAAATAAGGAAATTGTTTTCAACTGTGCTAAATGAAAATAATATGCACTTGAACATAATTCCTACCCTCCATCACATAACCACCCTCGTCGGACGCAATACTGCATAGAGTCAAGTGTCATCTGCATTACGCGCTCGAACGCCAACAACATTGTAATGATGTGCCTTCGAATAGGTGAAGATATAAAAATTTAAAAGAATAAGTCAATTCGAAGGCTTTCGTCATTACATTGATAAATTTATATTGTATATGATTGAAGTGTTTATTTATGTAGATTTGAAATAATTGAGTTTATTTCGGAAAAGTTTTAAAAGTGTTTGAATTGTTTAGAACTTCTTTTTTTAATGCGGAGGGCACTTGTCGCGAAGACATTCGCCTACAATCACCCGCGGTTTTGCTGGCCATTTTATATGGGGGTGCCTTAAAGGCAGACCAGCATTGCCCCCTATGAAGGGACGACACAAACGGAGGCATTTTAGTGTGCTTCGACAGGATTCGATCTGAGCACCCCAGCACCGAAAACCAGGGCGCGTACCACAAGGCCCGCCACGGCCTTTGTTTAGAAATAGTTTGGACCATAAAAACTTATATTGAATTTAGTGTAGATAGTAGTGATTGTATTTTGAAATAATTACTGAATTGAGGGAATGTTTTATAAAAAGTTTGATGAGTTAAAAGTGTTTGATTTTATTGAAATCAGTAGATAAATATTTGAGGGGTATTTCGAAAGATAGAAGTGTTTTGAGGTGAATAGGTAGAGAGCTGGATAATTGTATGGAATTTGAGAAAATTCTTGAATTAAGTACAAGTGTTTGATTATATGAGTAGTGGTTTGTGGTATTCTGCATGATATAAGTTCTGGAAAGTAAGAGTGTTTGCATTTGCAAGTATATATTTAGATTTGAAGTGTGTTTTATATATATTGAAATTGTGTATGATCATGTTTTTGGGGGAAATCAGTGTTTTGAGAATTTAGAAATTTTAATGGTTAGGTCAATAATTATTAGATGTTTGTAAAAGTAGCAGTAGGGATTTATTATAAGAAAGATTGGCTAAAATGGCCATAAGTATTATAGAGACGTTGGTCCCAAGTTTTAGTGCGGAAAAAAGGGTGATTTTGAGAATTCTTTTTAGAAAAATTTAATCACATAGCGAGTGAGTTGAAGTGGTCAGATAACGCTACAGGACTATGGTTCCAATCTCGATTAACGGGAAAGGCGAAAAAAAAATGTGGGATATTTAGTAGAGATGGGAGAGTATGAGAACAAGTTTTCGGAAATAATGAAAAAAAAATTGTGAAGTTTTATGGTATAAAGATGGATAGTGCAGAATCGCATGTGGTAGAGAGGGTTACAATTGAAGACAAGGAGCAGCTAAATGAAGGAAATTAGATAATGATGTGAAGAATGATAATTAAATATTGATGTGGAAAATGATAATTTAAATATTGATATGGGAAGGAGGAGGCCAAAAAACTCAGATACGAATCCGATGACTGAAAGAGTGGATAAATTTAAGGGGACATAAGAGAAAAATTTTAAATGATAGCACAGGATAGTTTGAAAATAAGTAGAGTTTGTGAAACGAAAATCAATGACGAGAAACAAATATGGGGGAAATCAGATGAAGAAATGGGTAGTGATAAAACCGAATTTAATACGGTAGAAAAAGTAAATAAGTTGAGAATAAATAAAACGGGTCTGTTGCCAAATCTCTAGAAGTTGAGGTAGAAAGGGGCAAAGAGTTTTTATAATCATATAAAGACAGATAGAAATAACACCTCAAAAGAGAGTTTAAAGACGGTTAGAAAGAACGAAAAAATAAAATTAATTGGGAAGAGTCAGGAAGATATAGGCAAAACAGGTCAAAGTACGAATGAACGGGAAATAAATAAGGGGAAAATAGATGAAGCTATCGATAGTAAGAAAAACGAAATTAATGCGATAGAAAAAGTTAATGAATTGAAAATAATTAAAACGGATACGATCGGCGAATCCCTAGAAGTTGAGATAGAAACGAGCAAAGAGTTTGATAATCATATAAAGACAGATAGAAATCATACCACAACAGAGAGTGAGAACGAGGTTAGACAGGACGAACGAAATAATTTAATCATAGAAAGTAAGAGGCAGAGGAATGTGATTACGGGTGAAGTTGAGGAAAATTGGGAAATGAATGTAAAAATGATCAGGGAGAATAGTTTTCACACAGCGAGTTATGCACAGAACGGGATGCAGAGACACATTGAGAGGATAAAGATGAGTCAGAGAATTAGCAAAATTGAGAAAGGTCATAGGAATGAAAGCATATATAGAAAAAAGTTAAAGAAGGGAAGTACAAAAATTTTAAAAAGAAAGAAAGTTAAACGTTGGGTTGTGACATCGAATGAGTTTAAAACGAGGGAAAATACTGCTAACATAGAGGTAGAGTTTAATGGATGATGAAAAAAGTCACGATTAAGGAAATTGCTAGAGCATGGCGATGAAAAGGTTTGGTTACGAGAAACGGGAATTCATGATATCCTGTTCGTTTACACTAGGCGAGGTTGTCCTTTTGTTGAAGACCGTACATTTTTTAAAGGAGCGGAGTACTTTGTGTGTCCCCCCCCCCACACTAGGGTTAGAGCGAAGGAAAGAAGAATTTGGTATTTTTTCGACTGGTATAGTTTGCGGTGTTTTGGGGAAAAGTTGTTTACAACAGAGGGGGATGGGAGCTATTATGCGTTTCAATAGCGAGGAAGTTCCAAGGTTCCCAGCAACAGATTGTTTTCAATAGGGGCGAATGTGCAGGAGCATGGAGGAAATCTCTTGTTCTTATAATGTAAAAGAACTTACGAAGGTCCGACGATTCAATAGCATAATTTGAAAATGATAGTACGGTTGGATAGTAAATAAAAATAAATAAAAAATTCTTCCTCGACCACTTGATAGTATTGAATTGAAGTGTTTTGCAAAAATAAAAAAAAAATAAAATGTGTAGAGATTGGTGTAGTGCATATATTAATGTAGATAGGGAATCATGCTAGTGAAAGGTATTTTGAGAATATAATGTTATTTGCAAAGTGTTGAAAATTGTTTTGAAAGAGTGAAATATAAAGTTATTATTGAAAATTATGTGAAAATTATTTTGAAAGTATAAAGTTAGAGTTTTTTTGCAAAAGGGTTTTGAAAACTGTTTTGAAGGTATAAAGTTATAAAAATTGTATGTTCATATAGCAAATACATGTAGGTTTAATTAATTATTTTGAATTTAAATAATGATGATAGAAAGGATAATCTAGTGTATTGTTGATAGTGATTTGGGACTGATCTTTTCAAAATGTGATAACTACTTCATGATGAATACTATGATGTGTTATGAACAGATTAAAGGTCAAAAGATAGTGAAATAAGTTTGAGGAGACGGCAAAGGATATTTCATCGGTATGATACAGATAATTTGGTGTTTGCAGCTTATACAGTGTTTGATTGGTGTTTTTCAGCAGGACATTATGGACTCGAGGACTGTCGAACTTGTTAGTGCAAACATAAACTTGTGAAAGAGACATGTTTGCAATGTCAAAATAGAGAATATATGTTACAAAGAAATAAAACTTTCTCATCATGATGATGTTTCAAATTTACTTTTCAGGTTTTGGATAGTATGATAAAAATGTGTAACTGGTTTTTGAAGTTAAAAAATTGTATAAACTGCAGTATAATGGTATATGTATATATTTATGAAGTGTTTTGTAAACTTTTCGAGGAAGGGGAGCACATATGGAGTTTAGGTTAGAGGATTGTTGGTGAGATTTGGTTTAGGATTGGAAAGTAGTAAGGTTAGGATTTTTGGCAATGATAGAGTGTGGTGTGAGTCTTGAGGACGAGATTTGTCGGGGTTGAAAATGGTGATGTTGTAAAACAATTTTTTGTAGGTGATGGAGTTTGGTTAGAAGCTTAGAGAAGGAAGCGTATGCAATGATGCGCCTTCGAATAGGTGAAATCATAAAAATATTAAAAGAATAAGTCAATTCGAAGGCTTTCGTCATTACATCCAAACCGTTAAAATTGGAAATGATGGCTAGTAGCGGCATGCTAATTAAAGAGAGAGGCGTCCAGTGTTTTGATGTTGAAGGAAGAGGCGGTCAGCTTGTAAAGTTAGATCACTAGACGCGGATAAGCGGGGTGTCTCCAAAAGTGACATTCTACGATAAAGGGCTTTGTATTCGAATTTACGACAGCGGCGTGAGAAAACCACAAACAACTTGGGAGATTTTGGCGTGCGGTTTCGGTGGGTGAAGCAGGGGTGGCCGATTAAGAAGGTTGAGGTGATGCAGGCAATGAAATTTTGGCAGTATCAGGAATGGTTGAAAAGAAATTAGAAGGATGAGTCAAGAAAGAAGAATGGGTTTAGAAATAATATAAATTGGGGAGTTTGAAAATTGAAAAAGTCTCTCTCCCCCTTCTCTCTAAAATAGCAAGCTCTCGATCTCTCAGGGAGAGACTCCTTTCTTGAGTTTGGCGTATCGGGTCGAACTACAGTTCCCCGTTGCCTCATAAGATTTGTGTTCTACGGCGGGGGTCGAATTTTGAGTTCCCCAAATATAATTGGGAAATAAAATATTTTGTGTGTGCGTGTGATGATAGAAGGCAGCAGAAAGCTCAATGACATAGAAGCATGAGAATCCCCGCATATAAACGGAATGTAGACCTATAAGTATGCCGGAACGCAAGTCAACGAGTGAGTCAAAATATTTCATTTGTTTAGATCAGCCCTTTTCTTTTGGTTGATGTTTGTATTTGATTTGGCTATTAGTTTACGAATAGGTGTAGAGATAGGTTAATAGGAGATATAATTGGTATTCTAGGTTTTGGATAGTTTTGTGTGCTCCCTTGTTCCTTTGAAAAGTAATCTTTGAAATTTTATATTAAAGGACGAGAAACTGATTTCGTGTATGGCTAGGTGTGTTTAGGAAATTTTTATTGAGATAAAATATATAAATGTACAAATTGTAAATAAATCAAGTTTAATTTAAATTTATTTAGTTATCTGTTTTAATTGCTATTAGTGGTTTTCAGTTTAGTTGTTCGTTATTGCTAACTACGTCCTCAACTTTGGGTTTTAACAAATAATTTAAACACAACGCACCCAACTACCCCTTTATAAAATAAATCATTAATGTACTACCCCAACTAAATCACGCCCGATTAAATAACTTTTGGACGAGCAATACGACAAACACATTTCTCGTAACGCTTTCTTAAATTCATCATATTCCCTCTGAAGTAATTGCCATGTGGGATTGTTCCCCTAAGAACGGCTAAATTTGGATATGCCCCGTCTTTACCAACTGAAGAATCACGAAAAACACCTATTTTTTGCTCGAATAAGTGCCAGTCACGTTATCAGCTAATTCCGACAAAAATGTTTGCAGCGAAGACATCTACAGTTATCACGATTAATCGCCCTTCTACAGACACACAAAACCCTAAACCACTTTGTTCCCACAGCATTGGCGGAACTGATTGGCGAGAGCCAAGTCGCTAATGTCCAGATGTTTCACTCATCAATCACGTGCAGGCCGTCTCGGGAAGCAAGAGCTGATTGCAAGAACAGACCTCAGTTGTACAGCGACGGGAATGCACGATGTCTGAGAAGATGGAGCAAGCCAACAGCCGCCTAGCAAAAACGCAACCTGTGGGGGCCTGGAGATCATCCACCGGCCTTTAAAGAGCCATCTTAACCTCCAAAACAATTTAGTATTTCTGATAGCCTTAAGCCCCAATCTTAGCTATAATGTTCTAATTTAAAAATTTAAAAAAAGCTTTTCCATGGAAGCATGTCCTCTGTCGTCATTCATAGTTGCTTGATTTTGATACACTTTTCTTTTTGCAGATCAAAGTGAAGTTAATTTGAGTAATTTGTATGATGATAGCTTGTAAACCTCCTCGACAACAATTCCTCCTCCTTCCTTTTCGACAATATTCAAAAAGAGAAAGCATGCAGAATCATTTTCAAACTCTCATAGGGAGTTAAAATTTATGTTAGGTGACCTTCTAAAACAAACAGTATCTAAAATTCTTGCAATCCGAAGAAAAAAGGAACTCCTCTATTCCAATGAGAAAAAAAAAACATTTCGTTTCTTCTAAACGAAACTACCGCAGGTTTTAAGTAGGATTACCTATCTAGGCCAGTAGGAAGGGGGGAAAATATCCCGGATTCGGAAATAATTCAAACAAAGGTGGAAACTTTTTAATCACTTTATTTTAGGTCAAATATGAATATCCTGATATGAATATCCCTACTCAATTTTTTACCTAACCACCAGCGCTCGCCTCGGCGGAGGGGAAAAACTCAGGATATTCATATTTGACCTAAATTAAAGTGATTAAAAAAGTTTCCACTTTTGTTTGAATTATTTCCGAATTCAACTCCCGACCTACTGGCCTAATCGTTGCTTAACTCTTTTTTCTTTTGACGCATTTTGGTACTTTCTGTTTAACTGTTTACTGCTACTGGGTTTGGCACGTTGCCAAAAATTATAACTCGCGAAGCCGGACAATTTTTTCACTCCGAAGGAACCGTTATTGAGGAACGTAATCCTACGTTAAAATCTCAAATTGATACGACAGTGCGAGGAACTTTAATTACATCCTCGATCAGCAACCGGAATAATAACATTTTGAGGTGTTTATTTTTAAATATGCTTAGACAGAGCTATACAAAATTGAGAGGTCTGTTTTACAGAAAGGAAGAGGCATTAGAAAAATTTTTACATCAATATAATATAATTCTTTTGAGTTTTATTAAATTTGTTAAAATGATTTAGTGATCATTAAAAAATTGCTGCCAGCGTAGTTTTTGGCTAGCTTCGTCCGATTCAGCAGTGAAATTATCTAAATAGGAGTTAACTAATTTTATCATATTATTAAAATGTAATGCGTTTAATATTTTCCCAATACTTACCTATTCAAATTGTTTGTTAAAAGATTAGATGCTCTTATCCTTATTTACTAACATGCACAAATGTCAGTTAAGCAAAACCCTTTGCCAAAAACCAGCAATATTTATTTTTCATTTCTTTTTTAAAGTTCATTTTATGGCTCTAGGGCTTTAGGTGAAAAAAATTTTAAAAACAAAATATGTTTCGAAATTATAAAAAAAAATCTAGTTCATGTCCCAATAAAATTGAATTACGCACTAAGGGGAAAATTTTAAATCGGATTTCGTCCAAATCCATTCCGTGTCACGTCTAGAAATTTTCAGCATAATAAATTCGGTGGTTTATTTTTTGATAAGTATAATAAAATTTTTAGTCGAAAAATGTAAATGATGTCTTATTCATTCGGTAGTCGTTAAAAAAGCCATTTTATTCTCGTAGTGCTTGCATTTTCTACTTCAAATATCGATTTACACTCTGAATTTACTTTTTTTCTGATTTCTTTATATTCGATACATTTTATTTTGATATCAATAAAACTGTGTAAACATGATTTTCTTTTATCCTGGGAGCCACTATGGGTACTCTTTCGTGTATTTTAAAATAGAAATGTTTATCAAATGTATTCATTTCAAATACACATTATTTTAAAAAACAACACTTTTATGGCCTGTACGACAATTACTGGATAATACGGAGATTTATGTTTGTTAGGAGAGAAGAAATGAGTGCTACAAATGTAATCGCAGCTTACTTAGGGACTCACACACACACAACACACACACACACACATATATATATATATATACATATATATATATATATATATATATATATATATATATACATAATATATATATATATATATATATATATATATATATATATATATATATATATATATATATATATATAGCAAGAGAGAGATAAGCGTATATAACTGAAATACCGCACTCTTTTACATGTTATATCATGATTTCTCTGATGTAATCCTCGTTACAGTGTCATTGAGTTAACAGATAAACATAATTTCAATAATATTTGTACAAGAATGTACTGTGCATAACTCTGTGAAGATGATATTAGTCAAGTAGGAGGTTTCCCGTTCAGAAATCCGGTCTATCTACTAGTTGTACCTTAAGTACGGAAAATATTCAAGACAAAGGGAAGAAGGCGTGGTTTAGCTGTCATTGTGAACTTGATAAGAAGTGCTTCAAGAGCTAGTTGTTGGAATGGAAATTTATCAGTACAGATCCTTACCAAATAATATTGATGTAAAAAATACTATCTACAGTAGAATTCATTTTTGCAAATATTCTAATTATCGTACGCAAATTTTAGAACATATTTGTTGTTGTTGTTTCCAATCCCCTTGATGTAGGAAAGCCTACACCAAGTAAAAGGACTTAGGTCCTCAAATCCTAGGGTAGTAAGCAGCTTCATTTTAAGGCAAGGTACCACTAGGGCTGAAGTCTGACTTGACCTCAAAGAACAGCTGTTCCGTAATTTTGAACAGAATCAAGTGAAGAGACCGGAACATTTTACACCGCACCTCCAGAGGTAAATTTGAGAAATTAGAGGAAATTATAACCACGACCTAATTTACGTGCCCCGGCTACCATTAGTGAACACTACGGTGGAATTGCAGTGACGAGCATCGAACCAGGGACGTTTAGATCACTGTCCCGTTGTTCTTCCCAAACGGGTCACCGCGCCCATAGAACATATTTAAATCGTATATTCTCACACGCTTTCATCTGGTAAGCTTAATGTTCTCTTTTTATGCTCTGCTAGACCTCAATTTTGTAGAACTCATACAGAATGATTTATAGAACTAGATACTAGAACTAGAACTAGATACTAGAACTAGATTACGTGCCCCGGCTACCATTAGTGAACACGACGGTGGAATTGCAGTGACGAGCATCGAACCAGGGACGTTTAGGATCACTGTCCCGTTGTTCTTCCCAACGGGTCACCGCGCCCATAGAACATATTTAAATCGTATATTCTCACACGCTTTCATCTGGTAAGCTTAATGTTCTCTTTTTATGCTCTGCTAGACCTAAATTTTGTAGAACTCATACAGAATGATTTATAGAACTAGATACTAGAACTAGATTACGTGCCCCGGCTACCATTAGTGAACACGACGGTGGAATTGCAGTGACGAGCATCGAACCAGGGACGTTTAGATCACTGTCCCGTTGTTCTTTCCAAACGGGTCACCGCGCCCATAGAACATATTTAAATCGTATATTCTCACACGCTTTCATCTGGTAAGCTTAATGTTCTCTTTTTATGCTCTGCTAGAACTAAATTTTGTAGAACTCATACAGAATGATTTATAGAACTAGATACTAGAACTAGATTACGTGCCCCGGCTACCATTAGTGAACACGACGGTGGAATTGCAGTGACGAGCATCGAACCAGGGACGTTTAGATCATTGTCCCGTTGTTCTTCCCAAACGGGTCACCGCGCCCATACAACATATGTAAATCGTATATTCTCACAACGCTTTCATCTGGTAAGCTTAATGTTCTCTTTTTATGCTCTGCTAGACCTCAATTTTGTAGAACTCATACAGAATGATTTATAGAACTAGATACTAGAATTAGAACTAGATACTAGAACTAGATTACGTGCCCCGGCTATCATTAGGGAACACGACGGTGGAATTGCAGTGACGAGCATCGAACCAGGGGCGTTTAGATCACTGGTTTTCAGTCTAGGCCTACTACAAAGCAAAGATTGGCGGTTGCATTACCAATGTGGAATGAAATCTTGTATATTCTTGTCGCCGAATTCCTTACTCTTTTCAGAAGCTGGCCTCGGGGCTGAATGCATGTTTAGCGACTTAATTCAGACCGATATGATCTGTAACTCCATAAATGCCACTTGCTTTTACGTAGGGTAACACGGGGGTCTCTGTAACTTCTATCAGGAAAATGTAATATGCAATTTAAATATGGATTTCTGAAAAATATCTATTTCTGAAAAATGTCGATACTGAATATCAAATTCTTTAAATATTTTTCAGTTGAAACTTCAACAAAATAAATCTAGAAATTTCAACTGAAATATATTTTTAATTCCTTGGCCTATTACAACACAATTTTTGATGTATATAAAAATTTAAATTGAATTGCATTACTTTAAATAAATTCATTAAAGAAAAGCATTAAATGCTCACAAAAATACAAGGCTGTAATCTATTTTTGGAATAAATGCATGCGGGGGGAAAAATTGTTGAGCAGTCTTACTTTCGAAAGAAAAATGGTATATTAAATAAACATGCATGTTTTAAATTAACACACAAATCACACACTCGTGTGAAGATTATGTGTAGGTACCTCGTTATTCATTCAGCGTAGTTTAAACCAAAAACTAAGCTAGAAACATACGCGCTAAATTATTCAGGATTCGCGTGTTTTGAAGAAAAATGGACATAACATGTGGTTTTAGAGAGCAGCCCTTTTTACGAAATTTGAAAGTTTAAACTAGTTTGTTTTTCTATTCCTATAGGACACGTGTCCTGAAAAATTTTAATATCCTTTCTCTCTTCTTTGCTGTAAAAAGTGTTCTGAATAGAGAAAGACGAATTCAAAATGTGTTGCATATAATAAAATAAGGCTGATGGAAATTGCGAGCAAGTATTAATTTTTAATGTGATGATATCTAAATGCAGTATGAGAAACGTACATATATATATATATATATATATATATATATAATAAATCTCTTTGAAATTGGTATTTACTGACTCCCTCACTTAAATCCTTAGTGAAATTTTAGTGATGAACAAGGGACTTAGGCAGTCTAAAATCATTCTGTCACTGAAAATTCTCCATAACTGTCTAGAGTACATGCATATTGATACTGTGGGTATGTAAAATTTGGCAGTGTTAATAAAATTAAGAACACGTAGCAGCGAAAGCGTTGCAGCCCAATATAACTTGAGCGTTCATTTCCTTGATAAATTTTTGCTATTATTGGTATTCTTTGCATTCCCCGATACGTAAGGAAGTTTCCACTGAAGTTCTTTCAGAGACAATTAGTGGCTCCCCGATCTGAAACATGACTTTCCAACCTTATCTTCACCAGTTTACCCCAGATCAAATTCCAATTAACAGATCAATCAATGGATTAGTTATAATAGCGAATAATTAGAGGTTTGCGTTGTCTATAATTCTAACTCTAGACATATCCCGACATAGTAACAGAAGCATACCACTAGTACTGGAATAGTTGTCACAGAAGATGCTGACTTTTGCGAATCCGAACTACAAGTTCTGGATCTATAAGAATAGATATTGAACAGGCAAGTTAAAAATTGACAGAATAATGTTAGAAAATTTTAAATTATGAAAAGATTATCTCTTTTTTAAAGCTCTGATTTGCTTGACAGATGTTGAGAGGAGAATAGCATATGTTAACCCATTTAAAACTGGCGTTTCCTCATTTCCCCGCTTTTAGCACTTGCAAAAAATTGTTTTTTCTTCTGGTGTTTTGAAAGGGAAAAAAATGACTATTTTCAAATAATAACCTTAGATAGCAGCACATGTTAAATTTCCGATCTGATGCTTGTTCCGAGTTTACTAGAGAATAAAGAACAAAATGGCTTCAACAGATAAATTATAATTTTTATTTTTATGTTTCTAAATTCATATTTTTAAAAATGTTGCGAAAATGCAACACCAGTCCAAAGTGTATTACTTATTTCCAATGTGTTTTATTAGTGCTGACTAGTTTTTCATGCAGTAAATTGGTATTGTTTGCATTTCGGATAAGTTTGTCTCTAGAAAAAAGCGATATTTACATTGGAGTATTTTCATGGGCTAGATGATGATATTTCAGAATTGTCCTCAACAGAAGCTAATGAGGAACCATAATTCGTCATTATCCCTCCAGATCCGAATGATTTGACGGATGAAGAAGCTATTGATGATAATATTTTATGTGAAAATGTCGAATCCCCTAAAGACATTGCAGGTGAAATCGACATTTTTTTCCTAATAAATTTAAAAGTAAGCTATATAGTAAGAAAAAGGAGCATATTGTATGGGAAAAATGGAGACTCTACATGGATGTAATGAATTCTAAAATAAGTTTATTAGAGTTTAAGAGATCTATATCTTTGAGAGAGCCATATCTTTGATAAAAAGGCTTGAAGAAATTCAGATGAATTCTGTTTTACCTAAAACTTCACATACCTAAAACGCAACATTTTGTAACTCTCGTAAAAATAAATTTAATTTTATGGGAAACACTTATTTGTGTAATTAATGTTCTAAGAAGTGTTAAAAAACTGTTTGGTGCATTTCCAACAAAGGAAACATGGAGCAGTCCTAAATGGGTTAAGAAGCATAACATAATAAAAATACCCCAATAAGTTTGAAAAATACAAAAACCAGTTGCTAAAATTCGGACTAAGGAGGTTGACAATATTTAAATAACGGAATGAATATGTAGCAGCCAAAGGTTTTAAAATAAAATCAGATTTCCTTACGTATTACAATGAGTGATTGTGTAAAAGCAACAGGGTCTAAAATGAGTAAGGTCATTTTTTGAGAGATAATAGTCGTACCTTTATATCAGTGATGCTCTATATCAGTCATGTTTTATTCTGCCGGGCCACATGCATATGTTTGCTACATGTATACAAACGTTTATTTAAAAATTTGGGGGATTTTTATTATGTAGAGATAAACTTTTGAGAATTTTAGACAAATTAGGTTTGTACTTACTTCATGCTACTCACCATACGTCATCAAGGTAAGAATCAGGAAGTCGATTTTTATATACAGGGTTATTTTTATTAAACTGATACTACTCAGAGCCATCTATAGCTCCATATATCAGCCTGAATTCCACTAAAATTGATAGAGGGTCTAAGGCCAACATGGGAAATAGTTTCCGGGAAAAAGAATATATATATAGTTCCTAAAGTCATTGATAGGGGGATATAGGGCACTGTTATTTGTCAGCGCAGCGGAGAATTTGCATAAAATGCAAGTAACATATCAAAATGCAAATTCATGACTACGTAGTTGACAGCAGCGCCAGTATTTTGGGCTAGATCGGTGCGGAATCTGTTGCGCCATCGCTTTACAGAAGGAAGAGCCATCAGTCGTTTTTTTCCACTTGCATGGCCACCTCGCTCCCCGCACCTTACCCATGTGACTTCTTTATGTGGAGTTATTTAAAGTCTAAGGTGTATCTTGGTGGAATCTCGAACTTGGCGGCCCTAAAGGATTACATATCCCGGACTGTGATGAACATTTCTGGTGACATGTTACGCTCGGCCGTTACGAACGTAGTGTTCAGGATACAATGTGTCGTCCACTAGGCCGGTGGTCACACTGAAATGGGAGAAGTTAATTTGCATAAAGCGGTGTTGCAGTGAAATTTCTTTGTTATTCATTTGTCCGCTTATTACAACTTTTTCTGTGTTCACCACCCCCTTATTTTTATAGCCCGAAATACTGGCGCTGCTCTCGACTACGTAGTCGTGAATTTGCATTTTGATGTTTAACTAGAGTTTTGTGCAAATTCTCGGATGCGCCGACTACAACAGCGCCATATCTTCCCCTATCGGCGACTTTTGGAACTATTTTTTTTCATGGAAACTCTTTCCCATGTCGTCCTTAGTCCCTTTATCAATTCTGGTGGAATTGTGGCTGATAGATCTCGCTATAGATGACTCTGAGTAGTGTCAGTTTAATGAAAATCTACCTGTATATTCTTCGTTTTTTTTTTCTTTTTTTGAATTGGATGATTTACAAAGATACTTTGATGTGAACAACGTGAGAAACAGGTGGCACATTTTTGCCTAGTTTTGTATTTTTCAAGAATAAATTTTCAAAATTATGTTTGCAAAACCACCTGCCTGATAATAGACGTGCTTCGTACCGCACATAAAGGCTAGGTGGGCTGCAGTTTCAGAAATCCCTGCTCTAGAGGTTTATGGTGCTGATCCAAACTGACTTTCAGAACACTTTATAGTTTCAGAAAGAGTAGAATGACTTATGCCAGAAAATGCACCATATTGAAAATATAACATTGAAGACCACTTTTAAAGGTCCACAGGGCTAATCAAAAAATCATTTATATCTTTCAGCCGAGATGGGATGAATCTTAGCAGAAAAACTCTTATCACACGGCTCTCTTGCAAGCCACAAAAAAGCCCATTTTTCCTTATGTCTCCGAAGAAAAAAGACATTTGAAATTCGATGCGACAGAAATGGTAGTAGTTAGGAACTGCATTTTCAACTAAAGGTGGAAAATCTAAAATCGCAGCTAAAGCAGGTTGTTCTATTCTTGTGTGAGAAAAACAGAAATACGAATTAAAATAAAAGGACATAAGGCGGATGTATTATGATATAAGTGTACTTACAAAGTGAAGCACAGCAGAAAACGGAACACAAGGTAAAAATTTCCCTTTATTTTACATCTTCAAACTCAAAATAATAGTGAAAATTAAAAGTACGTTATCATAATGCATGTTGTTTGTTGAAAAGTTTTAGCCTCATTTTATATGGAGTGTAAATGACAAGATATAAAATATAATTATAATATTTTTGTAAATGACATAAATATTATAAATTTGTAAATGACAAGAATATTTACTGTTCTTCAGTCTCTCGAAAAATAGCCTGATAGAGCTCAGGCCTGATGTCCGGAATAGGAAAGACGTCAGACAGACCTGTTTAATGTGATAGAAAAAAAGAGAATATCTGTTGCAGAGAATCAGGCCGGAATAGGTTAGTGGGAAAAAAAGGGTACACTCGACGCCAGTAATGGAAAAATCAATTAAGTGGCTTGGAAGTGCTGCATTTTATATGACGCTAGAACGCTGGATGCGTTACTAAATAATCAAGCCCCTGTTTGTCTCGTTTTTTGAGTTGGGTCTTGTAATTAATATTTGTTTAGAGGTAAAGTTTTCTTATTTTATTTTCATTTTTTTTTGTGGGAAGTTTTAACACGTTAATTTCGGGGTTTAAGCAAATAAAACATCATGGAGTGGCTTTATATATTACAGACATTACGCGCACCTGAGATGGGAAAAAACTGAAATCCAATATTTCATATTTGTTTTTACCCTATATAAAAAAAAAGAACAATGAGTTTCACGACCGTTTGAAAAAAATCGTGGGGAATGTCCATTAGTACACATTTTACGCTCAATTTTGCATTTTGCAGTCTCGCAGTGACGGGATGTTGAGTTTCTTTTTTGCTTTATTTAACATCTGCTCTTTTTAACATCTTTAACACAATGCTTTTTTTAACATCTGCTCTTAAAAGTTATTTTTTAAGTGTTTTTACGTTACGTATGAATTCTAGATTTTTTTTCCGTATACATAATCTGTGTTTATATTTGGGGATAAATTAAGGTTTTTTAAAAAACATGTCATTTTGATTTTCTACACAGTTTATGAAAATTCATCCATAAACTAAACGGAGGGTTTTTATATTTCTCAGACATCAAAACCACAAAAGTCAAAACAAATCTGACGCAGGAAGTTAACCTGATTGAAATTATAGTCTAATTCAAAAGTTTTTAAAAAATGTTTTCGGATCAAAGAATATCACACAATTGTAACGTATAAAGTATTTCTTCTGCAAGCATGGAAATTAAAATTCTTAATGTCTTTTATGATGATGCCAATTACAGAAAAAACCTAAGCACGTCACCTCGTTTTAAAATTAATTGAAAAAAAAATATTTAAAGTACAGGAATTTTAATTCCTTCCTGTTTTGTGGTATACTTTCTTCTTACTTTTGAAATATTTTGCTTTTTCTCTTTGATACTGCATAACTAATTCGGAATCAAGCGCAACAACCTTTATTACCTCTTAAAAGGTTATTAATTAAAGTGATTTCCAATTATGTATATACTTTAAATTGCTGTATTTGTTTAATGTTCGCTTATTGTTACCCTCAATCGCGGAACTGCTTATTCTGTTATTTCCAAGATCTTATCTAGATGACTGTGAAAATATCAGAGAAGGCATCTTGATTCCACGTAATGTATCAGCAACGAAGAAAGAGATAATGGAATTAGGAGAATCACAGGTAAGTAGCATTTTTGTCGTCTCCTGTATCGATGTTCAATTATGGCGCCAGTTCTTCGATAGCATCATTATCCCGGAAAACAGGGTCTGGTCCTAACAGAGGGTCTCGGTAATCAACTTCCTAAAAGTTGATTACCGAGATTAACTGTTTTTCATGCATTCCATATGTGCAGTGAAAGGTTTTATTTTCATCTTCACTAAACTGCTAGTTTTGTTTATCAATGCCTGTTTCTTTATGTATTTTTTTAGGGAAACGTTTAATTTTCGTTTTCGTGAAATGGATATTTAAAGAATATGTACCGATTTGCTTCAAATAAAACTTTTCACATAAATTTAAAGAGTTTTAATGATTTATTAACAATTAAAATATTTTGTCGATATTTTGACATAGTTTAAGAGTACCAAGGATTGAATAAATACAGAACATTTAAGTTTAAATTACAATAACTGCAGCAACTCTGACCCTTCAATTATTTTCCATCTTAAATATAAATAGGGTATTTGAGAATCGAGTTCTGACACAAGCTTTCCAAGCAAGTGTATGGACATTAAACCATGTAATTTTCTTTAAGAAACCTTATATACTTTGAAGCAACTTCATAAAGAAAAATTCAGGAAAAGCAATTTTTTAGACAAAAAAAAAAAAAAAATACAAAAAATCTTAATATGCGCTTTGAGGGATAGATGACACAGATTATAACGTATTTATCATTGTTATGATCACACTAGTACATTCAATAAACTAGTGGAAAACAATAAAATTGTTAAAAAAAACTACATTATATTCATAATAAATCACATTAATTTTACAGGAAAAGTAATTTTTAGGTAAAAAAATATCAAAAATTCAACATGCGATTTGAGAGATAGATGGCACCAGATTATAATGTACTAGCGGCCCGTCCCGACTTTGTCCGGATTGAACAAAATATTATACCAATAAATTTCCAGTTGATAGCCTATAAATTGTAAATCTTTTTTTACCTTAATAATAACCTAAATAATACCTTAAATTAATTTTATGTTAGTTAATAATTAAAATAAATTTTTTAAAAGAAGAAGGCGTGCCGGAGAACGGCTAGGTTCGAACCGCTAGCGTCAGAACAGAAGCCCACCGCGATAGCACCACGATAAGGATCGTTGAAACCTTCGGAACAAAAAGCGGTAGAAGACAGTAGCGGAAACAATGTTAGGATTAAGCCCCTAACTTTATTTCTACTGATCAGATATACATAATATATAGCCTATGTCCATCTAGAATAATGTACCTTTCAAACAGTGAAAGAATTTTTCAAATAGGTGCAGTGGTTCTGGATATTACCCTCCACGTACAAAATCGCTCTCTCTTTATATATAAGTATAGATTTTTCATTGTTATGATCCCACTAGTCCATTAAAGAAACTAGTGGAAAACAATAAAATTGTAAAAGAAAGCTACATTGTATTCATAATAAATCACATTATTGTTCAGAAAAAATAATTTTTAGTTAAAAAAAAAACAAAAAAAATTAACATGCGATTTGAGGGATAGATAACACCAGATTATAACGTAATTTTCATTGTTATGATCACACTAGTACATTCAAGAAACTAGTAAAAAACAATAAAATTGTAAAAGAAAGCTACATTATATTCATAATAAATCACATTAATGTAGTATTACATCTGTTCATTGACATTTTAAATCAATTGTTTCTATGGGTTAATTCCAAACGACAAAACAAAAAATTGGCTTTTTGACACATTTTTATTTCATGTACTCTGCCTGAAGTGAACTTAACAAAGACTACACCTATTAGTTCAATACTAAGAGAAATTTTCAACCCTTTTTTCAAAATATTAAGAGCTTTTCATTCTAAATTTTGCAGTTTTATAGCATTAAAGAAATTTATTTAGCATGCGATCTCTTTTTCACCCAGTCCGTACAATGAGAAAATTGGAGCCCCTAGCAAAATTACATACATCGTATATCTGTATTATTTTGCGGGTAAATCGATTAACTAATTACTGTTTTTCACCCGACGCCTTCCAAAAGCCTCGAGGAAGAGAAAAAGCCTTAGTAAAACTAACTTCACCCTTCAAGACTTCTGTAGGATACGAAACAAAATGAGCACTAATGAAATTCCAAGCGTCACAGAGAAAGACTTGCTTTTCCTCAAGCTGGCGTCGTCTCATCACGATACATTTTTTTTCTACTCTATGAAAAGAAAGGCAGCAATCATGATTTGATTAGAAGTAAAAAGGATTACAGTACCTTTTTTTATCTTAAAGTTCCAACACTGAAAACAATTGTTGGTTAATAATTCTTTCTTTATGCTAATACGAGAATAATCTATTAGAATATTTCTCAGTGATGTTTATCATGTACTACTTCCAAAATATTTTCTTCTATCAGAGTTCTTCCCAATTTTACGCTGATATCATTGCAACTGAAAGGGACATAATCAAAAATTGCAGTTATATAATAACAGAAATTTAATCCATCTTTAATACTACTTTTTTAACCGTTTATAATTAGATTCGAATAAAATAAATCATGATTTTCGTCTGTTATGAAAATTTTTAAATCACGTGGTGGTCAGTTTCAGTTTTGACTGAATATACTTGTTTGCTAACAGGTACGTCCCAGGTTAAAACACCAGACCAGGAAGATATTTAATATTTGAAAATCGCAGTAAAGATCGTATAAACAGATTGATGTAAAGACAAAGTAAGTTTGCATTTATTCCCTTAATATTTGCAATCGTATATGTAAGAACAGGGGCATTTAGTAGTGCAAGATAGTTTTCAAAGGCTAAACTGGTAAGAATTCCTTCCGTTAGCTATCCGCACATTCTGGTAGTTATAGCAACAAAGCATATAATCATTTTAGCAAAAATATAATGAAGTTCTAATAGAAATATTCAAGGTCAATGACTCATCTAAACTTTGAACTGCAATGAATAGTAAGAATTGCAATAAATATTATTTAGCAACTACAAACAAGTATTTTGCATGGGGTAATTAAATGCCCTAATTTTACAGAGCCTTGTAAAACTTGAGCTGTAATACGCTTTTTCAACAACCGGCAAAGAAAAAAAGTTTGCCATTTATTAATAATAAGTGGTTTGCTTTATGTTTTACTTCTAAGTTATTCTGATTATTAATGCCCAGTTTTGATTATCCAATAAAGTTTAATAGTATCAACCTCTAAAAATAGACTCCTCATCCTTTTAAATAATAGATTTTCCTCTTATAGCTAAAAGGTGGCAGTAATGGAATTTAAAACGAATGAAACTTTTACCGGACAGACTAAAGTTAATAAAGAAGAGACGATGAAATATAATTAAAAATACACCTGTGACTAAGCAACCTATATTCCCATAAATGATATGTCTTCATAAATAGCGTGTGTTCGTTTATCTGTATAGAATTACATGACAACAAAAGCACTGTTTTAGTATTATAGGCTGAAAGGTAATTTTTAGTCTTATAATTTAGTACATTGATAGTAAGCAGAATTGTTAAATTAAGGCAGCACCGTTGCCATTGAAAGTTATCATCAGTAACTAATTTAGTAAATGTTAAAAGATTTGTGTTCATTTTGAGTTCTGCTAAAAGAAAAATTACCAATTATCTATAAAAAAGAGTCAGAAAAATTCAAATCAGTTGATAATTTTTTCTACAAACAATTAATTAAACCTTAACATAATATTGGAAAATGAGGTGAGGAGGGAAATTTAATTCTTTCGTCTTTGACAAGAGATGTTAATTTAAGGAAATTGGTCTCCTACTTTTGCATGCCGCAATTCCTACCTTTCAGTTCTTCTATTGCCTGTCGTAAAATTCCTCAGACATCCCCCTTTCATCGTAAATGCCAGCGGAATGCCTACCTCCCAATATTATCACGGTTTTATCTCCAACCTGTTGACAAAATGCTGACGACAGAGGAAAAAAAATTCAGTTCCGTCCATATTAGTTTCCTGGATCGTAAAATCAGAGTACACGACACCAAACAACTTTCACTAAACGAGTTAAACCTCACAAAGAAGTGCGAAAACAATAACACAAGAACGCGAAAAAGTAGGTGATAATTAAACACGTTAAAATTCGCTAAAAGGTATTTTATAAACTATAACAGATATACAAAGATTCCAGCGCTTATCTCAAATCCTTAGAATTTTTAAATTTGTTTAATGTGTGGCATTATATATATAATATTATACATATATATATATATATATATACAGGGGGTTATCAGAATAATGGGAACACAAAGAAACATCATGAAAACCTTTATTAGTATAAAGCAGTATCACCTTTGTCGTGTAATACCACCTGATTCCCACTGGAATTGGATTATACAAGTCATAAATAGTGGTTAAGAATATATTATCCCATTCTTCAGTGAAAAATCATGAAATTTCCTTTAGAGATGCTGTGGTAGATAACGATATCTTTATCTATCCACTTAAACAAATCGCAGTGGTTGAATGATATATAGTCGGGGGGGGGGAGGGGGGATTGTACAGGGAAAGAAAAAATATTTGACTTCTTTTTCATGCTCTTCAAACCCATACTCGATAGATTTAGCGGTATTTATAGGGGGATTATCATACCCGAAAACACCATCTCCTCCAAGAAACATTTTTTGCACCACAGGATGGACTAGTGAGCTGCAATTTCAACATAGTCCTTCTCATTAAATCTCCGTTTTAGGGTTACAATAGAGCCTGAAGAAAACCTTGAGATGCCATCCCAAACCCTGAGAGATCTACCTCCATGAGTTGAGATAAGACAGCCAGAATCGTATACTTGTGTAGGCGTTCTCCAGACATATACACGTCCTGTTGCGAGGAACAATGTGAACAATGATTCGTCGGACCAAATGCCGTTTTTTGACATATTATTCGACCAGGATTTCCGCTCGTGGCACCATTGTGGACGATATTTTGTATTGGCATCTATTACAAGTGGCTAGGGAATATTACTATTTTTCCGTAAATGCTTTGTTTGTGAAGTTTCCTTCTACCTCTAATAGTTGATACTAGAACATGCAGATGCTGATTGAGCTCTTCAGTCATTTTGGTTCCAGTTGTTTTCTTTCTTCGTTGTCACAATCTCCTTCAATACCTCGTCCGTCTCTTTCACTCAGCTCTCCCTTTCGTCCACTATTCTGTTTGGCAAAGGATGTTTTTCCGTGCACTCTGTATGCTATCATTACTTTAGACACCATAGCTCGAAAAACATCAATTAGCGTGGGGTTTGCAGTAACAGATACACCAATTTAAACGCTCTCCAACAATTTTCCCTTTTTACAAGGTCTGCAAGGTTTGACATTTTACGCTGCCCCCCCCCCCCCTCAAAAAAGCACGTTGCCTTTAACTTCATTACTGCTACCTGACAGTAGAATAATACAAACACTATATAAAAAAATACAAACATTATATAAAAAAAATACCGGTGGCCAGACTTCTTTTTTAAGGAATACGATGCTCATTCATAAACACCACTAATACACTGCTGGCCACTGTAAATGCAACACACTGAAGGAAACATGCAAATAACATGAAATTTACAACACGCATTAGCGGAGGTGAGATATGCAAATGATTACAATTTCAGCGCAGACGCACATCACGCGCGCCTATGGCGCCACTTCAAAGCGCTATTTAAGGCTTGGAGATTTCGACGATTTCAAGTTCGGCAATTGTGTTTTTCTTGTGTTTTTTTCAAAAAAACGATCAATTATGCCTCGTCGAAAACAGCGATCATCTTTTGATCAAGTATCCGAGTTCGACAGAGAAAGGATAGTGGCCTACCGAGATTGTGGATTATCTTTCAGGGAAATCGGTAGTCGTGTTGGACGAAACCAAACAACTGTAATGCGGATATGTGATCGTTGGATGCAGGAGGGTACGACGGACCGGCGTGTTCGATCGCATCCACCTCAGCGCACCACTTCACATGATGACAGGCAAATTGTGCGTCGGCAGTTTCGGATCACTCGGTCACATCACGAACTATAGCACAGCAAATGCAGTCTGTAAAGCATCATCCAGTGACTGCGCGTACCATTCGACGCCGTTTACAGCAGAGTGGTCTGTCCGCAAGACGTCCATTGCTTTGTCTACCCTTGACGCAGAACCACAGACGTCTCCGCCGCCAATGGTGCGATGACAGAAGGATGTGGACGGCAGATTGGAATGAAATTGTCTTTACTGACGAGTCACGCTTCTGTCTGCAACACCACGATAGTCGCATTCGAGTCTGGAGACACCGTGAAGACAGGATGCTGAACAGCTGCGTTATGCGCCGCAACACTGGTCCTGCACCGGGTATTATGGTATGGGGCGGTATTGGATATCACTCTCGCACACCTCTAGTACGCATTGCCGGTACTTTAAACAGCCAGCGCTACATCTCCGAGGTGTTGGAGCCAGTTGTCCTACCTTACCTTCAGGGCTTGCCCACAGCCATATTTCAACAGGATAATGCGCGACCACACGTGGCACGCATTGTCCAACGGTTCTTCGTCAATCGCCAGATTGATCTTGCTTCCCTGGCAACCTCGCTCTCCGGATCTTTCGCCGATAGAAAACATGTGGTCCATGGTTGCTCGACTATTGACCCAGATTCCATCCCCAGCTGCCACAGCATATCAACTTTGGCAACGTGTGGAAGCTGCTTGGTCTCCTGTACCCCAAGAACTCATCCAAAGTCTCTTTGAATCAATGCCGAGGCGTGTGGAAGCGGTGATCTCCAACAATGGCGGCTACTCTGGCTACTGATTTTGGCAGGAACCACACTTCACAGAAGTCTATAAATTTAATCATTTGATACTTAGTCAACATGTTATCTAAAAAATAAATTCTGTTGTGATATCTCTTGTCTTTCTTGGTGTTGCATTTTGGGTAGCCAGCAGTGTATTTTCCATTATTTTGATAACCACCTGTATATATATATATATATATATATATATATTTATATATATATATATATATATATATGTGTGTGTGTGTGTGTGTGTGTATACAGATATATATATATACATACATATATATATATATATATACATATATATATATACACATATATATATATACACATATATATATATACATATATACATATATATATATATACACATATACACTCAAAGGCCAAAGCATTATGACCACCTGTCAATAACGAGTTGGCCCACCTTTGGCGCGCAACACAGCTTCAACCCGCCTTGGCATGGATGCCACAAGTCCTTGGTAGATGGCCGGACACAGATTGTACCAAATGTTTAAGCAATGGTCACGCAAATTCGAGATATTGCGAATTGGTGGTCTTTGAACTCTGAGCTGCCGTCCCATGGCATCCCAAATATGTTCTATCGGATTGAGATCCGGAGAGTTAGGCGGTCAGGACATTAACTGGAATTCAGCATCATGTTCCTGGAACCACTCCAGCACAATTTTAGCCTTGTGACACGGGGCGTTGTCCTGTTGGAACATTCCATTTCCAGCTGGAAAAACAGAGGCCATGTAAGGGTGCAACTGGTCCGCAATGATGTTCAAATATCCTGTGCACATTCATGGTCTGCTCTACCACATCCACGGGTCCCAGAAGCGCCCAAGAGAACGTCCCCCAAAGCATAATACCGCCACCACCGGCCTGTGTATGACCTACTGTACATTGAGGGAGCAACGGTTCGCCTAGAAGACGGCGTTTCCTGACACGGCGTTTCCTGACACGGCCATCGGCGTGATGAATGACAAACCGTGATTCATCTGACCAGGCAACTCTCTCCCACTGATACATGGACCAGTCGCGATGTTCCTGGGCCCAGCGCAGGCGCAGTTGGCGATGACACTTGGTCAGCAAAGGCACACGAGTGGGACGTTTGCTGCGTAGCCCCATATCCAACAGTGTCCGCTGAACAGTGTGCTGCGATACTATTCTACTTGGCCCTGCATTGTATTGGGCTGTCAGCTGAGCCACTGTCTGGCTCCGGTTTTGCTTCACCATGCGAGACAGTCTCAGACGATCTTTTTCTTTGTTAGCGTGTGGACGTCCAACACCATGTCGTCTACTGCTGGTTTCACCGTCATTCATCCACTTTGCATAAGTACTAACAACTGTAGGTCGCGAACAACCCACGAGTCGTGGAGTTTCGGAAATACTTGTTCCATTTAAATCTTGAGCCATTTAAATCTGCCCTCTATCAAAGTCGCTTAAATTCGCAGCCTTTCCCATCACACACAGAAGTAAGTGAAAGAATGATTCTTCAGACTCTCCAGCAGCAGTTAAATACCACTTCCACCTAATCACGTGCCTTCCACGTCATCCAGGCGAATTCATTGCAAAATGTAGGGTTGGTCATAATGTTTTGGCTATTGAGTGTATATATACCTTAAACAAATGATAGGAGGTAATTAACGATCCTCTTCACAGTGAATTGTTATATCAAGACATTTTCTCATTACAGGTAAGCTTGATGAACTATTATAAGACTATTATCTGTAGATGTATAGATTAAACAATTAAAATCACACTATACAACTGAACTTGTAAGGGTGATGCATATGTAATCCATCTGTTTGAATTTGTGCATATATATGTACACACGTATACACGTACACACACACACACACACACATACACACACACACACACACACACACACACTCATATATATATATATATATATATATATATATATAATTTATATATATATATGTGTGTGTGTGTACGTGGTAATACTTCCAATAGACCGGTACAGGAGATGGATTCACACATAAACACTTGAGGAAAGAACAGGAACACGATGAACACTTGAAATATTTTATTCCATGGAACCAAACACAGCTATACATAGTTGAACGAATTGGCACAAGCTGACAACATGCTGTTTGACAATAACGGCAACGGATAGCCCATAGCTGCCCAGGCTTGAGTACCGAATACGATTACATCCTAATATATTTTGGAGCAGTACGCAGACAGCGAGCAAGGAATTAATGAAATAGCGCCAAAGAATTGGAGAGCTCGAAAATGCTCCGTCTAACCTTTTTATGCTGAGTAACTTCTGATTTTGCCGCTAGGCTTAGAATTCTTTTAATTGGTTGACTCCGATCATGTGGTATTTCTTCGAAGGGGGATCGAGATCAAGGAAGTCTAAAAATAACTTTCCCGCGCATGCGTTAAAGAGAATATTAGGTTATTTCGATTTTCGATTTCGTTTTTGAAATAGAGCTGGGTTTGATTGGGAAAACTTTACGATACGCGTTAGATACAGGACAATTCATATTAGTGGGGCGTTATTCTTACACACACACACACACACATATATATATATATATATATATATATATATATATATATATATATATATATATATGTGTGTGTGTGTGTGTGTGTGTGTGTGTGTGTAGGTAGATATATATGCACAAATTCAAACAGAAGGATGACATATACATAACCCTTACAAATTCAGTTGTATAGTGTGAGTTTAATTGATTAATCTATACATGCTCCTACAGATAATAGTCTTATAATGGTTCATCAAGCTTACCTGTAATGAGAACATTGTCTTCATATAAGAATGTACTGTGAATAGGATCGTTAATTACTTTCTGTCATTTGTTTAAATTTACCCATTTCATTATCCTCTCTCGATTTTCGCTTAATTGAATTTCATCATCATTCAGAAATCTTATGTAACTATTATCTCATTGTTTACATCTCTAGTTCAACACTTTTATTAGCAATATCTACTACTCATGTGTGCTAAATATGTGTATCATCAAAAGTGTAGCAAAATTAATAATTTCCAGCAAACGCAAAGTAGTTCTGAAGGTAGAAAAAAAAATGGAGATAATAATGAAATTGCTTCTATCCATTTAAATATTAATTACTTTCGATGTTTATTGAAATGAAATGTAATTAAATTGTAATTAAATTTATTTAAACATGTGATCAACCGCTCCTAATTATATAAGTATCCCGTGTACCTGCATTAAATGGAACGAAACAGTATTTGTTTTTTAAATTTAAACCTTTTGTTTCCATGAAATAATTTTTTTTATAATTTCACATGATAATTTTCCATTGCCCTAAATTACGTAAATTTACCACTTTTCATATTGGATTTGTCATTAAGTGCAGACAAAAATTTGGTGGATTATTTTATAATATATCGCTGGCATCTGTTCACAAAATGAGAAATCTTTGGTTGACTACTTTATAATAAGAAAAAAAACTTATTCAATAATGGGAAGTACTGTAGCTTTAAATCTAGGTTAAAAAAAGGAGGCGATTACCTTAGATAAATAGCCAAATCTATCAAAAATGTTATCCTTCACTGTACTTTTTCTTGATAGAAATTATTCCTAAAATTTTAAAGAGAAATAATCTGATTTACAGTCTAAGATGCTCTATTTGTAACGCAAATAACATTATATATTTCACGTATAGTTTTAAAAAAATCTTTAACATTTATAATAGTCTAGTTCGCTATCTTTTGCTATAAGTACATAGATACTGGAGAAATGTTTTCCTCGACTCAGAATTAGTAACGTGTCGCCTCTGAAACTTTAGCCCGTGAAACGTAAGAAATGCGCAGAGAAAATTCGCTTTTTATTATTTCTACTCACGCTGTATGGTCCATCAAAAAAATTAGCTGCTACTTTTTTACTCGCCGGTCGCATTTCATTTGTTTTCCTCCTATTGCCTCGCATAAAACTCTTCGCGAACCCAATTTGGGTCGTAAATGTCAGCCGGATTGCATTCCTTCAGGAATAACTACGAGGTTTTATTTGCTGTGTAGACAATCTGAGGGCGACACGGGGTAAAAAAACACATCCGAGATTATTGGATCCTTCGCAAACCATACTCGTAAAATAAGGACATTCCAAGGTATGGGAAATATACGCAGCGACGAAGGAGAGTCGTGTTTTTTAGACTCTTCTCAGCATTTTTTATAATAATTATTTGAAAGGTAATGCCCAGATATTTCTTATAATAAATCACTAACCTTGAATGCAAGCAATAAAAGATCTGCAAGCATACAGAATGTAGCTGAATATTGACCTGTTACGTAAGTGTGTGTACGGTTCCCGGGAGAGGAATGTCGAGTCCCGTTCATTTAACTCCTTTTCCACTCGTTCTTCTATTTTTGGGAACCATTTTGTTAATTTCAAAAAAAATGCGGCTGAAAAATCTACATCGATGTGGAGGGATTTTTTTATTTAAAAAAAGTGGTCGCCGACAAATAAAGTTTACCCACCATTGCTGTATGCGACTGGATACTGTATGCGACTGGATACTGTATGCTGGCCACTCGTGTCCCCAAATGTGATTTTACTGAAATTCCTCGATGTTTTCTTGAGTAATACTAATTTCCTTTCCATACTTTGGTAACGTTTGGGAATTTAAGAGGTTAAACACTACGTGCCGCAATTGATCTACTGACAAATTATTAACAACTAGCCACTGCACGACCAGCAGGGTCGCTTTTAGTTTTATATTTTCATTTGCAAAACAACTAAACTGAAATAACATGTGCAAGTACAGTTACCATTACCTGTCATCATAAATATACGTTGTTAAGTGGTAGTGCAATCTCAGCCAAAAAATTTATAATCATTGCAAAATTATCTATAAGACTAATTCTAAAACATCGTGATTAAAAAAATATGAATTTCCATTACTTCAGAACAGACTTAAAGATAAGACTGAGAAACCCAACAACAAAGATTTTAAAAATTACATTCCTCTCTGTATGTAATATATTTCAAAATTAAGATATCTACACTTTATCATTACATCAAAAAAGAAATTGTTAGACACAAATTTTTTCACTATAAAAGGAGTAAAATTTCAGCAAGAACAAATTTTTTCACTATAAAAGGAGTAAAATTTCAGCAAGAAAATATAGTGTGGATTACATCACTCTCTATATTTACTATTGTTCACAATTCAGATATCTACACTTAATCATACCAAATAAAAAAATGTTGGGAAAATTTCTTCACTTATAAAATGGAGTAAAAATTCAGCAAATACTACTAAAAAAAGTGTAGACAATAAAATCTTACATACTATTAAGATATTATAAGGCAATTATTAATATTTTACTATGATATTCCTCAAATTTCTTGATATACACAGTTGAGTATTTCAGAAAGAGGCGATACTACAGTGACAGAATAAAAATAACGGACTCTAGATAAATCTACATAACACTGGATTTGGTAGGTCTAAATATATTTTGTCAAAAGTTTGTCCTCTTACATACATGTAGAAAAATCGATGGAACAAAAGAATAAATTATCTCATGAATAAATTAAAATTATTCACATGTAAAATACAGCAATTAAATTGTACCAAATTACGTGCTATCGTCGAACTACTACACACACACGGTTGGCCTCTAATGTTTACATCTGGTAATTGCAGCCGTTGACATTCGGAGTGTAGAAATATCGCCGATTTTTGTGCCGCATACCTACGCGTTTTATATATATATAGATGCTGATCACGTGGTTTCTTTTCTTCTTGTGATACTTTAAATTAATTTTGCTTCACGGGCATAACAACAAAATAAATTGACAAAAAGGATATTAAAAGACGGTAAAAGATAAAATTTAACCACTGGACTAATTGAGATGGAAATTGTTTAAGAATTTAATTAAAATTAGTATGTGTTATGGATATTAAACACACAAATTAATTGCATGCGTTGATCGTTGTATTTAATTTAAATATTTTCTTCTAGATTATTTTGTCTATAAAAATATCCGTTACGATTTCTTTATAAATATATATATATATTTTTGGCATTAGTTACATACATTAGCCCTTGCATTTATTATAAATACATTTTTTCGGCATTAATTGAATACATTGACCTTTGTATTTAATTTGAAAGTACTAAGTAGCGAATGACGGGTATTCAGCTTGATCTATTATATCATAGTTTAGCATTGAAAAGAGTCCATACGTCCGAAAAGCTGTAAGCCCCACGTACCAGTCCCTCAAAATTATTGCATTTTAATGGTGGACAATAAATAGAAAGAAGGCTTTGTTGCAGCGATGTTATAATTTTAACTCTTTCCTTATTTTAACATGTTTAATTTCCTAATTACAATAAACGTAGGCGTAAAGGCAAAATAAAAATAAAAAGATTCGGAGATCGTATACGAAAGTGTTCGGTTACCTGAACGATTGATCTCAATTCAACGATATGCCACTTCGTATATAACATACTAAATTTCCTTTCCCGAGCAACATCTATAAGAGTACCCCACTCCTTAATTTTTCGACCACTCTTAAGCGCTGAAGATACCGCCTGAAAAGAAATTTCCTCTCCGAATAATCATTCAGCCCCGCTTCCATTGTTTGTTAATTAACACTTTTACAGAACTAATTTCCAGTCTAACAAACCAATCATTTTTTTTTAATCTTTTCCCTGGCATTTTCGTAATGACTTCCATTAATAAGTGATTATCTTCGTTAGCTCTGCTCTCGAAGAATATGATAGCGAAAGAATTCGGAAGAATTTGTCACTGCAACGTTCCTTTTTGTATGGAATCCCCCAGAACTTTCAGAAGTCTGATAGCAGTAAAGATAAAAGAGAAATTTTGAAAGTATTAATTTGAAAAGACGGAAAGTTATAATTGGATAATTTGAGAAGCCATGTTTACAATTTAAGAACTTTAGTCCTATTAGAGAGACGTAATACTAAGGGTATCTTTCTTCTTGAGTAAATCAAGGAAGTAGCCAATATAGAGCTAGAGCTCCGTAACAACCACTTGAGGATCCTGAAGGAAATTTTTTAATACAAAATACGTAAATCTCAAAAATAAAAAAATCATAATGATTTTAATGTTTCTTTTCTTCATAGATGTCTCTGATACATTTAGAATATATTTTATCTAGATATCACTAGCTTTTTGCTAATTGAATATTATTCATTATGAGATTTTTAAAAAGAAATTAAATTTAGAAATTCCTTTTGTTTGTTTACTTATATAAATTTGAATTGGGATTTAGAAATAATAATCCTGATACAAATAAATCAATCTTGATGTCTATAAATAGCCAAGAGTAAATTATCACTCTATGATTTAATATACAAATTCCCCTTTAATAAATTATTATTTCAGGTCTTCATTCAAGTATTAATATCCAACAACACATATTAACTCAGAAATTTAAGACCTGATTTTTTTTTTTTTTTTGATATTTCCAATTTTTTTTAATATTAAATTTGCATTACCTTGTTCGAGACCTTTCTGTCATTGCATCTTCTTTTAGGGCATAGAAATTAAGAAATAGGGTTGTCTTATAAAAACCCTGGAAAGTTTTGCTTTTTCATTTGTCATTAGAATATTTATTAATGTCTATAAAAAATATATTTGAAAATGATAGTTTGAGACAGCATCTAAAAAATTCAAACTTATATTTAATAATTTATCACGTAAATATCAGTTGAAACGAGCTCTTGGATTATGCATGCTTTTAGTTTAATAAATATAAAACAATGACTTTATCAGAACTATTAATATTTATACAACCTCTTCAGGATCATTAATGATTAACTAGCATCATTTGCATCGGAAACACCTGCTCCAGGTATCTTTTTGTGTTACGACTTTCTGTATAGCACTAGCATCAATGATTAACAACATGGAAGTAAACTATAGATTATGATATCATGATTCCATATCACAATTCCATGTTCTTTTCTTTTGACACTTATCCCTAAGACTAACAGAACGAATACCATTGCTATGGAGATTAAGAGTGAATGAAACAAATTCATGGAAGGAAATCAGTTTTCTTTCAAATTTGCAGTTAAATAAGTGTATGTGTGTGTGTGTGTGTGTAGTATTTAAGATCTTAATAAGTAGCGTCTGTTATTTTTTGTACCCTTAAATTCATCCGAAAAGAAATTCGAAACCATATTATCCACGATTGATTTAGATACCTCATAGATCATAGAGTTCTCTTAGATAGTTTCCTCTTAGGCCAATCAAAGAGGAAGCTCTGTTTTCCCTGGTAGCTTAATAGCAGATCAGTTTTCTCGTCTTCCTAATATTTTCTCAGGATATAAACTAATCAAAAGGAAATTTCTGGTACTGACGTTGTTTTTTAATATGTTACTTGCATGTAAATATCGTAAAAAAGCTTTATGATGTTCTACGCTTGTTATTAAATAATAATTAATGTGCTTTTTATGTCTTTTGCGTACGATTTGGATGGTTATATACTACAACTATAACTATATATATATATATATATATATATATATATATATATATATATTGTGTTTAAATACTTCATGATGTTAAGTAATAGAAATATTTAAAAGACTGTCAATATAACAAGACATACAGCCCTAAATATATTAAAACAAATTAAGCATTAAAAACCTTTATTCCCTATAAATATCTGCTGTAAAATCTCAGTCAATGAATTTCAAAAGCAAATTCACCTTTTCTGGGGAGCAGAGTACCTAAGGAGTGTTGCCATTTCACAAGAACGAAATTGTAAAGTGTGGAATTACGAACTCAGGAAACAGAAAATGGTAGAAACCATTAATGAAAACACATTAAACCTAGTAATGGGTCGAAAATATTAGGCAAAAATTATAAGAAAATAATTAAAGCAATATAGCTTCCCAGCTTACCTAATATAAGGGCAGAACTGAAGCCGTTAACCAAGTTTTTCACATTACGATTCATAAAGAAATTTACAACATAAGGTAGTTCAGAAATCGAACTGCGGGTAATCCATTTCAACTTAATTTTGGAAGTTAACAGATTCAGATTTTACAACAGTTATTTTAAGTGGATATTTTAAGTGTGTAGATCGTAACCAACATTTAAAACTACTGTAAGATGGGGTTACTTTGTGACTAGTTTTTTTCCTGTGACAGCCGATCAGTTTTAGAAGCAACCCAAAACAATAATTGCAAAACTTTGGTATATCTTTTCTTTACGTAGTAATATATTGCGCTAACCCGGATCTTTAATTACCATTTAGAAATTAAAGTTAAAATGTTTCACAAAGTTACCCCGCCGAGTGGTGCTACTTTGTGACATCTATGTTTTCAACTTGAAATCTAAGAGGAAAAATACTTGACACAAAGTTAGACAATAAAACGCTTATCAAAAGCTTGATACATAATTATATATACCTATTACAAATATTGGATAGGTTTATCTATATCTTTGACATCCATGAGACCTCGGGTGTCCAGGGCAGCCATCAGTTCTTTGAGAAGATGAGGAAATTCGCGTTTCGGCACATTCTGCTCCCTCGGGTAGTTTTTTTTCCAGATAGATAATACTTCTTTCTCTCCAGTGGTATTTTAGAGGACGGAAAAATTCAATATAGAGAGCTGGAGGAGGTGGGTCGACTTTGTGGGTTATTTTATGACAGTGCCAATGTGTCACAAAGTAACCCCGTCACCTTTACTTATTTAGGATATGTTCACATCATTCTCGGAAATATCACTATACAAAAGTTATATTGCTCCAAAATATAACCAACATATTGACAATAAAAAATAATTACCTGTGGTAGCTGGCTGTATAAGGTGTTAGCTTTCAGCACACAAAGTTTCCGAAGTTTGAGTCAATAGCTTGACAACATGTTTGAACAATACACTGGCCAGCGAAGACAAATGACGCGCAGAACCTTCGGACACTAGCGACTAGGTGTCTCTGTATGTCGGACAAGCCGTTGGTGCTGTTCTTTGCCTTCCCGGTATCACGGGCGCAACACAAGATCCGAAATACGAAATAATTACCACGTGTCACAAAGTTACGCCTGCAGTCACAAAGTCTTACGGTACCTTAATACTAAATAATGTAGTTTAATAATACATATTTTTACAATATATATATATATATATATATATATATATATATATATATAGAGAGAGAGAGAGATACTCAATAAGTTCACATTGATTGATTAGAAGCTAATTTGTCTATTCAAATTTGATAGTAGGTAAATAGATTTATCGTGTAAGTGTCGGAGTTTTTTTATGTGATTTTTCATCAAACTACAGTTATTATCTTTTCTCTTGGTTTATTTTTCCTGATATAAATTTAACAGAAAACCATTGAATTTGAAAATTTAGATCTTTTGATGATAAAGTGATGTATTGGAGAGAGAATCAGGATAAATTTATTGCACTATAATGTGCTGTTTATCAGTGATTGATTAATTCATAGGGGAGTCTTCAGTTACCGATAAAAATCGTCGGGACGTATCCGAAAACGATATAGGGCGAAATATTTACTCACTATCAGATTTTATATATAAAATCTTGACAATTATTTCAGTAAATGGATTTATACTTTTCCGTTAATGTTTAATATCATAGAATTTCTTAAAGATATATAAAAAAAACTCATCAAAGCGATTTTAAGAAATATTTATAATATGTTTGTTTACAAAAATCAGCTTCAGGTGTAGGGAAATCGAAGAAAGGGGAAACTATCTTTCCCATATCTCCCGGCCCGTCAGAAAGAAATTAACCACACTTTTTAGTGTGACCCTCCCGCAATGCCCGGTCCAACAGAGGGGTATTAAGAAGCTAAAATATTCCCGTTTTAAAGTGCAAAAGGTTAATTTATACTAAAGATCTCTTACTCCAAAAGACCTCTTCCCACAAACCCTAAAATATAGTGTTGGCGGCTTTCCCATATTAATGGAGTCTCTTCATACTTTTTGCCAGTAAGTTGCCGGAAAAAAAAGAACTCGTACGCCATCGCTTTCAAGAGTAACTTGAAGACTGGACCCCCGTGTTCTTTTCTAGGATGCATTTCGCAGAGAATAGTTCAATAGGACTAAAAAACCTTTAGGAAGGAATTACTGAAGTCTTCAGCGATATGACGTCATACGGCGGGATCACTGGCTTCTCGGACATGGTGCAGACGCCCCATATCCTCGGGATTTTAAGATATCTCGGAAATTCAGGTATCCTTGCATCTCTGGAACTCTTGCCGCGTGAGAAGCACGAGGGACCGTAAAAAAACGCGTGTTTCCTCGTTCGGAAGCGGGATAATCGGAAATTTCGATGGTCTGACGACACCGCTTTCATTGTTAATACTGAATCGATGCCAACACTATATTTCCCTGTTTTGGGGCAGACTCTTTTGAGTAGTTGATCTTTAGGCTGAATTATTGGCGTCCCTAGTGGTACTTTTTGCCAGTAAGGTGCTAAAAAACAATTGACTCGTAAGGCGGTCTCACAGACGTCATCGCTTTCAGGAGCTACTTGAAACCTTCGCCCTCGTGTTTGTTTTGTGGTGCATTTGGGAGTGCATTGTTCGCTTAGACAAATTTCAAACTTTAGGAGGTCTTTAACGAAATCCTCAGCGGTATGATTTTATACAGGGAATCACTCACTTTGAGGAAGTGTTGGAGATCGTTTATCCCTGAACTCGTCGGGATTTTAAAAATCTCCGAATTTCGAGTATCCAAGCGGCTCTGGGGCACCCGAAGAGTGAGGAGCACGTGATATCTTCAAAAAAGTCTCGTGTTTCCTCGATCCGTAACAAGCTATTCGGAAATTTCGCTAATATGACTTTGTCGTTTTCCCGGTTAAGGACATATGATTCTTGATTTATATGTAATGTTATTATTACAATATATTTTCGGCTTCTGATGGATTGATATTGACGGTCCCGTCCAGTTGCAAAACAGCTCTATTCCTTTATTTTGGATTAGTGTACAATTGTGTTTTCTGCTAGAACACCTTTTCATCCTCAGTGTATTTATGAGAGAAATGTAATGATTTTTAGATTTTTGTGTGATGTGTGCAGAATTTTAGAAAATCGTATTTCCATTCTAATAATCAAAAAATAGATTTATCTTTGTTTTATCTTATTTTTAAAAGTACTCTTGCTTATTAAAACTGCAATCCCTTTTATATTTTAAAAGTTGTTCTGAAAACTTTCCTACTATTAAAAAAATCACCTAAAAAAGCTTTTACGGTGATGCATGCTATCATGAACAAACAAAATAATGCAAAGGTCCTTTAGTGAATTTCTAACCTCTTTATAGCTTCAATCGACTGAAAAATTTGGATTGGAAATAGTACCTTGAGTCTGATTTTATTTCATATAGCAGGATGTTGCCACACAGTCACAAAATTATATTTCGCATTTGAAAAACCTCTTGGTTTACAGGGAGCTGAACCCGAGATCTCCAGTGTCGTGGGGTGCGACATTCTAAGGAGTTTGGAAAGCAGACGAACCAATTAAGTCGGACAAACAGGATGAGAAACGAAAGAATGAGGTGGCGCCATGCGTTACAAAAAGCCCGGAATTAAGGAAAAGTGATTGAAAGGAGAACAGTTAAAAGCCAGGGTACCGAAAAGGAACAATAAGAGAAAAGGGTGATTGTTGACGAAGATAAAATGGCCCCACACATACAAGATTTTCTAAGAAGACGAAATTCAAAGAAGGGAGTGGGAGAGTCGAAGGCCAAATTATTTAATGAGAAACGCCCCTCACTCGGAGTGGTTAGTAAAGAAGACTTAGGGATGAGGATAAACGAATAAATATAAGAGTAAGAAAAATGACGTAAGATGATGAACAAATGGAATTAAGGTCAGAGAAACGGCGAAATTAAGTAATAACAGAAAAGAAGAGGAGAAAAAGAAGAGAGAGAGAGATTTCGTTTTGACAGAGAGTATCTGCTAGATTGTGCCCTGACTCAGAACACGTATTCGCCGATTATTCGAATACCACTTTGATATAGCAGTCAATTTAAAGGGAGGAACTAGATGAACGTCAGAGCCGATAGAGGTTGTTTGACCCCTGCAAGTGAACGATGAGAAATTATTAAATAGAAGTCCCCGTCGGAAAGGAGCCTACCCTTCCGTGGAGTCCCGATAATCGCCAGATGTCTTCCCGTGCCGTCCAGCGAAATTTGACAAATGCGTTCACCGGAGAGGACTGAATCCCGAGGAACAACGGAGGCCCACTAATCGATGCGAGATAACCATACTGCGACTGATTTCAGTGCTGTCTGCAAAAAGTAGGTAACCTTTTATTACCAACTGCCAGAAGTCTATAAATCCCCTGAGTAATATAATCCAAGCTAGAATTAGGGATTAATAGTAAATTGCGTACTGATGAGATTAATATCAAATTAAATGAATTAAATGATATAATTTATGAATGAGTAATAATATGCTCAAGGTTTAATAATTGAATGGGTCAATCTATATGATTAATGTTAAGAAATTTGTGAGTAATTAATTCAGATGATGAATTGTTTTAGTATTGCTATAATTATCAATAACGAAATTTAGTGTATATATATATATATATATATATATATATATATATATATATGTCTGTGTGTGTGTATGTGTTCAGCGTTAATAAATCAGTGTGTTATTCATAATTCTGAGTATTGGTATCATTTCTAAAAGGAACTATAACTATACGAGATCACCCACAAAAATTATAACATCCAGCACTACGAACAGTTGTCCCTCGAGCGTAAGTTCTACGTCAATTAGAAGCACAGTTATAGCTATTTTGAAAAACATCGTCTAATACAAAATTTAAGTGACAAACAACTTTAAATACGACCATTTTTTGACCATTTTGGTCAATTTTATTTTTTGCAAGAATCTTGTAATTCAATCTTTTCTCTTTTCAAAACCTCTTAGATTTTCATTCTACATCAATTAGAAGCAGAGTTATAGCTATTTTAAAAAACATCGTCTAATACAAAATTGAAGTGACAAACAACTTTAAAGGCGTTTTTCTCAGAATTATGTTTTTTAGCAAAAATCACTACCGTTATCATGATATTTCAGATAATAATTCATATAATATGATAAAATTTTCAGGAAATGTTTTAGATGCTATTGTTAATGAAATGACGTACAATAATTGATGTATAATAAATAGTTTTTTGTTTGGGGCTGTTTTTATAAGGAAAGGAATGACGAATTGGGGAAAATATTCATATTGGAACATAAAATTGTCTGTATTATTTTTGCATTTCAAAATTTCTCTTAGATTGTAGGTCATTTTTAAGATAACTGTCATATGTATCATGTGTGAGAAGGAAATTAAAATAGTAGCATTAGAATTTTGTTCAGAGTGATAAGCGTTTTAGCTAAATTTCATTAAAAATTACTTCAAATTGACCAATTGATAAAAAAGTATGGTGTTTACAGGAAAGTTTTTTTGTTATTTTTTATTTTTAAATGCTGTTTTACCATATGAGACCAAAAAATCCTTAAAAAAACAATTTTTTTAAAAAATTGGCTCCGAACGTAGGCAGTCACCTTAATGATTTGATATATTGTTTTATGTATATTTGAAAAATAAATCTTTTGACTTAGGAAGGTGACCCGGTAAAAATGTAGATGTTTCAAAATGGTATTACATGAAATAAATCAAAACTAAAAAAATTATCATCTTTTGATTCATTTTTCTGTGGTAAATACAGCGTTTCATTTTGGCAACAAACTGAATTCATTTTTTCCTGTTCCTCACCTTAGATTATTTATTGTTCTTTCCGCACTTCCAAATTTCACCAACCTGCCAATTGAAGGAGAGAATCAATTTGTCGCAACAAAAGACACGCTGCATTCAACTATCTTTGTCTCTCCTTTCCTCTAACACGCTTAAATAGAATAAGATGTCCCTTACAAACTTTAACAAACTTTTGAAAATTTTTCCATCGCCACCATTCATTTCATGAGAAGACGTTTTGGTACATTGTTCGATATTCACCGAGGATTTTAAGTGAATGATTAACGGGATTTTCTGAATCTGTCAGGAATTATCATTCTTTTAAGCTGGAATGAAACAAATGATCTTCTTTTCTCACTTTTAGAGGTGAAATATTGGAAATAACCGCCAACAGTATTTCACTATCTCTATGTTTCTAAAGTATGAACCAACAGAACCTGTGTATTTGTAAGTGCATGATTTGTTTCCATTTTTCATTAGCTTTTTCCCAATAACCCGACAGGGAGAAAAACATTATGAAAGTTTTTCTCAGCTTTACAACCTTCTTCATACGATTTCGAACTTCATGATATAAAACGTTATCAAAACACGATAGTTTTATTTCGTCCTTTGTGTCTCTCGTTTAGAGCATACGTAGGACTGGTCTTCTTGACTCGAATGCCCTTGATGACGTTTTATTGGAGGAATAAAGAAAAATGATTCAAAATAGTTTTATAGTATTATACCAACCTTACTAAATCAAATGGATGTGTTACATCAAAATGTACAACATATACCACATTTTTTATAGAAAGAAGTGCTTATAAAATTTTACACGAAGGAAGGGAACGAAGTGCAATAAGACTTTTCATTCCGAGAAGAAAAACTGAAAATATTTCATCCAGATGTTAAAATTGGAACAATAAATCAAATAAAATTCTATCATAAGTAAACATTTTCTGATTAATTTATATTTGTTGCATCTATATGTTATAGAAGGAGATATATATATATACACTCTGTCACAAAAAAATATATGCACCCAGAAGAAATCGAGCTACTATCATGAAACTTTGCAGGAATGTAGGCTGGTAAGAGATATGCAAATGATTAAAATTTCGACGCCAATGAGACAAGGGTAAGCGCGCTATGCTCATATGAGATGCGCAGCTGGGAGAGTTTAAAAGAATGATAGCTCGTGCCATAGGGCTATTCAAACAAATCTGTCGACTTGGATGGACGGTATTCTGACTAGAGATACCTCTGAGACGTAATCGGTGGCAGTACGAACAATTGTCAGACTTTCAGAGGGGGCGTACAGTAGGCCTCGAACAAGCAGGATGGTCGAACAGACGTATCAGCCGCTACCTCGGTCGGAGCGATATGGTAGTTGCTCGTTGTTGGCAACAATGGATCACGGAAGGGATAGTCCTCCGTCGCGGAGGGTCAGGGCGTCCCGGGGAACACAAATGTGCGCGAGGATCGCGCAATCATAAGAGCGGCCACTTCCGCACCAACTACGTCGCTAGAATCGGTTCGACGCTATTTACCACCTTATAGACATCCGGTGGTATCAAGGGAAACCATTCGAAGACGACTGGCTGAATCAGGTATAAGGAGCTGACGTCCATAAAGACGCCTACCACTGACCCCACATCATAGGCAAAGTCGATTGGATTTTAGTCGACCTCGGGCAAGCTGTAGTGTGACCTACTGGAGGCATGTGATCTTCAGCGATGAATCCCTATTCAGTCTCAATGCTGATGACCAGCCCATACGCGTGTGGAGGCGGCCAGGTCACCGGTCCATCCGGCATTTGTGGTAGAGAGGCATACGGTGATTATACAAGGTGTGATAGTGAGGGGAGTGATTTGTTGGAACACACGATTACCTCTTCAACGCACATTGAAGGAACACAGTTACGTGGACGAGATTTTATGCCAGATGTACTGCCTATACTATAAAGTCGCCCAAGTGTCATTTATCAGCAAGACAACACGCGTCCACATACAGCGCGATTATCCCAACAATGTTTTCAAGGATATAACGTACTCCCATGGCTTGCCAGGTCACCAGACCTCTCGTCAATAGCGCAAGTCTGGAACCTGCTTGGTAAGCAACTGCAGCCGTCCCGGAATACTGGTGAATTAACTGCCCAGTTACACAGATTATGGCATGATCTTCCGCAAAAGGTCATAGGTGACCTCAGCGATTCGATACCACGACGTGTTTCGGCTTCTATAGCTGCCAGAGGTGGATTTACTTCTTACTAATATGTAATATTTTTCATGCCATATCATTTTAATAAAACGGTCTGATTTTCTGAATTTGTAATCATTTGCTTATCTCCTCATACACTACATACATGTTAAGTTTCATGATAGTAGCTCATTTCCATCTGGGTGCATACATTTTTTTGTGACAGAGTGTATACATATATATACAGAAGGTCGTTCGCACTTTATGGAAACGATTTTGTGCTTTATATTTGGCGTTTGCATTTTGAGATAAAAATTTGGCAACTTCAGATTTATCGTCTGTGACTGTTTTGTTTTCATTGGAATGTAAAATGAAAGATTTATTTTGAAAATGGCTCCTAAAATTGATAAATGACTTGAAGATTATGTAACTACGCTTTCCGAGGAGAAATATTCGTATCAATAAATTATAAAGCGGTGTAAAATATCTCGGTTATGGCATTTCAAAAAAAGGTATTTATAATATATTAAATGTGAAAGCAAAAAAAGTATAACTGAAAGTAAAAATGAAAACATGACCGCAAAACCTCATTCTAAGACTGTTTGAACGCAGGTAATTATCAAGAAATTGAAGTCTCTGATCTTAAAAGAAAATCTGCCGACTCAAAGATCCATTGAATCGAAAAAAGGAATGTTTTCTGACACTGTAAGTGAAATCATTTATAAAGAGTTTAAGTTAAAAAATATGTTTAAACCTAAAGTTCATCTGCTTTTTCTAAAGCATATTGCTGAAAGAAAACCGAATTGTAGAAAATTGTATGAAAAACACATAGCTGCTGAAAAATGGAAATTTTTGGTAACACTGGATGAGGCATGAGTATATTTAAGTGACTGTAATAAAAAACGATCAATGTTCTATTGTTCAACTGACGGGAATGACCGTACGAAATGGCTTCGTCAGTATACAGAAAAGTTCCCAAAGGGGTTCGTGATAGTTGCAGGATTTTGTTACAACTGCAAATTAAAAATTAAAAAAGTCTCAAGTAAAGCCAAAATTAATTCATTCTACTATCAGCAGAATATTTTAGAACCAATTTTTGAAGAATAATTTCCAGCCTTATACGGAAATGACATTGATGAAGTTGAATTTCCCATGGATAAAACCTCTAGTCACACGTCTAAATCAACTGTTGCTTATTTAGCAAAGTTACAGTAGCAAAGAGAACAGAAAGAGGAATAAAGTGTATCCCATTTAATGAAACGCCTGTAAAATCACCTGACGCTTCTCCAATGAACTTTTCCGATTTCGGTTTATTACAACGGTATGGTTTCGAAACAACATATTCTATATGGTTTCTATATGGTTTTGAAACAACACGGTCCAAGAAAAATAACCGATTATTTCCTTAACACTACTTTTTATTACTTTAACACGGTTTAAAAATCTAAAAGCAATTAAAAAGTATTGAATTCGATGTTATCAGAGAATATTTCAGAGAATGTAGATGATTTCAAGTTAGTTTATAGCAGTGATGATGAATGTGTGGTTCCACTATCTGCAAGTAAAATTCTCGAAGGCCTCCAATCAGGCAATAAACTTGAAAATCATTTTCTTACGTATGATTACAATGTCGAACGAGCTCTGCAATGCCAACGAGATTTTAAAATGATTAAGTAACGTTATGAAGAATGATATACATAACTTACAAAAAAACCACAGCGTCAAAAACCAAATTCGTATTGAAAACCGGTTAAATAAAAGAAACATACGATGTTAATTTTATTAAAGATACACATGTATATATCGGTTACTCCTTTCAACAACGTCATATCCCCAAAAAAGTGATTTTTCAGGAGAGTAATCTTAAAGTCTAAAAGTAAAATATAATGTATAAAAAATAAATGTTAATTCTGCTCTCTAGTGGCTAAATAGTGAGTGGTGAGATATGATGCTTTTTCAGGACATTTTGATAACAGGCTTAACTGAAAATAGTATAATTGTAAGTAATGAATTGTTATTTGATAGCCAAGGGCTTTTTTATTTGCAATCTTGTCATGTTGGAAATAATAAACAAATACAAAATATGCACGACACGTTTGATTCGTTATTAAATGCTCTTAAAAATCGTTACAAAAATAAACGATTAATTGTAAACAGCCACATAAATTCTCTACTAGGTTTTGTAAATATTGCATTTGAATCGGCTGAAAAGCTAAGAATGCTTTTAGATTTTGTATTAAAACACGTCAGAGCTTTAAAAGTAATGAAAATTTAAATCGATAATTTTAGTGAAAACCTGTTAATAAACATAGTGTTGCAAAAGCTAGATAGAATAACACGTAAAGAGTATGAGATGACTTTAACACTTTCGGATTTGCCAAAGTGGAATGCATTTATTTCGTTTCTTGAAGAAAGATGTCAAATTCTTGAAAATTTGCAAAAAAACTGGTTGCAATGTGAAACCTAAACCTTCGCATTTCCAAAAGAAGGCAAACATTTCGTTTTAAATTCGAAGAGTGCATTTTGTAATTTATGTAAAAAATCATCGCATGCTTTGTATACCTATGACATATTTTTGAAAATTAACGCTACCCAAAGATTTAATTTTGTTAAAAAAATAAGCTCTGCCTTAATTGCTTATCTCAATAGTATCAGTTAAATAACTGCAAATCAAAATATGTATGCAAATTCTAAAAATCGAAAGGTCATAATTATCTATTGCATAGAACGCAGAATGATGTTCCTTTAGAGACTGTAGCAACCCTTTGAGGAATCCGCAATTACAAACAGCAGTTCTGCTTTAAATCGAATTGATAGTATACATGAAGACGCCAGTGAATCTCGAACACTCTATTCGTGTTTTGCAGTTAAAAAGAAAAATGTGATTTTGACTTCTGCGATTGTTCACGTAAGAAATAAAAATGGATCTGTGGTGAAGCCGCGTGCAATACTTGATTCCGGCTGTCAAATATCAGCTGTCTCCATAAATTTTGCAAACATTCTGGGTTTGAAGCAAAGGAGAATAAATATGTAAATTTTGAGTATAGCAGGCAGGTCAATTAATATAAAAAAGGAAACAGCTGCCATGATTTCGAATTTCGATGAAACATTTTCGGCGAACGTAGAACTGTTAATCTTACCGTAGGTCACTGATTTAATGCCAGCTTCTGCTATAGATATTTCGCAGCTACGCATTTCCCAAAATATAATTTTAGCTGACCCTAATTTTTATAAACCTAGTAAAGTTGACATTTTAATTGGTACTGAATTATTCTTCCATATTTTGAGTGCTAAAACAATCCACATTACTAGCTCTTCAATTATGAAAGAAACTGTGTTTGGTTATATAGTTAGCGGAACAGTAAAGGGTTCGTCAGAACTAAAACATTGTGGTTTCATCTCCAAATTAGATGAATTAGAACAAAATGTTAAACAATTTTGGAACTTAGAAAATATGGAAGATTCACCCAGTTCAAGGGATGATGAAATGGAATGTGAAAAAATCTTTTGTGGATGGTACCGTAGGGATGAATTTACAGGGAAATACCAATAAAAAAATTTACCCCAAACCTACCAATAAAGAAAAATTTGAATTTGGGAGATTCTAAAAATTTGGCTAAAATGCGATTAGAAGGTTTGTGGAAAAGATTAGATAAAAATCCTGAAATGAAAAACTGTATACCGATTTCATGAAAGAATACTAAACATTAGGGCATATGGAGGAAGTGTCATTGACAGGTAATTTAAATTGCTATATAATGCCCCATCACGGTGTCTTAAGAGAAGATAGCACCACAACTAAGCTGCGTGTTGTCTTTGAAGCCTCGGCGCCTTCGTCGAATGGGATTTCACTAAATAATTGCTTACTCAAGGGTAGTGTTGTTCAAGATGATTTATTTTCGATACTTTTGATATTTCGTAAGCATAAAATTGCCTTTGTTGCGGACGTACAAAAAATGTACAGACAAATTTGGGTAAATCCGGAAGAAAGGAACTTGCAGTGTATATTATGGGAGAACAATTCTAAGGAAGAGGTTTAATTATTTCAGTTGAAAACGGCTACGTATGGTACTGCAAGCGCGCCATTTTTGGCTACTAGAGTATTAAAACAATTGGCTCTTGATGAAAGGGACCATTTTTCCTTAGCATCTATTGCTACACTGTCGGACTTTTACGTAGATGACGTCTTAACAGGGGCAGATGATATTGATACTGCACTTGGGTTGCAACAACAATAAACAAAAATGGTAAATAGTGGGGGTATGGTACTCCACAAATGGTGTTCGAATGATCAACAATTATTAAATCGTGTTTCGGTCAATCAAAAGGAATATGACTTCGTGGAAACTAATAATACCGTAGAAACACTTTGTGTAAGATGGGAGCCAAAAGAAGATAATTTTTATCTTAAGATCTCGTTAGGTTCCGGCTATCCTACCCAAACGTTCGGTTGTGTCAGAAATAGCTCGTCTTTTCGACCCTTTGGGACTGTTAGGTCCAGTTATCACGCAAGCTAAAAAATTTATGCAAAAATTATGGCAGATGAAAATTGATTGGAACGTCGAGCGACCGTATGAAGAAGGGGATCAATGGAAAACATTTCGTAGAAAATATTTGGACCTTAAGAGAATTAAAATACCCCGCTACGGGCTGATGAACTCTGTCACAGTAATTGAACTTCATGGATTTTCAGATGCGGCAAAGGAAGCATACGGAGCAGTTGTTTACCCTCGTTGTATTGATAGCAGAGGAGAAATTAAGGTTAGTCTTCTTTGCAGCAAATCAAAAATCCCTCCAGTAAAGGAAATTACTATTCCGCGTCTAGAATTATGCGGTGCTGTTCTTTTGGCAAAATTAGTGGAGAAGGCGATAGATGCTCTAAGGGTTAATATTAAGAAAGTGGTTTTGTACACAGACTCACAAATGTTATTAGCATGGATTGCAAAGCCACCATCACAGTTGAAATTGTTTGTGAAAAATCGTGTTAGCATAATTCAAGAGCTTACAGAATTTAAATGCTGGAGGCATGTCACCTCAAAAGAAAATCCTGCTGATGTGCTTTCAAGAGGTATGGATCCAAATAAAATTGAAAAGTGCAAGATGTAGTGGAACGGTCCATCATTTTGCACTTAGATACAGAAGATGAGCTTAGTAATATTGAACCTATAGAATACAAAGAGCTTTATTTATGAGAATTGAAAGAGGTGTCCAGTGAACTTGCTTTTGTACAAAAACTAGAACCTATTGATATTATAAACAACTGTTCGTCATATTTCAAACTTCTAAGAGTAGTCGCATGGTGTTTGCGTTTCATTAAAGCCGCAAGGCGTCCTAAATTAGTTAGTTGTTTATCAAGTGATGAACTGTCTCAGGCCTTGGTGTGTATCGTAAAGAGTATTCAAGCAACAGCGTTTCCTGAAGAAATCCAATGTTTAAAGAAGGGCAAGCCTTTGCCGAATGCTAGTAACTTATTGAACTTGTGCCCATTTCTAGATTCTCAAGGAGTATTGCGAGTTGGTGGGCGATTAAAGAACTCTTTATTAGGACTGCAGCAGAAACATCCTATGTTAATTCCAAATAAGTATAATTTTACTTATCTTGTTATTAATCATAATTATTTTTTGTATTTTCATTTAGGAGCAGAAGGAACTCTGCCATTTATTCTTTCCACATTTTTGATAGTTAAGGGCAGAAATATTGTCAGAAGGGTAATAAACCAATTTATAGTTTGCCGAAAGGTAAGTTCAAAGGGATCCTACCAAGCAATGGGAGACTTGCCTGTTGCGCGAATTATCCCTGCGAGAGTATTTAGTTAAATAGGTGTAAATTTTGCAGGACCCTTGACCATAAAAACCTTTTCAGGTAAAAACAAGAATTTTAATAAATGCTTTGCTTGTATTTTTATTTGTTTTGCTCTTAAGGCTGTTCATTTTGAAATTGTTTATGGTTTAAACAAAGAGGCCTTCCTTGTTTCTTTAAAAAGATTTGTATCACGAAGAGGAAAACCTTCTGAAATTTGTAGTGAGAATGACGTAAAATTATTAAAGATTTGTTTAAGAGAAATAAAGAAAAAATAGAAGAATATCTTGCTAGAGGAGGAATAAGGTGGAACTTTAATCCCCCTCGGTACCTCATTTCAGAGGCCTCTTGGAGGGGCGAATAAAATCTTTGAAATATGATTTAAAAAGAGTTATGGATAATGCTATTTTAAGTCACGAAGAATTTTTGACATTAGTCACACAAATTGAGGCGGTTCTCAATTCAAGACCTCTTTGTCTCTTGTACAATGATCCCAATGATATTTCAGTTCTCACCCCTGCACATTTCTTATTCGGATCATCTTTGGTTGCCTTACCTCAGTGGTTTCCTACCTTTTTCAGCTGGCCACTCACCTTTCGTTATCGGAATACCTCCACGGTCCATTGGTCCATGGTGGAGTAAAAAACCTTATTTGTATCGTATCCCTTCCTTATGTATATATAATTTACCATTAAATATTGCATATATATATATATATATATATATATATATATATATATATATATATATATATATATATATATATATATATATATATATATATATATATGGAGGAGCGGCGTTGTCAGAGTGTGCACCACCTGTGTGACTGTGTGAGTCATCTGGGAGGGATGTAGTGGTTCTGTTGTCTGCGCCAGATATAAAAATCAAGGACCAAGAAAACTATCAAAACACAATTCGATTTTTCTTATCTTTTCTGATGGTTTATTCGATGGTTTCTGATAGATTTAGGATCGAGTCGCTACCCACCTGTAACCCTTCCGCGACCCACGGGTTGGGAACCGCTGCCTTACCTGATCCTGACTACCTTGAAATTCCCATGAACAGACTAAATAGATGGCAAATGGTGCAAAAATTTGCACAATTATTTTGGAAAAAGTGGTCTAACAAATATTTGAATAGACTTCAACATAGACCAAAATGATTCAGGGGATTAGTGAATTTCAAGGAAGGTGATATAGTACTAATTAAAAATTCGGATAATGCAGTATACCTAAAATGGTATCTTGCAAGAATTGTCAAGACACATGAGGGTACGGACAATATTACGAGAGTTGTTACAATTAAGGATAAAACTGGAACATTTCAGAGTCCAGTGACAAAAATTGCAACCTTACCATTTGTAAATTTATTCAAGTTAAAGTCATGTAATAGGTATTGTCAGAGAATATTATGCATAGATATGTAAATGTATGTTTGAGTATCTGTATTTGTGTAATACTGATGAATGTAATTTTTTCAATTGTTGTAGTTTCTAAATGTGACTAGTAATTTCGAAATGTTTGTAATGTAAATTTTTTAGATATAACTGTTTTAATGCTTTTTCACCATTACAAATGAGGCAGGATGTTGGCGCCCTTTATAGCACGAATCAACGCCATTTGGCGAATTGGCTGCTGGCCAAGTTTCTTGCTTGGGAGTTTTTTGAAAAAAGAAATGGTAGAAAATAGAAAGTGATTGAAAATGTGGACGGATGTTTGGTGAGTTCCACAGTTGTATCCAACAATGAAGTTTTTTGTAGTGTGATGTTTCGAGAATTGGTGAATTTAATAAATGTTTGTTTGTAGAATTACAGTCTACTAATTATCGATTATAAATAGTAAAAACTAATTTCAACAACGTTGTTGAAATGAGTGAGCGATGTTTCGCCATTCAATATTTCCAATGACGGGAGGGATTTTTCTCCACGGAAAAACAACAGTAAACGTGCTCGTATATTGTCTCGTAGTGGCACTGAATGAATGAAAGTTATATGTATGTATAAATAATTTTTTTAATTCAATTTATTTTTAATCACTTCCGACTGCCGCACTTTTTCTGTTTAAAAACTAACCTGTATAAACATAATTTAAATACATTGGGGGATTGGCTTTTATATATTTATTCAAGTTCAATAAACAAATCCAAATTTCACATTAAAAATCATATTTTTTTATTATTATGTATATCGGCATGGCACCTATCCCCAATACTTTTATGTTCACTGTATCTTTTTTTTACACTTTTTTTTTGCAAAGTAGTCTCTGGAGCGTATCACTCGTCGAAAAAAAGATAATCTGAATTATATTATACACATATACCTATATATATATATATATATATATATATATTTATAAGTGTGTGTGTGTGTCCGTCCGTGTATACTTCGTGTTTTCCCAGTTGTATTGAATTTTTTTCTGAAAGATCCGTGTGGTATGGTACATTTAACAAGACGCGTCTACATTTGGAACGAAATTTCCATTTAGAATATAATTAATGAAACTTTCAGTTTAGTTATGGAACAGTTTGGAATATTCGTTCATGTTATACATGCTGTTTCATATCTCGAATAAATAAGGTTAAAGTTGTAGGTCGAAAATTGGAAATTGTTATCCCATTTTCTGTTATCCCATGTTGTAAAGCTATATTATCTTTCAGTATTTCAACAGAAATAGGCCAACTGGCCTATATCTTGTGACATGGCTCGTCAAGTATATGTTTTAAACTGATGAGCAAGATATTTACATTCTAAGAGAAAATGTGAATATACGTTTCAGTACATTTTTTCACCTATATTCCATTTCGGCAAAATGTGTTCTTAAGTACTTGTTAATGCATTTCCTTAATCAATTGTAAAAGTCAGATTCTGTAAGGATTTAATTATTCATTCTAAAATCATGAAAAAAACGCGTTCAGACACGAAATCTCTGCAACGATTCTTAACAGTGTAATCATTTTATTTAAAATTGTATGTAATCTGAACTGGAAACTTTGAATTTCTTTGCAACTCGTATAAAAAAACTGACGCTTGGTGTCTGTCAAATTCACGATCTTTCTAATTTGCTATTTATGAAATTGTCAGTTTTTATGGGTTCCAAATAAAGTCAATTTCAACACAGACGAATAGAAGTGAAGCTTTTTTTTCACATTTTGTGGTCACAGACAATAATGGCTGATATCTCGTATTAATTTGGCATATTATTGTAGGAATTATATCATATATGAGTTCAAAACTTTTTTTAAAGCAAAATCTGAACGGCAAAAACGTATTCATTTTTGTAAATTTAATAAATAAACTTACAGAACTGAATATTTGTGGTATTATCCAGATTTATTAAAATACGTATTGAAGACACGATACTGCAAAGGAAATTACTTATTAAATTTCATTATGTTCTCTCTATTTTGGAATTCTTCCCGCGACTCCAGAAAACTGTAGGAAACCTAAAGCGCACTTACAATGCTTATATTTAAAGAGTTCATTTTAGTTTCAACTCAACTTGTACAGCGTGATAGGCCTCCCCAGACATTTCCTGAATTAAAATATTCCAACACCATACACGGTTTCACGTATTTTAACCCTTTAATAAATATATTAGATTTAATTTTATCCCTTTGAGCATCATTTATTTTCGGAATATAAATTTAAAACATATCGATTAGGATCTCATATTTTTATCTCATAGAAGGGCATAGGTCCTATACATTTTTGGCAGAAAGTCACTAACGCTAGATCGATATTCAAATATCGCGCGTAATGAATAATGAACAACGGCTATTTTAAATATTGCCGAGGAGGAAAGCACGGGGTATATAGGATTCAGGAAAAGTTCGTAGTCATTCTCAGCATCTAAATTAACAGTTATGAAGCTGAAAGCGACTTTTCACCACTTGTGATCTAAGATTAAACTAATCTTTTGGGACATCAACGCATATTGTTCTCTGTCTCAATATTATATGGATAGGCTATATATAATAAATCATTTATATAAAGGGAAGCGTAATAAATTTGAACTATATGAAATAATAACAGAAAATAAATAGGTAAAGGATAACGAACATTATCTCTAATATTAGAGAAAAATTAGTCAGCGAGAAATATATATTCATTTAGTTATTTTCATACAGTCAAACTGTCAATGGGGTCTAGCCGAGAAACCGGCTTTTTGATATCGTCAGAAATCATACAGAAATTTGCTATTTGCAATATGTTTTGTCCCCCTTTATTTTGTTAATTAAGCGAATAAAGAATAAGGAAAAATCTGTAATATCTCTTGCAACATAACATATAATTCGGACAAGATTATATGTATATGGCGTTCGGTTCAAAAATTAAATGTAGAATTCAAGACCCTTTAGGCTAATAAAAGCGTGTAATCAACTCAACACTACAAAATAACATACAAAGATGAAAAAAAAACAGTCTTCGAGAAACGCAAACTTAAAGAAATAAAACATTCTCGTTTGTTGTGAGAATAACATGTCTCAACTAATTGGCGTTGTACTCAATGAACAGAGTAACAGTTAGCCTATATAAGAACTGAATCAGGGGTTTCCTTTTTAGGATGCTGTGTAGTAATCCTACTGGATTCGCTCACGTCAATGTAATTCCTAAGGAGAAAATTTGTTCAAGGATTGCCAAATTGTATTATAAGTTTTTTTAGAAATTTTACTTCGTAATAGAGAAATAAATTTTGCACCTTGGGGCATTTTTCGTTTTTTTAAGTGTAAATAATGTAAGATTTTAATTATTCGGGGAAAATATCTGGTTTCGTGTGTTTTAAACGCTTATAAATTTCTTTGGTGGACGGAATTTATGAAATGAATCCTGTTACAAGGTGCAGAAAAGTTCAGGCTGCCGAAAAATACAATTTTTACTTGATCATCAGCATTTATTCAGCTGTAAATAGTAGACAAATTTTCACCATGGGTCAACATTGAGGAGAGCGAATCCAATAGAGTTAGTACACATCACCCTTAATATCAGTAAAGAGAGAGTTAAAAAATAAATCTTGATTTTCTTTATATTGAATCACCTTGTCTCATTAGAGATAATCCTGAAGAGGTCTGGTGGTAAACCAGCCCGGATTCTCGGAAATGTGTGTATATATATATATATATATATATATATATATATATATATATGTGTGTGTGTGTGTGTGTGTGTGTGTGTGTGTGTGTGTGTGTGTGTGTGTGTGTGCATAATGCGCTCTATATCAAGTAAAGGAGGAGATGATACACCCAAGATTCGCGGACGCGATTCAACACTTTTCTAGTCGACGCAGACGGGCGAGAAGAGACTTGAGGAACACTAAGTCAGACATATTGTATTCCATACATAGGGGAGGAAAAATCCACAGAAAGGAGAGGCATTGAAGGAAGTCACAGAACAGAGATGCGACGCATATTATTTTATTCCGGACTAGCTGAAAACCCGCACTTCGCTACGGAATACATTCAAATTAAATACATCGGTCAATGTATGTAATTAATGTCAATATATATATATATATATATATATATATATATATATATATATATATATATATATATATATATATATATATATATATATATTTATATATATATATACATATATATATATATATAAAATAAATACGACGATCAATGTATACAATTGATGTAAAAAAATACATTCATAAAAAATCGTAAGGGATATTTTATAGACAAAATAATATAGAAGAAAATGTTCAAATTAAATCTAATTGGACATACTAAATAATATAGTACAGTTAATATAGTACAGTTTCAGGAACATATTTTTACTGTATTTTAATATTTTTTTTTAGATTATGTCCAATTGTCTTCCGCATTAGCAAGAAAAGAAAGCATTTTTTTGTCTATTTCATTGTTATGACGTGATTATAAATTTATTTAAAGTACCAGAAAAAGAAATCACGGCACCAGCATTTAATAAATTAAATTCTAAAAATTAATCTTTAAAAATTCACCAAAAATCAGAAAATGGAGGTAAAGATTCGACAAAGTTTTCATTTTAAAGGAATTTTTATGATTTTTCTCGTGATATAAATTTTATAACTCTCAAATTATTATTTTAAATGCAAACTTCAAAAATGTTATTAAAACAGATTAAAAATTTAATTTAAAAAAATCTATGAAGTTTTTTTGAAAAAATCTTTTCTAGTGCACTCCTACACTATAAGAAGAATCGCCATGCAAAATTTCAGCCCTTTAGGTCCAGCGGTTTGGTCTGTGCGTTGTATGTCAGTGTGTCAGTCAGTTACGGAACTGTTTTCTATATATAGATTATTCTGCAGAGAAATACTATTCAGCAAAACACAATAGTACCTTTACAACTAGACACACACAATAGCAACGCCACCGGTTTCTGCCGGGGTGCATTCAGAAGGCAGATTTTACATCGTTATATCGGACAGCAGCGGACCAACGCGAAAACCGAACAAGGTTAATAAAAGAGGCGAGGAAGCAGAGTGGGAGCAAAATCCTCTGTCCCGTCTTTTTAAACCATGGTGGGGCTAATATGACGTTAAGTGTTAACATTTCTTTAATTGGCTAGAATTGGGCACCTGCCTTGCTTTCATAAGGTATCGCATGATGTTCCGAAAGGCGCAACGTGGCGAAAACATGACGTGGTGTTGATTCCTATTTTAAAATTATCTTTAACGCACGTGCACTAAGGGGTAATATGGTTGGTTAGTTGGTCAATTCCTAGGTTGCAATTAGAAGAAAGAGACTGTACTTTATTGAGAGGGAACAAGGATAATTTAAAATAAGTAATAGATATATAATGGTGGGCCGTTTTTCACACACACACACACACATATATATATATATATATATATATATATATATATATATATATATATATATATATATATATATATATATATATATATATATATATCTGTGTGTGTGTGTGTCAGTCAGCATGTCTGTCCGAAAAATAGAGGATGCTGAATTTATTTCTAAGGTAGTCAGTTGTATACCTTAAAGTTAAAATTTTCAAATTGGCTAAAATGGGGCAGAGTTATTTGTTAAATGATATTAAAAACAGTCTCTCATAACAGTGGTATAAAATAATTATCTTTCAAAAAAATTTTCAAATATTTTAAATTAATTGCGTTGTAAAATTAATCTTCATTGAAGGAATTTGCGAATGAAAAATTTTAATGTCAAGTAAAAATCACTTGACATGCAAATATATATAAAAAATATTTGCAAGGAGAAAAATAATTATAATATTAGTCACAAAACTCCCTAATACAGCTTGTATTAATGAAGCCATACCAAATATGTTCTTAAAGGCATTCTCATTAGGTGCCATCAACAAGTAACTTCATTTATGTAGCTATGCTTGTGCATTGTTAACTTTAATTATCGATTCTCAAAATCCAAATGGGGTGTACCACAGCTGAAACATTCTAAACTTTAAATTTAAAACCTTACAGCAATTAGGGTTTCCTGTTGGACTCTCCAAATTGCGAGTGTAATTAATCAAAAGTACGGACATCACCTTTCTGATTAGCTTCTCTGGGGATTTTAGACGCTCGCACCGGTCGAAGGAAAACTCCGCGAATTTGTCTAGCTTTTCATTTGGATATCACCGTTGCAGTACTAATGGAATATTTGGGAAATGCATACAATTATATTTGACCATGCATACCCAGATGATTGTAAAAAAAAGTAAAATATATGTCGAAGCAAACTCAGTACTATGCTGTATGCAAGTTACTAGCTCTAAATTTGACAACGGTAGAAAAAATAACTGTGTAAACAATTTCAGTTTTCAGTTTTACTGGGAAAAAACAAAAAGAATGATTTTTTAAATTTAAAAATAAAGGCTTATCTTTTTTTAATAAAAAAAGGTTAGTTCATCGATATTTTTTCTGGCCCTGTCTGCTAGGAATATATTGTAAATAATATTTTATTTAAAGAGAGGTCTTCTAAATTTGATAAAAATCAATATTTATAAAAAAACTCGATCATGCCCATGCAAATTCTGCCAAAAGAAATAAAAATTTGAGTAATATAGAGGCGCAAGACGAAATTGTTTGGCGAATAAAATAAAAATAAAAATTAGTTCAATGGATTTAGACAAGTATTGAAAAAAATTCTATTTCGAAGACATTTATAACGGATTATTTTTCATTATAAAAAGCAGTAAATATTAAATCTTATATTAATAGCATGTTTTAAAGAAATGTAGGGATCCAATTTAATTGTTTGTAAATTCTGAAAATACTACGTAGAGCACGTAATTCAGTTAGAAGTAAAAGCAATATTACATTAAAAAATGTTTATGTAATGTCCTTAACGGAATGTACCCTGATACATAAGCTATTCATTTCCACTATAACTTTTTATTTATCAAAATGAAGGAAATATAGACTTATCGTTGGTGCCTGGTATAAATCTTAAAAACAAGTAATTTATTCTAAAATTTGACATTAATGTTGGAGTCTCGAATGAAAGAATATTCCAGATTCTTGTCATTTATTAGACTGAGACTGCACATTGTCTAACTTACATCAAATTTGCATGCCTTAAAAAGCTGTTCAAAAACTAACAAGTGGATCCTAAAGCATAATATGTAGTAAATCATGGATGTGCTTAAAAAATACTGTCATAAAAGCATAATATTATGTGTAACGTACTTGTAAACTAGAGAATGAATTGGAATTAATATAAAATGCCGTAAAAACCATAATAATACTTATGGTCTCTTAAAAATCGAATGAACTGTATTAATACATATAACATAGTAAACTAAAGGGGGAAACAAGTAGACGGTATTGTGGCCGCCAAGGGCGCAATGTCCAAAATGTTGAAAGGTAGCTATGTATAAAGCATAAGAGGTTTGACGATTAACACGTGTTAGAAAACGGACGTGCATAATGACCCTGGTAAAACTTGGGAATTTAAATGACAATTTGCCGTTTTAAAACCATTTAGTTTGAAGTTGATGTTTGAACTACGGAATTCGTTCAAATACTTTTCTTTACATATTTCCCTCATTTTATACCAACGTCACAAGAGGGTGGCTAATGCTTATTTTTTCTGTAGCTCTTATTTATTTTATTTTCTACGACACTGTCATTTCCCCACGAATTGTTATATATTTGAATAATGACCCATAATATCCATTTCCAACAGTCTGATACCTTTGTAACGACCTTTGTGTGTGGGAAGTTTTATTGTCAGTGACTTAACCTAACATATTCTCCAGCATATAGTCCAGCGGGACAAGATTCTAGTCTGTACATTTTTTTGCAATTTATTTATTTATTGTTTTATATATCATTGAGTGAGCAATACTGATTTTTTATCATATTTCTGATTAACCTCCCATAATTGTCTTCTCCTGTACGGCCGGGATGTAAAGACAAGGATTAGCATTTAAGATGTCTACCTACGTTAAAATGGCTGTTTTGGTGCAAAATTTCGAAAAAAGAATTTATTGCTCTGTTCCAAACGCCAATCTTTTAGGATTGCAAAACTACTTTACTTTTATTCGTATGATCATCGGATGAGAATTTATGGCCAATTTGATAAACAGAAAACAATAGTATAAGACCGGAAGTAGCATCTTTAAATGCATTTTCTAGAGAATTAATTTTTCAGTTACTTTTGTAAACTAGAAAGATAATCATTTTAAAAGTTTTCAATAAAATTTTGTGATAGTATTTTACATATTACTAACTATGTTTTGACCAAAAACCAAAGTACATGTTTTAACGAAGGATTACGTTCCTCAATAACGGTTCTTCGGAAAGAAAAACTTCAGAGTCCTTAACTGAAAAATACCAATATGCCTCAAAAGAAAAGAAAAGAAAACAGGTAAGCAACGATAAGTAATACTACGTTAATAACCCGCGGGATCATTTATTTATGGGAGCACCATATAGGCGGACAAGCATTGATCCCTATGAAGGGACGACATGAACGGAGATATTTTAGTGACACGCCCCGGGATCCGATCCGGACACCCTCAGAACAGAAAGCCAGCGCTCTTACCACAAGGCCACCACGGCCCCAAAGTATATGTGGTAGTTTAATCATTCTACATGTACCTGTGCTTATAAAAATATAATTGTTTTTTTAAATCAGTGTTTTTTTCACTTTTTGGTATATTTCGGTGAATATTGTAAAGCTTTTACTTCGGAACACAGATTAGCGTCACAGTAGTATATAGTGTAAAGTAAATTAAAATATATTTTATTGTATTGATGTACTTTATTGTACTGATTTTATTGGGTCACTGGCGTAAGCAGTAAATTCTATTAAAAATTTATAAAAAAAATTACCTGTATTTTAAAATGTTATGATATTTTTACCAAAATTATATTTATCTTCATGATTTTATATCACATTTGAACTAAAAATATATGTATTTAATCAGTACTGTCTATTTTTGAAAGAAAGTGCTCCAAATATAAGCAGATACCGAAAACTCGAGGTCGGTGTTTTAGCAATTGAAATATCATGGTGATGTAAATTCTACACTCACTATTTCCTTAAAACTTAATTAAACTATAATTTTATAGGACTGTTCATACATCTTTGTAATGCCACATTAGCCCAATTATCCTTTTGGTTTATATGACGAAAGAACATATAAAAGTTCTATTCTGAAATATAACCTAGTTTTCATAAAAGTGTCATAATATGTAGCTAGGACATAAATAAGTATTCTTTTGAAAGAATTTTTATTTTTTACCTGGCAAGGAAAATTTTCATAATATTACGTTGTTTCAATAAGTATTAGCATTTATTTTTGAAGAAGCAAAAAAAAAAAAAAAAAGGGAGAAAATTGATTTGAAAACATTGTCATGATAATATGAGAGAAGTTTGCATCGCTCTAGCTAACTACCTATTTGGTATTAATAGTTTTTACCTGTGTCTCTTGAAAACGGTATGCTTATAGATAGTGAAGAGCAGAAAAAAGTCGCCTAAAATTTCAAAGGTTTCTGAAAAATTCTGTAACTTTTACTTTTTGGTTATTGAAATTCTGTTTTTTCAGATGAAATTTCACTCGCCTGAAATTTTACTTTGCTCGTAAGGAGATATGACTTACTGGCATTAATGCTCTATTGGTAGCTGTTTATAAACATACAGTAATGGCCTCGCAGATAGGTATTTCCTTCATTTAAAGACAATTACAATATTTTTCTCAAATTATGACTTTTTGCTCATATTTTCATCTATCCGGCATATTAACATTGCTTGTATTTATTTACCCAAATTCATAAAAAAAAATTCCTGAGGTCTTATAATCAGATAACATATGTGGTTAAATAAATTCAGTGGTATAATTCAATTTAACTGTAAATATGCTTATTAAACCCAAGTTCATTGTGTTTTAAGCATTAAATTTATTCAAAATATGTGAATTTAAAACGATGCTGTTATTAAAGTCCCCCCCCTGTATTCTTCAAGTATTGCTCTCTCGTCATTTATCACGGCCACTTAACCTTCTAGAGAGTTCACCCTGTGGGATTTGCAAATGACCCGTGATATATTCCGATGGGATGCACACCGGAATTTATCAAGCTTTTCATTTTCAGGGGCACATATGTTCTTAATTGCCAAACATAGCTCAAAAATAAAGTTTTTCCAAAATGCATGGGAAATCTGTTTATCCCTCGCTTAGCGAAATATGATCGAAGTTTATAAAAAAACCACAACCCCATCTAATGCATATTAAAATTTAACTATAATTTTTTTTTCAGTTAACACATTTAGAGAGTATAAAATCTATATAAATGTAAAGTGTTATGATAAAGTTACGCGAAGAAAAAGGATTTAGCAAAAAGGGAATGTCAATGTAAGGCAAAATTATTGTTTCACGATTCATCCCTTATAGGCAAGCCATATGAATGTTTGCTCAACATTTTGCCGTTATATTTTTAATAAATTCTTAAAACCGAATAGAACTGTTTACTTTCTTTTACGTTTCAAATTATAATACTTGCTTTAGTCTTAAAAAAAAGCCGGAAGATGGCCGAATGGCTAGGGCGCTAACAATTGGTACCAAAGTCTGTGGGTTAGAGTCCCACTCTTGGCATGGATGTTTGTAGCCGTTCGGTGTCGACATTAAACCGTTCAGGGGAAATAACTTCACCGTTTAACCGGTGCAGATTTTTGTTAACCTATAAAAAAATTCCAATTAAAGGTTGCAAAATGTTTTTACTTCTTTAAACTGATAATAGAGGGAAGCACTAGCATTTTTTTCTGCTCATTTAACTGGAATACATTGAATACAAGTGAAAAAAGACTATATTTAGGCGTTGCACTCTGCAAACGGCGCCCCTCAAAGGGTTAAGCAGTAGGTTCCAGTCCAATTAGCCCCCGTGTTTAAAAATTGACTGTAGCGCTCCAAATCAAACTAACTAAAAAAGGATCCCTAAAAGACAAAGGGTGTGCTTTACTGCATAAATGTGTTCCTGTTTAGAAAATACACATGGAAAAATTAGTTTCAAAAATTTAAACAGGTGGTGCACAGCCGTGAACCGTTACGTTTGAACCATGGATACACACAGTTCCACTCTACAAAGACGTATCACATAATTGAGTGAAACTCTGAGTATGATTTAGAGAGAAAACTCTGAATATTTAGTCAAATAGTCTTATTTAATAGCCTCTTGGCCTCTAATAAGTTTACAAATAGCAATTCTAGTACATTTAAACGTCCAAGTGTGGATAGGATTTCAGCTCAGGGTCTGATCTTCAGTTCAGCAGGTCTGGCAAACACACAGAAAACGTTATGCGAGTACTACCTTAACTTCAACTCGTTTCCTTTTTTAATTCAAGATACACAGGATATTAGAATATTAATTTTTCGATTAAAGTTACGATTAAACAGTTATTCTCGGTTTTAGCGGTTTCGAGAAAGGAGTACGAGAGTTTACTGGCAAAAAAAAATAATATTAGATATCAAAAGCCATTAAATTTATATTCAAGGAATAAAAATTTTAATTCCTTGTACGTGCATTAAAAAAAAACATACATCATAACATGAAAGAAGAAAGATTCACTCTTTGATTTAAAATCCATTGTTTGCTTTATCACTTAAAACTTCAAACACATTTATAATTACGGAAGCTGGTTTGTATTTTTAATGAAGAAAAAAGTTGTTTTTAAATATGCATTTCAATATAAAGGCTACAGAATTCTGAAAAGACGTCAATTTTTAATAGAAGCAAGAAAAATTATTTGTATTAAAACATGAAGACTATTTTTAATGTTTTGTAAAGGATCTGCCTTTATCACTACAGGATTATTTAAGATTTTTTTTTTAAATTTCAGACTTTAGCATCCTTATTTATGACGTGAATCGCTCAAATCAACTGTTGTTGTTACTATATTATCATGTTTTTGACGGTTTAGATGTATTTTTTTCATGCTTTTCCAGATTAAATTTATAGGTTATTCAAAATTTAACAACATCGTGTTTTTTTGTTTTTTTTTGCAATGTGACTTCTTGTGAAAAATAATGTTTGAAAGCTATCAGATCGAATTTTGATGAAAAATATCTGTTTTGAGTATTAAAAGTTGACTTTACAATCCGTGAAAAATGTTCTAAAATCGTTCGATACATAAATTCGTTTGATACATAAAATACTGACCACTATCATAGAGAAAATTTAATTTGGAATTAAGCTTGGAGAAAACTAGAAATATATCTCGATTTGTTTGCGTAAAATAATTAAAATTTTGTGCAGAGGAATCTGCAAAAGTCATGGACGAGAACCGATTTGTCAACTCGCACGATATTCAGAGCATCGACCTCTAGCCACGTTGAAGGTCTCCAAATTAGGTAAATTGTCAATTCATTTGATACAATTTTTATAAAGCTTAGACTGTTACCTTGCGTTCTTTTGCAGTTCAATAAAAACAAATAGCTCATGTAGCGTTGTATAATTAAAATATCAGTCCCTTTCATATAAGTAGTATTAAAAAATACATTTTGCTGTGTTCTTTTGTTTTATTGGTACTCATAACTATATTTCACAGTGTACACATTATAAAACTTAGACAAAAGATAGCGGATTTTGTAAAATTTTCCTGCTGGTGTGATACCGGTTGGAAAAAAAATATTTTTTGAAAGATATCGCAATCCTTATAATGTGGCTACGATCCAAGAGAAAAGAAACGATGACTAACTATCATTATCACCAATAACATTATTTCATGCGTACAGAGAAATATTTTCGGGAGATAATGATGATAGAATAATTTTTAATCTTATATTAAGAGTCAGATTAAAATAATGCTAAACATTAGCCTTAAATATCCATAACCTATCGATTAAGTTAGGATGTAATCGATAGTGTACACAAGGTCTATTATAAGAACAACTGGTTATAAACATTTGAAAATGCTCCATATGTAACTGTCCAGTTTGAAATTCGGGTCTCATTCTAATACACCGGGTCTTAAAAATAAAAGTTTACTGTGAAAAGTTTATTGCTCTGAATATTTTTGTTTCAATTTATGACGATTTCATTCTAGAATTAGGAAATTTTCCACGTTCCCAGGAAGTCTTATTTTACTTCCATTTTCAATGAACTATTCTGCTCTTCTTCTTTAAGTTGACAGTACATTTTTTCCTTTTACTCACGATTCCCTTTTCTTCCGCCATTAACTAATAATATATTAGTTAAACGGTTACGTCAGGAATCTTTTTGATTTGTTGGGCTCTTCTATTACAGTTAAACATCAGGATTTTATGCCTCTGATCATCTTACGATCGGGAAGATATTCTACCTCTTAAGTCATCTCTGCGTTTCCTGGATGTCTTAAATTTCGTTCCCTCTTTTCCCACAAATTACGTACCACAAGTGAGTTTCTCATCCAGACATACTGCCACACAATTTATCTCTCAGCTTAAGAATACTTGATTGCACTCCATATTTCTTCCACGTTATGGAAAATTGAGCTAATGCATAACTACAAGGTCATGTCACGATACTTTGAATAAAACCTAGAAAAATTTTAAAATTTTGAAAGAATTCAGTGTTTTTTAAGACAAAAAAAACTTCCGGGACAAGATAAATGTTTGAAAAGACAAATTCGATTTCTTCCTAAATAAATTAGAGAGAAACGGCAAAACTTAAAAAAAATTAAACATTTTTTGTTCCATGAAAAAAAAAAGGTTAACATCTGTGAGAAATAAAATCAGTTCCTTTTTTTAACTTTTTTTTCCTCAAACGGAGAGGTGAATCATGTATTTACCCTTCGAGAAATAAATCAGATTTTATGACCGTTGTCAAATGCAAAGAAAACCGAATAACGTAAATCTTTGATCCCGTATGTTTCAAGAGAGAGTCTTTTTTTAAAAATATATTTATTGCATTGAAGTAATGTTTGGAATATTTTTTTTTTCAAATATTCAAACCTGTCTTTGAAAACTTTTTTACTATTTATTTTTCATAGTAACATAGAAAATTAAGCTAATTTAATCTGAATCCTTTTTTTATCGATTTTTATCTATAAATCGCTATTTTCCCCCGTCCAAATATTGGCCTTTTACTTCTGTAGTATTTTAAAATCCCAAAGCTTTATCTAACACTTTTATTTATTTATTTATCTCTTGAAATAGATTCCTGTCTTTCCTGCTTCAGTTTTATGATTGTACAAAGTTCCCATTTTTTAATCTAAAATTATATTAATGATAAGCCTATCTAGACAAATGCCGGAGTGACGGCTACCTTAACTAGATTTAACGGTGTTCGTGTAATTAAAATTTTAAGGTTCTTTAAGGGGCATCCTGGCATATCTTGATATCACAACTGTCAGCAATCTTATATGAAAAGAAAAATGTTCAGCTTTGTTTTTCAAAGCAGCCTTGGAGTTGTAAATAAAAGAGAAAAAAAAGAATTAAGAAAGTTTGGTACAATTGGGAGGCTGTAGTAGAGTTGTACAAATTCAGTGACTTCAACAATAATCACTTGACTTCCGATCTTACTTAAACTGAAAAAAATGAGGTTCTCGCTCGAACATCCGGATATGGTTTAGTGGTGTGTTATCAATACGGTTGTATTGAAAGTAGTAAATTCTTAGTTCTAATGTTTGATTTAGCTTAGATGTTTCCAATCCCGTTGGTGTAGGAAAGCCTATTCCAAGTCCAAAGGACCTTGGTCCTTGGCGAAGGGAAGTAAGCAGCTTCACTTTAAGGCGAGGTACCACTAGGGCTGAAGACTGACACCTCGAAGAACATCGGTCCCGTAATTTTGAACTGAGTCCAGTGAAGAGATCGGAACATTTGACTCCTCACCTCCAGAGGTAATTTGGGAACTTGGAGGACATTGCAGCTACGGCAGATTTTTTCCGTGCATCAGCTTAGATGTTAAACCGATTTATTTAATGTATTTCTCTCATTATTTGCATGGCCAATTTAATGCAATTTCTAACTAAAACAAACATAAGAAAATCTTATTAATTATTATTAGCTAATATATGGAAACGGATTTAAATTAATATTTGAATGCAAGATTCCATCGTAACATATTTTCGTATTGTTTAAATTTCAAACTAATAAAACTAAAGAAATACATTAGAATGATTATATGCAAGCCATACGTACAAATAAAAGACCCACTGACTATAGTTAATTTCATATTTCAAAACTGCGTTTATTTTACTCAGAATTTCCTTTTTTATAAACTTCTTTTCTAATATTTAACCCTGTCAATAGTACAAAGTGTTTGAGACATCTGTTAAAGGAGGCAGATGCATAATCCTACAACTCTGCAAATCTCCCACTTCCATTTTCAGCGGAATTTAAACGAAGAGGAGACGTTTGAACATCTATTCAGATTTTTTCACTCATTGCAAGAGGTAAAAATTTTTGAAAGTTCCTTCTCTTTCGTGTTCTTTTGAAATGTCTTCCATTACTTGCTTTTATTTGTCATTGATATACTCTTTATTAGAATATCATTTTTTAACAATAAGATGAAATATGAGATATCACCTGCTAGGCAAGAATTATTACGATTGCACTTAAAATATGATTTTTTTAAGGAAATATGGTTCAAGAGTTTTCTGATTTGGCTTGTAAGCTATGAAAGTTTATATTATTCTAAGTATACAAGAGAATTTATGCGCAAACCTAAAAATTGTTAGTTCAAACATTGCTTTATTTAATTTCCTAATTTACAGTCGAAATGTCAATTAATTTACTTACTGTCTCCTTTAATCAATGTGTGTTATCTAGTTTCAAAAAATTTATATTTTACGTCTTACGTGAAGGTTTCCGAACTGTGAACAGTCATTTCTGGGGTCTCATGGTCATTTCCGGATGACACATCTACACACGAGAATTCTGATTGGAATCAAAATTATTGACTAAATTATCTCGTAAGAAAACGTTTTGAGAGTTGGAATTCAGTAATTTTTGAACGCTTTTTCACACGCTGTAAGTGTAACAAGATCATTTTGAATCTACCGTATTTCTCTGTGTGTCTGAAACACAACTGCAAATCTCGGAGCAACAAAGCTTTTTTATATATTTGTTGTAGAGTGTGAAAATGTGATAAAACCTTATTAAGTTTAAGTACTGTTTGTTTCTAAGTCTTATGCTATAATCTTCAGGTATATGAACGGGCCGTCTCATCTCCTTAAATTCTTAGAGCAAAAGTTATAATATAGTTAATTGAGAGGAACGTTATGTCCTGGAAGATTCGTGGGGATTAATTCTGCAGAAATGACAGAAATACGTCAACGACTGGTCGTCTGGGCCGATTATTCATCCTGTACTCCTTTTATCTTCGTTCAAGAACTTTCTGCCGATCAACAAACGACAACTTGTGAAACCTTATTAATCATTTTCGCTGTTTACTCCAAAATCAGGAGCAAATTCACTGGTGCATAGGAATAACGTTTTTAGAACATAAATGTTCGTTTGTAAGAAAACATAACAAAAGATGGACTTCGGCTAACTTGTTATACGATATTTTAAAAGCCCAAATGTCTAGGTGACTATGTAAAAAATAATTTAAGTTATGTAGGTGTAAGAAAAGATGATCTTTCGGACACTCATAACATACCAATCGTAAAACAAATAGTATTTTGGAGGATAAAACAACTTTTGTAATTTAATTTCTAGAATAACTCCTAATTTGGTATGTATGGAGTACGTAATACTTACAAATTCCATGAAATATGGAACTCGTTCCTCGAGGATTGTGACGTGGTTGCAAAATGAAGGCATATATCAATTAATCTTAAAACGAGCTCGTTAAAAGCACATAAATAATTTTGGCTCTCACAAAATCTTATCCATAGGCAACATTCAACATGTTTACTGATAAATGCAGAAAAACATGCAGCTGAAAAGAATCGAAATCAATGACATCTTAAATAACGATCTCACTAGAGAAAAAGAGCTCTTCGTATAGAACTTTCCGAAATCAAAGATGAAAATAAAATGAAACTAAATAAAGAAGTGGAGAAATGAAATCAGAAGTTTCAAAGTTTCTGGAAGATGGAAAAGAATGTTACCATCTGCAGCAAATGGAAGCAGGGCTTGTCGCAGTTAAAGATGAGGGATGTTTACCTTTGGGGCAATAACTCACATTTTATTGCTTTTGTTGTGGGATACAGAGGACCAAAAAAAAACCCAAGAATTTAAATATCTCCTTCAACATTCATGGGAGTTATTCTTCGTGAAAATTTATCGTCTCGTGTAGAAGGTTTTTCCATTTAGTTTCTTTTTTTTTCTAAATTTAATTTTATTATACTTTACTACATTATTTTGTTCTATTTTGAACCATTCAACACAGACCTTGGATAACTATTTCTGGAACACAGCCCCATTTTCCAAACTAAAAGTTGGATATAGTCTACGTAAGTCATAGTTGCTAGGATAAAACAGATATCATGTGATGTAATTTTAAGCAAATTGTTACTTTTCAACTTATGGATAGATATCAAACTTAACCAACTTAAATTTGTTTCATCCACTTCATTGAATCCAAAAAGAAACGCAGAAAAAACTGTTTAATTTCTTCGAGTGCCACCAAATAAATCACATCTTTTCATACCTTTCTTTAAATTTTAATCAATTAAATTAAAACTTGTTTGATAAGAGAATTCAACGTGACACATACTGCTTTCCGGACAATCGCATTACTAAGCCTAGTCCAGATTTTCAGTTTTAAGCTTTCTATAGTCTCAAAACTTTTGGGTTTTTTTTAAATTTAGAGCTATCTTTAGAACTCATTGATGGATAAATTTATCTTAGTTTTACTCATTTTTATCTAATTTTGTCTTTAGTCACTTTAATGCACTTATAAAATGTATTTACATAATGTATAAAATTTTGAAATGGTCATTTTATTTGCCCACATGGCTAGAAGAATAAATACCATTTAGATGTCTAGGATTCTCTAAAGAGCATCCGAGATAAATACCACACGTATGTATTTTTGTCTTTAGTCACTTTAATGCCCTTACAAAATCTACTTACATTTTGTATAAAGTTTTGAAACGGACATTTCGTTTGCCGACCATGGCTAGAAGAATACCAATCAGATATCTAAGCTTCTGTAAAGAGCCTCTGATAATAGACCACGCGTATGTATTTTTGTCTTTAGTCACTTTCATGCACTTACAAAATGTATTTACATAATGTATAAAGTTTTGAAATGGTCATTTTATTTGTCCAGATGGCTAAAAGAAGATCATTTAGGTATCTAAGGTTATCTAAAGAGCTTCTGATAATAGACCACACCTATGTATTTTTGTCTTTAGTCACTTTAATGGATTTACCTTATTCACGAAGATTTGAAATGAACATTTTATTTGGCCACGTGGCTAGAGGAATATCATTCAGATATCTAAGCTTCTGTAAAGAGTCTCTGAGAATAGACCACGCGTATTTTGTTTTAGTCACTTTATTGCACTTACAAAATGTATTTACCTAATATATAAAGCTTTGAAATGGACATTTTATTTGCCCACATGGCTAGAAGTATACCATTTAGATATCTAAGGTTCTCTAAAGAGCCTCCGAGAATAGACCACAATAGGATGGAAAAGCACAGCTGAAGTAACAAATCCACTTTCAGGCTCGCTTCCGTAACCAGACTAGGAAAATAAAATTTGACAGGTCCGTCATTTTTCCACGTAGAGGAGCATTAAAAGAAATCTCTCTGATCTTCTGTCATACGTTATCAGCTGAAAGCCTCCCGAAAAGGGAGATTTCGCCTCAACTTTACTGGAGATTTATCGGAAGTTGCCGCGTGGGAATGAATGTGCGAAACACCCCATACCGAATGTTCGATGGGCTTTCTTATTTCTTCATTCTTACTGAAAATGATTTTCTTCTCTACGTAACCGGGAAAAAATAAATATTTCGGGGCGAATTGGAAACTCCGCAAAATTTGAATCTGGAAGTTAAAATTTCCTTATTTATCTAGGGAAATTAACCGAGAGTTAATTAGTTTTTGAGTGAATGTACAGAAAAAATATTTCAAACCCAAAGTCTTTGCTAAAGAGTATGTATTCGGCTTTCTATGCAAACGTTCGTAAGTCGGTTGCGTGTGAATAATTCATGTTGAAAGTCCGCTTTAAGGGGAAATCGTATATTTTTTGCATATAAATATATTTTTGCCTTGTAGAAATAAGAACTTTATATTTGACATACGCTCACTATCATTTTTCTTTGGCTGGAATTTTTGTAATAAAATTGAGTCATCCGTTTGCAAAAAGTATGGAATAACTACTAATAAGGAATGTGGTGATACCTATAAACCTTATTTTATCTTTCATATTATTTTTATTCTTCTTTGATACTTTATCAGTAAGGATACATGAAATAGGCTTTATGTATATATATATATATATATATGTATATTTAGCTGGAAGATCGAAATTTTGTATGACAATTTTGTGATCATGCATAACATGCATGTATCTTCAATTGAGATATTGGAAATGCTCAAATGAAAAAGACTGTTATTCATCTCTTTATTATAAGTTCTTGACGTCCCTAAATGGTGTAAGTGTGGTCACAGATTGACGGGAATCAAAATATCCTAATAACACTTCTTAGGCAAAGAGAGTCATTTTATCAGGAACGCTAAATGTAGTTGAGACTGTAATCCTGAGAGATGGTAAAATACCCTTAGGTAACAAAATTGTAAGATTACTTACACCGGCCTAGATACTTTTAAAGAACTTATAATTCATCAGATATAAATGTTTGTAGTTGCAGAATATAAATGTATTTAAAAAATTTAGTTATATCACTTACATTATTTGTCTCTCCTTATCTATCGAAGATTTAAAAATGATATTTTGTATACACTTAATGCCAATGTTTTTGAAGTATTAATTTCAGGCAGATTGCATTTTACAATGTTATTATTCATTAGTTTATGTTTCAATGTATACAAACAGTTAGCGAAGTTCGTTATAATAATAATTTTTAAAAACATGATTTTGTTTGGTTTGTAGTTTAAAGATTAACTATCCAGGAGAAAAACCGTATATCTAATGTCGAGGTGTATCGTGTTATATTTAACCCGTGGGAAGAAAATATTATTATGTTGCCCCAAATTTTAAATTTTACAAGTTTCTAGGCTTTTAATTCCTTTTCAAAAGTTTTACAGTTTAAAAATATAAATTAAAAAAATTAAGTTTTTGGACCTTTTTCAGTGTATAAAAGGGTAAATTATATCAACAATTATGGTTCGATGCCAAAGAAAACCGTCGGGGCCTCTAGCCCATCTATGCCCTCAAAATTTCGTTCCACGGTTTTGCGTCTTCCGTCTGTGATCCCAAAATACTAAAATATAAAGGGAAATGATTTTGAATGCATTGTTTTAGTGCTTAATGGTCTTGGAAATGATTTCCTATTTGTTATATCTAAGAAATGCTTTTATCCTGAATAGTCTTCGTGGGAAATTTATTATTTTTTTCTATTGTTGACCTTGTTTCCATTTTTGATTAATTGTTATCAGGATACAGACTATCCCGTTAGGAAAAATAACTCATTCTATTCTACTTTAAACTGTATGTTCTGAGTTACTGACTGAAAAGAGAAATAAATAATATGAAAAAATCGGAAACTGTTGTAACATTTCTTTTTGTATGAATCTCTAACTTTATAAAATATATCATAAGAATTTTCTTATGCCTGTCCCACTTTATTATATAAGTCTCACTTTATTATATAAGTCCCCCTTATTTCCTGAAACTTATTATAATGTTGACTTTTAATGTTATGGCAGATGTTGATATGTCATTTTTTCATGTTTTCGGCAAATTAAAAAAGTAACTTTTGCTGTGAAATCTAAAATCGCTTAATCACGTTTTTCAATCCGAAATATTTTTTAGATAATACTCATATTCAAACTCAAGCATATGGCTGGTATTCAGTGAAAATTTTTAATTTGGGACTAAAATGTCGGGGAGGAATGAGAAAAAAAGAAAATATATCAACTTTTGACAAATTACGAATAACTTAGTATTATTTCATAATTCCCTATATCAACTTTTGCAAATTAAAGAACCAATTATACGTGTGACATATACAGCACGTGACCCAAACACCTGTCTGTTTTTTAAAAAACACAGTGTACAGACATATAAGAATTACTGTTGCTTATGTTTATCTTGCATATAAAATATTTTTCTGTCAAAAACATACCTAGGTAAATGAAGCAATTGTGTTTTAAGTCATAACAAATCTCTTCTCGTATTGTAAGGCACATGGTAAAATGTGTGTTTATGTTCAGTAGAATAAAACGATTAAGCTTGCATAATTAATGCCAGAATCACAACATAAGGCTGATTGGTATAAAAGTAGTACCAATAATGAAATTTCTGCTATATAGTTTTTACCAGTATTATCATAACTATGTCACATGATTTTATATTGATAATTTTCTTCTTCTTTAAAATATTACTTTGTTAATTCTGGAATAACTGAGTTGAAAGTTAAACGAGGCTGTGTTTATTAAAATAAAAGAAATAAAGAACTGTAAAAGCCTAAACAGATCACAATGAAGAATGGATAAGATCAATCTTTGACCATTCAGTCTTTGTATATATATATATATATATATATATATATATATATATATATATATATATATATATATATATATATATTTATTTATTTATATATATATATATACACACACACACATATATATATATACCCAACAAACACAGGACTGACGGCAGCTTATCGGGCCAGTGCTGGAGGCGCCGGTTGAACGACAAGTACGGGATAATTATGTCGGGCCGCTGGCGGGTTGTTTACGAACCTCCGATGTGGAAACGCTTTCCGTTTACGTGTTTCAGGGCCTGTTATGGGTTGATATGAATCGCGCCGAAACCGTTTTCCCTGTATTGTCCTGGAACTACACCTCCGATTCGTAACCACAAGTAACAGATATCTGCATCAGAATTATGGATTTGAAAGGGAAGGCGAAGATTAAATTAAACAGACTTTTCAAAAATATTTATTTCATTGTTGTGAAACTTCTTTTACGCGGAAAATTCCCATAATTTTCCTTGTATGTAAAGATTGTATTATGTGAAAAGTATTATGTGAAATTGTATAATTGTATTATGTGAAAATTCACATAATTTTCCTTGTATGTAAAGATTGTATTCTGTGTGTATGTTTTTAACTCCCTAGAAGCTTATAAAAACAGATGAAAATTAGTTTCATTGTTTATTTTTATATATTACTGGAGAAATTAAATATCTACTTAAAAATGGGTCCTTGTTTCACCACTCTTTATTTATAAGAGAGGAAATAGTGATAAAATTTGTATTTTTTTAAATTTCTTTTATAGTATATTAAAATAATAATATATATTTTTGTAGATAAAATATTCAAAATATATTTTTCAGGAAATTTACATATTCTAAGTATTTCTAATTGTTAGATGCCATTATAAAACAACTGATTTTGTAGAATTTTTTCTCGAATTTCATCGTATTCATTTTACAGTAACATATTCTTATAATACACATTTGAATGAAAGAAAAAGAATTTTAAATTTACAGACCTTAGTTAAAATAAACAAATCACACATATTTAGAAAAATATTAATGTAATGTAATATCAGAGACATAGACAGTAGATGTAATGAGACACCAAAAAATATCAAAAAATAAGACCCTTTATCCTCAGTACGTACATTGAAGAATATATATTACATTGTTTTTTTTTGTAATTGAATCAGGATACGAGAAATAATATTTACAATAAGAAAAAAAAGGCCAAAAAATTAGTTTAAATAAATGTTAGAAATAAAAGATAAGGCAATTAAGTTTAAAATAATAAGTAAGTTATATTTAATAAATTAAATTGGCAGGTTTGAACATCCGCGAGTACAGAAAACAGAACTGAACTTTGCGGGATCGAACCCAGGACGGAAGCATGGGAAGCAAAAACGAACGCCACACACCAGCATTCCCTGATAGGCTATTAAGTGTGGAACTTCAATAAGAGGAAATTACCTCGCATGGAACAGAAAAATAAATGAAAAATGTTAAACACTATCAGAAACCACACTATCAGAATTAACCTGTGAACAATTAATGGACTGGGTAAGATTTGAAATATTAAGATCGGAACATAAATGTTTAATTTCAGCTAACACATCGCGGATTTAGATAAATTTATTTAGTGTACATCTAGATTATACATTGTTGTGTTGTAAATTTTGAATAGGTTTGCTAGATGAGAGATTTAAATTATTTTTAAGAGCTTAGCTGTATGAAAGAGTATTGGAAGTTTGGTACCAAACTGGTTACCAGTTTTTAGAGTGTAACCCTAAAATAATTAATTCGCCTTCGACTTCCACAGCCAAAGTGTCGGTAAGGATTCCTTAAATAGGATTTTAAGTGGCCGTTCGGTTTTGGGATTTTTTTTCCAAAAAAATTCAATGCGCAAGTTAATTAAGTAATTTTGAAAGGTCCGATATTAATCCAATTGCAGTAATGTTTTCAGATAAGATTTTGACAAAGTTTCATGAAATTGATTTGGGACATTGAATATTGACTAGGTTGTACATTTTGTTGAGGGTATCTTTGTACCCTTCCGCCATTAAAAAAAAACATAGCTCAGGTTTGGTTTCCCGCCTAACAGGAAATTCATCATTAGCAGCGGGAATTTCTTTCCTCCGGATTAAGACAATTTCCTAGGATAGAAAATTGGTTTGAGAGAGGGATTCGATCATTAATGCTAGTTAAGTTAGAGTCGAGAGCAATTCGCTTTAGACCAACACCAATTTCAAAAATCACATTATGTTCGATTTCGTTCAAAATTACCACATTACATTGCATACCAAGATTATATTATTTTATACATTACATATACAATGTATTTTTCATTTTCATAATAAAACTAAACTTTTGAATGTAGTTGACTTTTTTATGCGGCCCGCCTGCCTTGAAAAAATTTACCATGTGGCCCAGATTCTGCAAAACGTTAAACACCCTGCTTTAAGCTCATCAGCCTGCTTCAGAGGTTTACTTTTTCAAATTTAGGAATATAATCAAAAGTGGGTGTAGAAGAAAATTTAAACGCACACTTACTGTGCATAAGATTAAAAAGTTCTTTGAGATTGGGGATGTTAAACGTTATTTTGAAAAAAAAATTCATGTTTTTCAAAAGTCCATAGTAATCACACATGGTTTCCATTACTTATTTCACTGACACATTGAATTGTGTTTTGTTTTGTTTTTTATTATTAAATTTTGGCATTATCTTTTGAGAATGTATTTTCGTTTTTATCAATGCAACTCTTGCAGAAGTGCCACGGACGGGTAAGGGTGACTCGGTAACGAATTTAACAATCCTTTCTACTGCTTGTGTGTGACATGGAAAATTGCTGAAGTCAGTACGTTGACTCTCCTGATCAGATTATTTTGCTTCATTTAGAAACTGCTTTAGTTTGTAATCAGAAATATGCCTCGTTCTGTTACTTTAACATCTTTACGTACAATCATATCAATATAATCCTTGGTATCAAAGTTTATAAGTTGAATTTAAAACTTACTAATGCCCCCTTCAATTTTCAGTCCTTGCTTTTAGAATCCGGCGTAATCCAAGCTCTCTTACGTGGCTGCGATCAACTGATATCATACATAGGAGGAGATTTTCAGAAGCAGCAAAGTACGAATTTCTTTGAATGACTGGGTCAATTACATTTTTAAGAGTCTGATGGAGGTAACGTGAATAGCTTACAAGTTTCCACAAGTGCTTCGATCCATGGATATAAGATAGTTTCAGCTTTATGTGAAACGAAACAGATGCATATACTTACAAAATGTACTCAGTCAGTATTCGGAGATTTTTTTTGCAGTACATTCTGTTCCCACATACAAGTGAAGTATTCGGTTTGCTAATGTAAGCTATCATGAATAACAAAGTTTTCCTGGTTTTCTCATAGACAAATCAGAAGAGCACCTTCCAACAGAGATTGCATTAGACATTTCTAACAAATATTTTGGGTCCACACTTAAATCATCCTTAATTTCTAGTAATGGAATGCCATTTTCAATAGGTGATAATTCAATTACTGGAAGTTCATAGCAGTTTTCTAGTTGTTTACCTATTTCTCCTCCAAATTAGGACGTAGGCGCAGTTCATTTCCATGAAATAGACAAATCAACCACTGCAGTGGCCTTCTTAATTCCTTTTCAAATAAACGAACCACACCATTATTCAATCCAGTGTTCACGGCAGTTCCATCCATTCCAATTACAGTAATGTGTAAATTCTGGTTGTTGCCATTGAAAAATGCTATTATGCTATCTTATATACATTTTCCAGTGCCAGAAATCTGCTTCTGAAAATCTCGTCCTTTGTATGATATCAGATGATCGCAGTCATGTAAGAGAGAGCTTGGATTACCCCGGAATCTAAAAGCAAGGGCTGAAAATGAAGGTGGCATCAAAAAGTTTTTATTTCAACGTATAAACTTTGATGCCAAGGATTATATTGATATGATTGAATGGAATGATGTTAAAGTAACAGGACTTCCTATGAAGAGGCATATTTCTGATGACAAACAGAAAGCAATTCAATGTGTCAGTGAAATAAGTAAAGCAAACCATGTATGATTACTATGGACTTTTGAAAAATATGAATGTTTATTTCAAAATAACACTTTGCCTTTAAAGACATTACATTAATATTTTTCTAAATAAATGTGATTTGTTTATTTTAACTGAGGTCCGTTAATTAAAATTGTTTTTTTCATTCCAATGTGTATTATAAGAATATACTACTGTAAAATTATGATGAAAATTGCGAAATTCTACAAAATCAGTTGTTCTGTAATGACATCTAAAAATTAGAAATATTTAGAAATACCTAAGTTTCCTGTAAAAATATTTTGAATATTTTATTTACAAAAAATATATATTATTAATTTAATATACCATAAAATAAACAGAAAAAAAGAATTTTATCTCTTTTCACAAAAATATCTATTTTGAAGCACCTGAAAAATATTTCAGTAGAGCAATAAAATTTTATATTCAATACCAAAAGGCAGCTTTTGAAAGCTATAGCATACTGAAATTTAAAAACATCTTTTTTTTCGCCTTTGGCCGGGAACTACAATGCACTAGTGTCATCTGATTGGACATTCAGTTGCACGTGATTGAAAAGGCGCCATTAAAGATTGCTTACAAGTTGGCTGAAATTAATCCACAAGTAAGTTTCATTCGTTAGTCTTAAATTATTGCCTTTAGATTTTATTTAACACCCTTACATAGTGAACATTATTCTATTACTGTTATAAGATAGTGTTTTAATCCAAGTTATATATATGAATTGACCATATTTCAGATCAAATTCTACTGAACTGAGTGTATTGAATTAGCAATACTTATGGCACTTACGAGCACTTTCGTATGTATAAATAAAAACATTTTGTTTCGGAATAATTTAAGATTCGTGTTTCAGTTAATATTTTAGATGGACAAAGGAAGTAAATGGACTTTTGTGAAGAAGACTCTTGTGGAAGACTCTTGTGAAAGTCTTTTTAACTCTTGCCGAAAAAGAGGTTTATATTGTAAAAGTATAAAATGCCAAGGTTTATTTAGAAAATATAAAATCTGTTCATGGACAAAGTTTGTTTATAAAACTAGATTTTTATTAAAACTTTAGGTAAACTTTTGCAATGTGTGTGATTTGTAAAATCTTCATTAAAAATGTGAGAATTTCCTCAATAACTGATTTATAAGCTATTTGTTTTCAAGACTTTTAGAGAGTATTTAGTTGTCATGTTGTGCAAAATAAATAAGAACTTACTGGTCCAAAGCATAGACGTGCCCCCAACCCAACTTAACTTGAAATAAATTAAAATGTTAATAGAAGTTCAGTAAAATTTTCAGAATAAGTTGAAATTTTATATTTATTTATATAAGTATTTGCGAATTAAATTAATATTTAGAATTGTAATTTGTACGCACTATTTAGATTTTTATATCCTTTAGAAAGTATAAAATACATGACACAAATATCAATTCCAAATCTACATAGTTGAAAAATAAAAATGTATTTTCATTTCCAGTATAATATTTTCCATTTTATTTCTTTAAAGAAATTTGAAAGAAAATTATAATGAAATTTTTTTAATATGTTAATCCAAATTAAACAATTTTTTAGTACTGGACTGATAAATCAGTTACACATGATTCCTCCATAGTAAATTCATGCATAGTATTAAATGCATAGTATTCCTGCATAGTATTCAATGGTGAAAAATTGTAAAATATATTTAATAGGAAAATGGACAATGTTCTTATTGCCAGGTATCAATAGGCAACAAATTATCCATGTCTAAATGTTAAAAGATGGATTCAAAAACATTCCACATTATAAAAGATTCTAAAAATGAACTTGTAAATCATACAAAAGGATCTATTGAATTCCTTATCAAATTGTGTTTTGAGTAATCTTTATAAAATACTGTGCATTTTATACATTATAAAGAAATAAAGAACAAATATTCTTAAAATTTTTGTGTTCATAATTTAAAAGAATGTATTTAGTATAATTATATATTTTAATTTAAGTACTAAACACTAATAGGTATTTTTCATGTATAATCTTAATAGCCTTAAAATATAATTTTTTTTAAATTCTATTAATAATGTTCTATGTGTACACTCAATTGTTATATATATATATATGTTATTCCTACTGGGTGAAATTTCTTTGTCTATCGAGAGTAAAGATATATTCAAGATTTCAAAACCAGATCAAAATATTGTTTAATCAGTATCCACATGTCATTTAAATATTGAAACAATAGCAAATATTGGAGCATTTTTTTAATTTTGAATATCTCATTAAATAAAAAGCTTATTTAAGGAACATTTTGAATTTCAATTGCTATTAATCAATATTTTGAACTGGCTTTGATATTTAGATTATATTTCTACTCTCTCTGAAGATATAAAATAAAACAATTTCACTCTTTAGGAATAGCATAATGGTGCATACTTTTTGCAACTGAGTGTATATATTCTTGCTATTGAGTGTATATATATTTTCAAGAATTATTAATTTTTGTAGGTATGTGAACTCCATTGTATTCCTGAATTCATTCAAAGAACCTCTGGAGTAATGAGAAGTTTAGAGTTTTAAATTTGTGTCAATATAGATGCCACGTGCATTTAATTTTCTAATTTGTATCGTGTTTGAAATCACTTTTATCAGTGTTATTAGAGATGAGGGCAGTGAAAATTATTCCAAAATAGACTATTTAGATACATAAATTGTTTTTTAACTTATTAATTTACATTCCATGTTTTTAAATTATATATTTATAAGTATATAGATTTGTAGATTATCAGAATGTGTACATACAAAAAATTGCTTTATTGTAATAGATATTGTACGATAAGAGTTTTTATAAATCTGAGAATGTTCTCAATAACTATCTATAAGCTGTTCATCTCTAAAGGTCTTTTGGAAATTATTTTGTTGTCATGCTGTGCAAAATAAATGTGAACTTATTGGCTTAAAGTATATATATAAAGGGTAAAATTAGTTTCTTTTCCCCTTTTTATATTAGTGATAAGCAAGTTTATAAAGAACTCTACTTTTCAATACTTCTTGGTTTGATAAACCATTAAATTTTTATTATGGCATTATAAGAAAATATTGGTTTCTTTACAGAATTTTGAAACTGGAATCTAACTTCAGAGCTTCGGAATTGAAAGACAAATACCATAAGTCCACTTGGATCTCATAACCTGTAAGTTTTTGTTTAACGTCACTGAGCCTACCTTTTTTTATTCACGAGATATACTTTTATTTTCAGCAATTGACTTGTGGCCAAAATCACTGTTTTTAATATTTTTTTAGATTTATTTTTAACTAATTTAAATTTTTCTATGAAAAAACTATAAAAATATTTATTAAACAACTAAAATTTCAAATTAGTTTTTTTAACTTAGACGCTAATCTGAACTTTCTCATAAACTTTGGTCTCAAGAATTTGTGGATAGAATATTGATTTTCTTTATTTATTCTTTTTTAACTGCGAAGCTTGTTGTTAAGGTTTTAGGTGAGTGAGAAAGTGCAGTCCAGGGATTTCAGTTAACATGACTCTTGTGAAAGTGTTTAACTCTTGCCAAAAAAAGAGATTTATATTATAAAATTATAAAATGCCAAGGTTTATTTAGAAAATATAAAATGTGTTCATAGACAAAGTTTGTTTATAAAATTGTAGATAAGACATCCATTGTGAGTTGTGGTTTATTATATCAAAATGCGTGTTTGATAAGTGAATGAAATAACCCTTTCTTAATAATGGAATAGAACTCCTGTATAATCAATGAATTCACGGATACAAGATACAGTTCCAAAAAGCAAAACGCCTGGTTTACAGAGTCTTTTATAATAACAGAAAAATGATAATTATATTATGAAAATGTGAAGTGCCAAGCTTTATTTATTCTTAATGGTTAACATTAAAATTTTAAAAATATTTTTAGAATTTCCTGATAAGTTGTTAGAGATTCGTTGATAATTCATTACAGAAGTAGTAAAAAGGAAATTGCTTTTGGATGTATTAGATCATTAGTTAATGGGCTAAGTAATTTTAAATTTTGGTAAAATTTAATTTTATGCATGCCATAAATTTTTCTCTCTGTTAAACATGTTTATTCCATTTTAAGTCTTAATACTTATATAAAGAATTTGGATTAAATGAAAACAGTAATGAGTGATGGTGAAAATGTATTAAATGTGGTAATTGAATTGCTTGATGTTCTAAGACATAAAATTTCTGATCATCAAAATACAATAATTGACTTCTTGACTGAACAACTGACTTTATTATTAAAACAACTGACTTTATTATTAAACAATATCCTATTTTGCTACCCCCCTTGTTTAAGTATATTATATAATCATCCTTCAAATCCTAATAGACCATTATTTTATATTTTTGATCCTGTACACATTCTGAAGTGTGTCAGAAATAATTGGCTGAATCAGAAGAATTATGGTCAGTGTATGTATTTTATTGATTTTAATGATCATAACTTAACTAAAACTGCCTCTTTTAGAACCATTAAAAGTATCCATTTTTTACAGGATGGACAGATAGTTAAATATGTGTTTGGATTAACTTTAAAAGCACTCCATCTTCTATGGAGAGACAAAATGTAAAACTATGTCTTCAAATTTTCAATGACCATTTTGTTCAAGGGTTGAAAGTACTTTCTACACATACTGATGAATCTTTTTGTTTAGAAACATCTGAATATATTGCAATCATTATTAAATGGTGGAAGATAATGAATGTGTAAAGTAAGTTAAAAGGGGGTCATAAACGAGATGTGTATTGTGAGCCTTTGTTATCTAATGCATCCAATGAAAAGGTTATGTACCTACAAAAATTCTTAGTTTGGCTTGATACTTGGAATTCTCTTAAATATACTTCTGGCTTTTTAACTAAAGAAACATGTACCACACTTTCTAACACTACACATGCTGTACTTGAAATGTGAACATATTGCTGCAATGAATTGGGGATGGCATATTTCTTAACAGGAAAAATTCAAACCGACATTATTGAAAATAGGTTTGGAAAGTTTCGCCAATTGTCTGGGTCACAATACAACATCTCGTTGACACATGTTTTCGAAAATGAATCGGAAGCTTAGACTTCAAACCCTAGCCCCTTAATTTTATCGTGTTTGAAATCACTTTTATCTGTGTTATTAGAGATGAAGGCAGTAAAAAAAATATCTTTAATATTTTATCTTAAATATATCTATTATGTGCTTTCTTACATGCACATGCACACATTAGCCAGTTAAGACATAACTATGTTTTACTATCCTAAAATTAAGCATTAGAAACTCATTAAATCTAAACTTTAGTTAAGTGTATGTCTGGGAACTAATGCCTCATCTCGTATATGGTATGTGATATGGAATTTTTTCAAAAATTCTGATTAGTACTTTTTTTTCTCCCCATTGATTCTGAACTCTTCAAGTTAAGCATGAGCTTTGGGTTAATGAAAAAAATAATAGACAGCATCTGTTTTATGCTGTTCTTTAAATTGTTGCATTATGCTTAGAATTTCTTTTATTGCCTTGTCAAATATTTGATTGTACTAAATTTTTTAAAATTCCACTGAGCATCTTGTTTAGCTGTTTAAAAAATGGGGGGAAATGCATTGTAAATTGTCTTTACTTTCTCAAAGTTTCATAATTAAATATGTTGATAAAGTTGTGCCTGAAAAATAACTCAACTGATTCTGAACATCAGTTGGAGTTTTATGGAAAGCCAAATTATATGGAAAGTTATACAATCGTTAGTTGACATTGTTTCTTGGAAGTTTTGTGAGGTAGTAATCTAGTTCATGTATATTAAAGTCTTATTTAAATATTGTGCTAAACATATTCAGCACATTGAAAGTCTGATTACTTCTCAACTTTTAATCACCAGGCAATTTTTGGTATTAAATTATATGCTCAGTGCATATTCCATTATGTGTAATTTTCACTCAATCTGATTTGAAAATTCATGTGAGGAGAATTTTTTCTGATTATAATTTAACAGCTTGCCTTGTGTTATGATATATTTATTTTTATTCATTTCAGAAAGTCTGTTGGACAGTGTCTAATATTACTGCTGGTAATACACAAGATTCAATGAGGTATTTAAAAAAGTCATGTATTTAATACCTTTTGGTTAATGTAATGTTACTTCAAGTAAATTTACTGCTAAGACTTAATTTTATTCTCTAGTTGAGTGCAGTGGCATAGATTATTTTACAAAGTGCAATAAAATACTTTTAACTTTTCAAACCGAACTTCTAACCAGAATTTTAAAAAAAATTTAATAAAACTTTTTAAATTGAAAATATTTTCATGGATCTAAAGAATCGAACATAACACCTGTATGGTCAACTAAGTAATGGATAAAAGATGCAGCCCTAAAAGCAAAAGGCCTGGTTTCTGTATACTTTTATAGTAATCATGTTACAACAGTATACAGAAACCAGGCTTTTTGCTTTTAGAACTGAATCGTTTATCCATGAATTTGTTGACTATACGGGTTTTCTATTCCATTGTTAAGATCTGTGAAAATACTCTCATTAGCAAAATATTTTTTAAAAAATTTAAATTTGGGTTAGAAGCTTGGTTCAAAAAGTCTAAGTGTTTCTTCACGCTTTATAATATAATCTATGCCATTTCACTCATCATTGACAGCTAGTCAATATTACCCACCTCATTTTTCAAATTAACCTAGACTAATCAAACAATATATGATAACAATTGTTTAGTAATTACTGAATCTAAATAGTATATTTTGAATTCTTACTGTGGTTATCCCTAATAACAGCTGCTCGCAAATAAAAAATATTTTATACACATATCTCCACCATAATTTGACAATTAAGTAACAAAAGATATGATCTATTAAAATACTGTGCAGAAGTTAGTATCCCAAATTACTTTCTACCGCATTTTTTGTAAAACCAATTACTGTGAAAGCTACATCATATAATAAATGTTTACTTTATTCATTATTATAGTAATAGATTAGTTGTTAAAGAGTATTCACCCTTTTCACTAAATTTCTGAGTACAGTAAGACATTCAATCCTGTCAATTAAATGATTAGTTATTACAGATATAAATAAAATAGATTAGAATGCCTTGATAGAGTACAATAATTGAAAGCTGACAGAGAGACTTGTTTAGAATGACAACAAAATTTTCTCTTCACTATCGAGAATCACTCTCACATTGAAAGTAAAGAAACACAAGAATGAAGATTGAATACTAAATAAAATGTTAGCATATAAAATCTTAAATTTCTAAATCTGACCCAGCATCTGTATTAATGCTCTCTATGGCATGTTGTAATCAAATTTTGAAATTTAAGATTTTGTATGCTAATGATTTACTTGGCATTCAATCTTTATTCTTGTGTTTCTCTACTTTCAACAGCATTATTGTCAATAGTGAAGAGGAAATTTTGGTGTCATTCTAGACAAGTCTCTGCTTCAGCTTTCAATGTTGAGCTGTAATTATGCTTAACATTAAAAACTTATTATTGTACTCTTATCAAGGCAATCTACCCTATCTTATTTATATCTATAAGAACAAATTAATCGACATGGTTGGATTTTCTACTGTACAGAGAGAAATTTAGTGAAAAGGGGAATTCTCTTTAAAAAATATTTTATAACTATTTTCTATTAGTATATTTATTTAATCAAGTAAATATTTATTACATGATGTAGTTTTCACAGTATGTAATTGGTTTTACAAAAAAATGTGGTAGGAATTTACTTCTTGGAAGTGTTATCAATAAAATGACAACAGATTTAAAACTGCACTCATGTGTTGGGTGCTGTTTTATATCAAGTTTTTTTAAACCCCTGTCTCAGAATTTATATTTTCTAATTGGATTTATTTAATTCTACTTTATCAACAATGAATTTTTTCAACTACTTTCAACAATCAACTATTTTTACAACAATAAATTACCCTTTAATGTACAAAACTATGCAAAAAATAATTTCCTTATCTGCAGAGCATTTACTAACTCTACATCAAAAAATAATTTAAATAAAATCTTCTTTTGATTCATAAATTATATCAGGGGATGGGAGTCATTTTCGTTTCACATGAATTTATGAACTGATTTTCAATTTCTTTTTTTTTCCCTAGATGCTGTAAAGATGGAGCCAGAGGTACAGCGAAAGAGGTACAGCAAAGGCGTAGAAAAAATTGTGTAAATGTGCTATATACTTTCTAAATAAACTATTTTTACTTTAAACCAGCTCTTTTCTGTATTTAAAAACATGTGTTTCTATAATTATCTTTTGTTTTGCATAGTTTTGTGAATTAAAGAGTAATTCATTAAATTCTTATAAGTCATTTTAAAAAAATATTTTCTTTTATATTATTTTGGACATTCAATATCCAACACTTGATAGTACTATTTTTGAGAAATAGTACTATGATAGTAATAAGTTGTTGAAATTGCCAGTATGGGGAAACTGCCTGATTTAGACCCCTTCGATCGCGGACAAATCGTAGGTGCGCGACGCCATTCAATTTCCGAAATCGTCAGACAACGAGGATTTTCAAGGTCAACAGTGTCAAGAGTATACCAAGAATACATGGATGATGGGAAAAAAACTAGCGATCGGGCAAACTGCAAAGGACAATTAGCCTTGACAGTACGTGGTGAGAGACGGCTCAGGCGTATTTTACGTAGCCAGTGAAGCCAAACATTAACTCAAATTACCACCCAGTTTAATGACGGTGCCTGTCGTACAGTCTGTAAACGGACTGTGCAACGCTCGCTTCACCGTATGGGTTTCGGGACCCGTCGACCTACGAGAGTACCATTGCTCTATACTCGCCTCGGGCTGCACGTCTTGCCTGGGCAAGAGAGCACAGAGACTGGAGTGTGGAGGACTGGAAACGAGTAGCATGGAGTGATGAGTCTCGATTCCGACTACTTAACGCCGACGGGAGGCTGAGAATATTGCGTCAGGCTCTTGAAGCCATGGATCCTGCATGCCTGGCAGGAACTGTACAAGGGCATGGTGGCTCAATCATGGTCTGGGGTGTTTTTTCGTGGCACAGTTTGGGATCTTTGGTGCGTGTACCAACCTCCCTCAATGCAATTCGGTACGTAGAGTTGCTGGGTGATCACCTCCATCCGATGCTGTTCTGTTATCCGCACGGTAATGGAGTTTTCCAGCAAGACAACTATATCTCTCACAAGTCCCGGTTGGCTACTGGCTGGTTGGATGAGCATTCCTCTGACTTCTCTGTCATGAATTGGCCACCTAGAAGCCCAGACTTAAATCCTATTGAGCATCTTTGGGATGTTTTGGAACAAGGCGTGAAAGGCCATCACACAGCACCAAAGAAGCTTACTGAATTATGGACAGCTTTAGCCAATATTTGGCAAGCCATTCCCGTTGAACGTTTCCAGAAACTTGTTGAATCTATGCCTCGTCGTGTGGCAGCCGTTATCAAGGCCAGAGGAGGCCCAACTCGTTACTAGGTAGGTATCCCTAATTCAGTGGCACTTCACTAATTCAGTGGTATTAATATATATATATATATATATATATATATATATTTATTTATTTATTTGTATATATATACAGAGGCTGTTCACACATTTTTTAGACGATGTATATTGTATTCACAAAACTAAATTGCATAAAATTCTTGTGATTTAAATGTTCTATTTGACATCCCTTATTCTGAACTATCTTACGACACCGCAATTTCCAGGATAATAATGCCTTTTGAAGTGTCAGAAGAGGTATTCTATCTCATTCCTCCTGAACAGCTTTCCAGAGTCCTATAAGGGTTTGGGGACGACGTTTGGATAATGCAGATTTTAAAAGTCCGAATGCACAAAATTCCATAGGTGATACATCGGGAGATTTAGTAGGGATATCAGTGAAATGTATGGCCTTGATACCAGATTTTTGTTCCATTTCTTTTAGGAAATTTACAGTGGATTTTGATGTGTGACTGCTAGCTTTGTCCTGATGGAGTCTCACAGATTGATGGCACTGTGGGTAAAGCGATGGTATTTCATTCAGAAAAATTGGCGATAAAATATGTTCCTGATAGTATTTGGAGTTAATCTTGACATTTTTTCCCACTCTCTTTATTTTTAACTTGTCATTATAAGAAAAACCAGCAACAATCATGAATCCCTTAGAAAAACTTTCTTTCGATTCTTTGAACCATGTATTTAAATTGTTTTCTCCCCTTTTATGATAATAAATGGCTCTTTTTTTGTTGCAATCATTTAAATACACCCATGATTCATCTATTGGGACAATTTTTTTCCATTTTTCTTTGGATAAGTGTTTCTCATATAGAATTCTGCAGCGTTTCCTGCGTTCAGCGATATGATTTGGAAGAAGACGATGCACATTGCGTTTTTTCGCTTTCTTAAGATTTAAATCAACGTTTATCATTTTGTTTACAGTGGACACTGAGCATTTTAATGATTTTGCAACTGTCCTTTGACTAGGGGGATTTTCTTTTTACATTAAACAACGTACATTTGCAATAGTCGAAGATGTCCATTTTTTCCTTGGATACTTGTTTGGAATTTTTGTCCCACTTGAGGCTCCAATTTGACGTTTTTTCCTTTCTTGTTGACGATATTACCTATCGACGCTTTAGATATCACAAAACCATGACTCTCACATCGTTCATCGTTTTTGGATAACGGAGTATGCATATTTCTCTTCGGAAAGAGCATAAATGTAGCCTTCGAAACCACTGCTTTTTTAAAAACGCCATTTTGAATAAAAACAAAACTTTCAAGCCGCAGAAGATAATTTTGACTTTTAAAAACATAGTACAATTGCAATTAATTCTTTTGCAGGAAACGTTTTTTTTATTACCGCTTATCAAAATCGTCTAAAAAATGTGCGAACAGCCTCTGTATATACAGGAAGATAGCTATAGATATAATCATAAGTCAGTTTACGAGAGTATTGCTTATATTAGAAAAGGTATATATGAAAATAAAACTGGTTATACTTTTTTCGTCAAAAGAACTGAAAACCTGAAATGTATTTAAATTCCTTTTTTTTATTAGTGATGTTTCAGTATATTGGTATGTGTGAAATGAACTCCAGGGCAACGATCAATAGACTCATATAAAAATTTTAATAGACAGTCCATTACTTAAAGATGGAAAAATCTCAATAAATCATGTCTTATATAACACAACGCCTAATCGAACTCCTCCTATATAGCTTATACTAGTGACAGGTTTAATATAATTTTATATATCAAACTTCTAAAATCTCTGACAAACTAAATTCTATGTTACAGTAATTTTTGTAACTGTAGAAACTGAAACCCCAATGCTTTAGGGATAATGGTTGAGTAATCCATTTTCAGACAACGTCATTCAGGTTGTAGGCACTAATGTGTTCTCTCCATATATCATTTCTCCCATTTATTTAAAAGACAATATGGTTAACGGTGATCACGGATACGATATATAGAAGAGAGAGAAGGACTAAACATGTTATTTTACACATTTAAGCCCTTACACTTTTTTCCTTATGTAGCATTTGGAACGAAATACAATCTCATAATGGCAATCCCATTATTAAGCATTCTATAGCAAATACTCATAATACTTAAAATTCTCAATGACAGACAAGAATAGAATATGTTTGAATAGAATAAAAGGATAATACCGTATGTTAGGTAATTATCATATTTCAAAATATCTGGAGATACTTAGACTTAATTGTATACGTGGATTAGAATTCAAAACAGTTAATAAGTTTTTTTCCCTCCAGTCACATTTAAAAGTCAGAAATTACATTTATCAAAGAATAGAAGTATATTATGAGAATTTTTCAATAGAGGAAAAGATCTCTTACCAGTATACATCTCTTACCAGTTCATAACGGTGGAACCAAGTAAAAGGACCAGCATTTTTTTAATTGTAAATGTTATTTTTAGATTCGTGTAAAGTGTTAGGTACTTTCTTTAGTACTTCTATGTAATGCATAACATTTTAAAACTAAATTTCTTTGGCCACTCGAATATTATAAAAAAAACTCCAAGTCAGAGATTATATCTTTAAAGGCAGAGATTACTTAAGATTTGCCACACGCTCCACCTCTCTTGAGAAACAGAAAATCTATTTCCCTCTTTTTCTCTTGCGAGAGAGTCCTTGAATAAACGTGTATTGTTTCCCAGCAGTTTCTTCAATGGACCTCTTTGTTGGACACATAATCTCAAAACATTATTCTCTTAAAGGATCTCTTAAAGGAGAGAAACGATATATATATATATATATATATACACACACGCACGCACGCACGCACTCACGCACGCACGCACACACACACACACACACACATATATATATATATATATATATATATATATATATATATATATATAATTTTTTTTTCGCTGAAGTATCATTAACGTCCAAACGGAAACAGTTGATATCGAAATTCATAAACCTTGAACAGAATTTTTGAGAGCTCAACCTAAATTGTGAAGTCGAGTGAGAACTGCTATAAATATGTCTAAATAAAACCAGGGTCGAGCTCAAGGAAGCCCGACACTCTAAGTACTATATTATGTGGTGACTGTATGTATGTTGTTTTCCAAAGCGGGGTAATTGTCCATGAAGTCATTCGTCCTTCAACCGTGAAACTGGTTGGTTGCTTTCAGTGACGGCACCGTATATGTGAACCACCATCATCCACTGATGTCACCTCAATTTTGACCAAGCACCCCAGTTGGCGAGATCTGGGGGGGGGGGGGGCTCTTACTTTCTCCCACCCTCTGTGACATCATAGAATAAATTTCATGGCTACATATTTAAACAGAGAAGCCCATATCCGGCCAAGATACGAAGGTATTTAATGGCGGGATTGGAACTGAGCGCCCGTAATTCCGAGCCCAATGCTCTAACGCTAGGCTACCTCCGGCCTTATAAATATATATGTATTAATATATAAACAAACAAACAAACAAACACACACACACACACACACAGGGGCTCCCAAAAGTGTTCGTACACTTACGATTTTCAATGAAATAGGGGTCTATCCATTAACCTTTTACATACCAATGTTCCTTTTTTGGAACATCATGTTTCATATTTTTTAAAAAATAAACTGTGATATCTGTCAGTTTGAAAAAATTACCGATTATTATAAAAAGTATGATTGATTTTTTGACATAAAATTTATTTTTGAAATATGAATATTTCAGAGTAGAAAAATTTCTAGAAATTGGCTTTTTTTACAATTTTTACAGTACGTAAGAAAAAAAAATCTATAAAATTCCTAAAAATTCAAATTCACCCAAAAATTTCTCCAGCGTACTTACAAAGGACAAGTTTAATTTGTTAATAATAGAAATTAAAATAATAACAAGAAATAGTTCCTCAAGATTGCGTGAAAATGCAATGTTCCAAAAAAGGAACATTGGAATGTAACGATATACAAAATCAGTGATATCACACGTCTGATTTTGCCGTCTGATTACTTAGAAAATTCAGCAGAACTTACAAAGCTGTATGCCCTACAAAAAGAAGATTTTTTGGACGTCGACGCAAATGACATTCGGCAGTTTCTTGGATTGCTGTTATTTAGTGGCTACCATTCCGTACCTGATGAAAATTCATATTGGAGCTTTCACGAAGATTTGCATATCCCAATTGTTAGCACTACAATGACCAGAAATAAATTTCGGATGTTAAAACAGTATTTCCATATTGTTGATAATAGTAAATTGAGACCAGGTAATAAATTAGAAAAATCTCTCCCTTTTATGAAGAGATTGGGAAAAAATTGTCAATTTGGATTTTTTCATGAAAATATGAGTATCGATGATATGAAATATGAGTATCCATGGTTCCATATTATGGACGTCATTCGGCGAAGATGTTCATACATAGAAAACCAATTCGCTTTGGTTTCAAAGTTTGAATGCTCTGCTCAGCAAATGGTTATAGTTATGCTATGTCTATATACGGTGAAAAAAGTTCGAAAAAGGAAAATTTGCCGCTTTGATCAAAAGTTGTCTCTGAACTATTATCTTTTATTGACAATCCAGAAAAACACAAAATATTTTTCGATAACTTTTTTACATCGCACAGTCTTCTGACAGATTTATCTAACAAAGGCTTGAAGGCTATCGGCACATTACGAGATTCTATAACGGGACAATGTCCTCTTAAAACGGCAAAATAATTGTCAAAATTTCAACGTGGAGAATTTGATTACCGATGCTATGGAGAAGTTTATATGTGCCGTTGGAACGATAGTTCTGTTGTAACTATAGCATCAAATTTTATCACTCACGAAACATTAAGCTGAGCAAAAAGATATGTCCGAGATAAAAAAAAAATGAAGTTGATGTTCCCCAACCTTACATTATAAAATTATATAATGAAGGAATGTGTGGAGTAGACCTGTTGGACCGACTTCTTGGAAGTTATTGACCAAAATTACGCAGCAAAATATGGTACTGGAACTTATTTATCAATGCACTGAATATGGTTGCGGCTGCTGGTTGGATCTTACACACCTATTTACACAAAAATATCACATTAGAAATGACTCATCTGAATTTTAGAAGAGAAATTACTTTGAATTTGCTTCGAACGAAGCCTAAAATTCACGTTATACATGGACCCCGTGCCCATCAGTCGACGTCTGCAAGAAAATCAGATGTACATTATATAGTTACATCACAATGGCATTGTGTAGTGTGCCAAAAAGACACTACAAACATGTGTTTTGAATGCAAGAAAAGGCTCCGTGTACAATGTTTCCCACAATGTCATGGACAATGAGAAACTGCTACAAAGGATTACAAAAAATTAGTGTTTTAGAATGTTTTATACTTTTTGTGCTTCTGGTTGAAATCCCACGTGGCTTCTAAAGAATAAAATATTTTAATTTTTATTGTTAAGGTAATTTACATTTTCAAAATCGCATTTATTCATATTATGTATATTATCAGTCAAGTTTGTGTAAGTTTAAAATTGTTTTTATTGTTTCTTTATAGTTTTTGCTTTGCATTTCTTATAAAATTTTACGCTAATTAAAAATTATGTAAATTTTTTAATGAGTTTTACTTAAATTTTAGTAATTTCACATCGAATTGTTCAGTAAACCATTATTACAGCATAAAATTTTAAAAGATTGTTCATACAACGCTTTGTTTTCATGCAGCGAAAAAAAAAAGGAGTAAAGATAGCGTTACATGCCAATGTTCCAAAAATAGAACATCCGGGAAATCATATACAGATATTTTTTTACGGCAATTTTTTTGTTTTATAATATTTATGGGTGTATTCTAATGTGAATTTGATGAATTAGTTGTGTCTTTTATTCCTGGATCATAGTGCGGCATGAAAAAGGTTAATTTAAATGAATATTTCAGAATGGGTATTTAATACTAAGACCTATAATCTATTCTTAACAAAACTACATGAAATATTTTGAAAACATAGTAAAACTTTATTTTTAAGAAACCAGTAATCAAAAAGTAACAAAAACTTCGTAAACTCCGTAATATTATATTTATTATTTTAAAATGGCTCGTAGTCGTAAAGAAATAACATACAGCCTTCGAAAATTGATTATTTTTCATCATAGTAGTTGTAAATCAGTTCGGAATATTGCTATGTTACTTAATTTATCCCATTCTACTGTGCAGTGTGTGATAAAACGCTTTAAAGAAGTAAATCGGATCGAAAACTAGGTAAGAAAAGGTCTTCCGGCAAAGTTAACAAAACGTGATCAGAAATTTATAATTAGAAAATTTGTGAAAAATCCACGTTTGAGGGCTGTAAAATTTTCTGCAGAATTTAATAACACATTTTCTACTTCAATTTCACCTGAAACTGTTCGACGAGTTCTCAGAGCTGCTGGATTACATAGGCGTTGTGTCCGTAGAAAATTTTTTGTGAGTGACAAAAGCAGAAAGTTTAGACTTTCCTTCGCACTATCAATGGTAAATAAGCCCCAAATGTATTGGAATAATGTCTTATTTGCCGATAGAAGCAAGTTTACATTTTTTGCTTCCGATGGTCGTATAATTGTATGGAGAAAAAAAAATCAGGAACTTAATCCCATGAACTTAGAAGGAACAGTTAATCATGGCGGTGGAGGTGTCCTTGTGTGTGGGTGTATGTCATCATCAGGACTAGGTAATTTGGTATTTATTGATGGCAAAATGAATCATGCTGCTTTTATAAGTATTTTAAGAGACGATTTAAAATTATCAGCCAAAATTTGGGTTTTGGAAACAACTTTGTTTTTTAACAAGATAACGATCCTAAGTACACAGCTCTCAAAGTTCGCCTCTGGTGTCTCTATAATTATGCACAAGTTTTGAAAACACCACCTCAATCACCAGATAGAACAACCCAATAAACCCAATAAACCCAATAAACCCGAAAGAACATATCTGGAGAGAACTGGAGGTTCGCGTACGAAATCACGACATTCACACGAAAAGTGAACTAAAAACAATGCTGAAGGAAGAATGGATGAACCTTGATGCAGAAATTACAAAAGAACTAGTGCAATCTATTCCCAGACGTTTAAAAGCTGTTGTGGATGCTAAAGGATATCCTACTAAATATTAATTTAACGAAAAATTAGAATATTTACTAATATGTAGAGATTTTTTACAATTGTGAGATGACTTTTGTGAGATAAAGTTTTTGTTACTTTTTGATAATTGGTTTCTTAGAAATAAAATTTTACTATATTTTTAAAATATTTCATGTAGTTTTGTTAAGAATAGATTATAGATCTTATTAATAAATACCCATTCTGAAATATTCATTTTAATTAATGGATAGAACCCTATTTCATTGAAAATCGTAAGAGTACAAACACTTTTGGGAGCCACTGTATATATATATATATATATATATATATATATAAATAAATAAATAAATAATTTAATATATATATATATATATAGCAACCCTTTTGTCTCTCATAGCAACTGGAAGATTTTTTTTTTTTATAAATTGAACTCTTGATCAAAATTGGTTTTATTGTAATACAACATGTCTTATTAATAAATAGGTTAAGTCTACTTGAAGCAAAAATGCAATTCTATTTTTTTTCTGTTATGATTATTATGTACTTACGTAGCATAGTTCCAAATCTCTCTGCCTCGTTTTGAAGTAAAATTTCAGAACAAACGAAATGTTGGGCAATTCAAAATTAAAATCCGTTCTTTTCGGAAAGTTATCACCTGTTTTGAAATCATTTAGTCTACATTTTTTTTTCATGAATATATAAACATTAAGTTGGGTTAACTCGCAGAAAATTTAATTAATTCCTGGCGAACAAACTCATCTCCCGTCAAAACGTTTAGACTAAATGCGCAATTGAAAAATTCAGTTAATCCTAAGAGGGGCTATGTTTGAGCGCAGTCTGCTTAACAGAAATGAAAGAAGTAGCAGATTTGCATAAATTTTCGTTTAATTCTAAATGTCGTGCTGAATTGGTTATAATCATTCATGCCTTTATTTATTATGTAACAATATTTTATAAATTAGACCTTATATAAAATTTAACTTATTTTAAAATATCATCAGTAAAAGAAGTTAGATTGTTTGAGAAAATATGAGCAAATTTTCTAGGAAAAACTCCCTCTGATATGTGTAACAGTCAAATTCGTATATGCAGCAAAAAAACTCAAATTGAAAATAACAAATTTGGCTACAATCTCCTCTAAATTGGATCATGATACGAACTGAAAACAAATTAATTGATTTACTCTTAGGTCTGAAAAAAAATTGTCTCCTCATGACGGTTATAACATTAAATGTCAAAATACAATATCAAAAAGAAGTTTCTTCTTTAACATTTTTTATGTATCAGATTAGTTAGAATATATGCATGGGGAGATTTTAAACTTACTTTTCTTAAAAACAAAATCTCTCAAATCACCTTCAGATCTGGCCGTTTCGTAATTTTGAAAGTCTGCAGGAGCTTAGTGGGATCAGCAATAGTTTCAGCAGCGGGATGATTTGGGAGATAGATAAAGTTCATACTCATTACTAATGTCCTCCTGGTTGGTGTTTTAAGCTTTTCTTGTTATTGGTTGGGCTTTTTGTAAGTATTACAAGTTGGATTCTAATTAGGTTTCTCATCCCTGCTTTTCGATCACAATTCACTGCTCCGCTGAGCTGCTGTGTAAAAATTGTCCTACTAATGATCCGCTTTGCTTCGGCAAATAAAGTACTTGAGGCGTCTCGTTTCAAAATCAACTGCAACACTATTTTGGTAATTCATGCTTTTCAACTGATTTTGTAAGTCCAAAGTGACCTTAATATGGGGGAAAATGTATAAATCCAAATCCAACGACATCATGCAGTTTCCTTATGGTAAAGTAAGGGGTTAGTTTCGAAACGAATTAAGTCGTTGAATGAGTTTTAAAACATACTACGGCTAACAAGGCCCAATGCGCATGCATCTTGTGTATCAGCTGACATCGCTCTGTTGTTATCATTGCTACCCTGTAACTCGTTGTGATCAATCCTGGAGTGTTTTTATAATTAATATTTGTGAAAAGTGATGTGATTGCTATTGTTTTGCAAATTTTAAAACAAGAGTTGTTTACGCCAATAGGGACGTTTCCCAAAAGGCATACTCCCTTAACTTCCATATTTAAATCTATTTTTCTTCTTGTTCTTTGTTTTCTTGTATTTTTATCCCCGTGTTTTGAAATTCTATTTTCAAAACCGACAACGTACATGAAATTTATTTTCAAAACGGACTACATCACTGAAAAAAATCTTAAAGTTGGTATCAAAAACAACTGCATCCAACATGTTTAAATCTAAACCAACTACATCAAGATTTAAATTGCTAATAATTTGAAAAATAAAAATGTGATGGCATAGTTACTTCAGTGCATTGTGTGCATATCTCAGACAAATTTAAAATATTACATATATATTTTTTTATTCATAATCTCAGTTATTTATACAGTTTTTTGTGTTCCCAGAAAATTTATATCAAAGTGATGTAAACCTCTTTGAAACTAGACGATTCCCTTAATAACATGTACAATAGAGGTAACATTTGGAAGAAAGCAAACCTACTCATGAAATGCGTGAATGATGCTACTGTTAAACATTAATAATTAAATTAATATTTGTAGTTCAAAATTTTACTTTTATATTTGCAAAAGGATTACTAAATTTTCAGTGAGTTAGTTCACATAGGAAGGTATTTTACCTTTCACCCCACTAAGCTATGTGTGCCTGCTAAAATTTATGTTATAAAATTTAGCAAATAGATTGTTCATTTATTGTTCCACTTGAGAGTTCACCTTAAAGGCGTCACATATAAAAGTTGATTTAACAAACAACTTATTCTTCCATGGAATTCCTATTAGAAGATCTCGTCATTATACAAGGTTTTACATGATTTCAGTAAACCCCATACCCCTTTACTTATTAACTACTAATGTATCCAGTCTTAGTAACGAATTCAATTCTCAATTCCTCTCCGAATAAAATTACTACAGGACATTTAACTCACTTCGATTTCTGGCTATCTTCTTTGAAGAAACAAGTAACCGAAACAAACAATCAAACACATTTTTTTTTAATATTTACTCGGTCGTGAAATTCACGCAGGCTGTATGGTATAATAGTAATCGATAAAATACATTTTAGACATTTGTTTCTAAAAGTATTCATCGGAGATTGTTCCCTCAATAGACTGGATATCTAAAATGCAAGTTCATTACATAGTTATTCAAATCAGCTACGATACCATTCATTGGATGTTGCGCCAGTTCATCATAGCTTAAATATTCTCATTCGAAGATTCTTCAAGATAGTGACTAAATTCCCCCGTGTGTTAAGTCAAAAACTTACAACTAAATTTCGCTGTCATCTCACCTTAAAAATTATGCCATCTTTAAAGGTTATAGTCTTTTGCGACAGAGAAGATATTTTAAATTATATATTCCCTAAAAGGAAGGTTGCGTCTCTCTGGTTTTCACAAACAAATAATACTCTTATTCAAGCGTTTTGGAATAAACGCTTGAATATGATTATGCATCTCAACACTGATTAGTTTAAAATTAATAACTTTCTGTTTCACACATAATAAGGTGAAGTGAATTGTAACAAAAGGATATGTGTCAGTCTTTTGAACATCTTTTATAGTTGCTTGTAACTGTAATAAAATTGGGCAAATTTAAAAGACGAAGAAGGATTTCTAGGGTATGAGGGAAAAGGAAACCCATAAAAGTGCATTTTTTCACAGCTCAAATAAAAGATACCTCTAACCTTAGAACAGCTATTTTGTCTGTATTAAAGAAATCTATTAATTCATCCTATAGGTCTATTACTCCAAAAAACTTCCCAGAAGCCCGAAAATATAGCGTCGTAGTCGATTCCGTATTAGCCGTAGTAGCGGTGACGTCATATTATCGAATTTACCTATTTTTTTGCTACCGATCGAAAAAACAAGGAGATTCCGTGTCGATCCCACATGTCCCTCACGCGTCGGGTGTCGCCGAGCCACAAGGATATTCGAATTTGCGAGATTCCTAATATCCCGAGGAGAACGGGGTGATACGATCTCCGCTAGCAATCTCGCCGTATGACGTCATACCGAGGGCTTCATAAAAGTCCTTCGTAAAGATTTTTTAGTCCTTGAAACCTGTGCTCTGCGAAATACATCAAAAACGAACACGGAGGAGCAGGTTTTAAGTTACTCGTGAAAGCAATGGCATCACCGAAACCACCTTACGAGCTTACCTCGTTTTTGGCCCCTTACTCGCAAAACGTAGCACTAGAGACTCCATTAAGTCCCTAGTAGACCATAGATATCATGCAACACAACGCGTGGGCTTCTAAATTTGATGTGATTAGGGGAAGTTTCATCAGAATGGATAGTTATTGGGAATCAAGTACGGATTGTTCCTTTCTCATTGATTGAGGAAAATGTTTTCTATTTATAGAGGCAATATCGCTTCTGTGGCAACAGTGTTGCGTTGTGGGAATTTTCGGGGTTTCATAGGGACATTACAGACATCTTTTATGAGATCATCCCAAAAGATTGTTACAGTTGGTTATACGGTGGGCGAGAGTGCACTAAGTTAAACATAGAGTTAGCTTTATTTTTTAGCCGCATGAACATGAATCTAGGTCATATTACGGCAATTTATATGTAACTATGCCTCAGTGTGTCAGTACACTCAAGTAATCAATATATTTTATTCAGGTATTTCCCTTTACTTAACATTAATCTTTTAAAATTAAATCTCTCTGCTCTTAATAATCTCTGTGGGTGATCATTTTTCACCGTCAGGGTTAATGAAGCCCAAAGTGGCCCCTAGACATGTTCAGAAAAGGTGTTTTAATTTCTTAGTCATTTTAATTAATTGCAAATTGATAGCTCGGGAACTAGAAGAGGGAGAAGGCACTGATTATTAGTTATGTGTTTATCTTCGAACTCGTTTTATAACAGTAATAAATGGTGGGGAAAATGGCACATAAATCATCATTTATAAAAGAGGAAACACTTCATAGCACAAAATACTTTGTTAAATGCTTGTCTGTAGTAGATAATCCTTTCGCTATTGCAGATGTTCTTTTGCCACAAAACGGTGTACTGAAATCCGTTGTTGCATGTTATTCTCGTCGATTTCGGCATATCAGATTATTAGAATTCTGTACCTGAAAGGCCAGAAGAATGGTCCGAGACCAAAATCACATCGAATAACGAAATTTGAAAGATATTTGTTCGACGATATTATGAAATAAGTTTTCAAAAAACATTATTTTCTTGTGTTTCAATTCTTTATCAGATTTTTAATTTCTTAAATTTTATCTTGGACAAATTTTTAATCAGTCATAAATGTTCTTGACATATTGACATAAAATTGGCAAGAAGATTCAGATATATAGGAAGAAGAGCGATATCCTGATGTTTATCTGCTAAGCTGTTAATTGGCTTACCACGTCCCCTACCGGCGGGAGTCTTCGCTATCTATTTCCAGAATGGGGGTATAAACAGAAAACAACAATGCTTTTTATTGAAAACGTGTGATAAAACTGCTAAAGTTTTCAATTTACTTATGAGAAGCAGTTTACTTCGTCATGACACTTTTAGTTATCTATTAAGGATTCTTTTTATTTTTTTAAAGTTTTTAAAGTTGTCAGTGCTTACATGGGTATATTTTAAAAATGTGAATCTACACACACATAAATAAATGAGTGATATATATATATATTGATATATATATATATATGTATATTGTAGCGTATTGGTAGTAAGGTTTTTTTTCCCCGAGACCCCAGAGAGTGCACGACACACAGCTGTATGTTTATCGGGCGGTTTCCCTAACAAGTGGTGAGGGTAACTATTTGGAAAAATAGAAAATGTTTTCCATCACCGTCATAAAGCTGTCTGTCCTAGCGATAGCTCTGCGACTTTGTCACGGGAATGTGATAAAGTTTCGGCGTTACGAAGAAATTGTCACCAACTGGGTTACAGTCCCCCTCTCTGAAAAACAGACGCATTTTTGCGGAATTGGGAGGGTCGCCGACAAAGAAAATGCCACAAGATATAGGCAGAGAGTTGGAGAATTTGGAGAGATCGGCCTTATAACATCCAGCAAACGTGTTTTTTAGGCTCCTGTGTTTTTGGGCCGGAATGGGTCCTGGAGCGCGTATTGTAAATCTGCACGTAAATTAAGTGAATATGTCGAAAGTCTCTAATGTTTAATTTTTTTGTTAATAAATTGTTAAGTTTTTGTTTTAAAAAATTGGCCTTCGCTTTTTAATTAGGACTCTGTCTTTCTTGGTATGGATCAAATAGTTGTAATCTTTAGCAAAGCCTCAGAGACTTGCCTTAACCATTTACCGTGACGCCACAATATATATATATATATATATGTGTGTGTGTGTGTGTGTGTTTGTTAGTTAACACTAGAATGACAGCTGCCGCCATTTTGACGGTTTTGGACAGACTATTGAACGCTCTGTCTGTATTTATGTCCTCAGGCTTCTCATTTTTTATGACTTTTTCTAATTTTACCCAAAATAAGCACGCAAAATTATATTCGAAATTTACAAAATTATATTCGATAGTAAAGAGGGGGAGAAATTGTGTTGTATACCTACTAAGACTGAAAGCCGTCAATTTGACGGAAATTTGGAAAATAGATAGAAATCTTTAAAATAATACCGGAAAAATGTTAGTTGCTTTTCGTCTCTTCCCCTTTCGCAAATTACAGAAATATTGGCTCTTCGGAAATATTGGTGTCGAAAAGTAAGGACTGCACAAACCATGCATATAATTTTTAGGGATAAACCATACCAGGTTGTCAGCTCGGCATACCTGCATAAAAATATATCTAAATATATACTAATTTATTATATATTGGTATTAAATAGTTCAAAATTTAAAGTATTTAACTATTTTATTAAATAATTAAATATTTTAAATTCTTGATTTTATTTTTAACCGTCAAAATGACGCCGTTCACTCTTTTAGTTAAAAAAAAAATCCCGTCTTTCTAGTGTTAAAACACAGACTTTTAACTATCTTTGAAAGAAAGATTGATATCTTTCTATATATTTCCAGTTTAGAAAGATTTATATCTTTCTAAACTGTAAAAGTTCATTATCAATATTTCTTTTGCAATGTTTAATGACAAAAAAAAAAGTATCATGTTTACAAAAAGGGAAGAAGAATAAGGAATCAGATCTTTCGTAATCTTTCTCTTCAGTGCATCAGAGGTTCAGTAATCAGATCCTAATGTTATAAAGATTTATTTTTCAAACAGTCTTTTGTTGAAATGATTTGTTTGAAGCGTAGAGTATTTTCAATGTGTGTATGCTCACAGCTTAGCGATATTTTCTTTCATTTTTTTCTTTCAAAGTAAATAAATCAATGAAAACGAGAAAAAAAAGTGTGATTTTGAAAATGGTGAGCCGTCTTTTATGCTTTCAAAATGCTTTAGAGTTAAAAAGTTTTCAAATACTAATGTAACATTTACTCGCTGCTATGAATAAGATCATACTCATTTTAGAAATCTGCTATTCAAAAACTCCTTCACATCACCTCCAGCATAACATCAGGGAATATGTTTTAGAGAGCTAAGACGTATATGCATTCAACCATTTGTAAATTTCAGCTACAAACATTTGTTTGAAAAAGTAAAAACAGTTATCAGTCTGCAAAACAGATTTCTGAAACTTCAAATCAAATAAAATTGCTTATGTTTTTTTGTTCCATCATTCTTGCATTATTTCTCTATAAACGCAAATATCAATGCGTCCAATTTACTTTTATCAAATTACTAATGAAATTTATAAACAATGATTTTTAATTTCGAGAGATTTAAGGGTCGACATTCCTGCACTGAAACTTTCTGTGACATTGTTAATGTGATTCTCGAAAAATGTCATTACATTGACTTATTTATAAATTCAATAAATGCCTTATTTAACGCTCTTTTTTTCATCCTTAGAAAACCCGTGTAGCACTAGAAGATTCTGGATTTTAATGCCTATAGCTCTATGCATCTCAAACGGAGCCCAAAGTACCGTATTCTTAAGAATAGTAAAATATGAAAATAGAAGAATACGGTATCCCTGAAATGATTAGAAACATCATAAAGATATAATGCGGTAAAAAGAATACGATATCGCTGAAATGATTAGAATCATCATAAAACAAGTTTTGGGAAAATAAAACCATTTCAAAATAGTATAATGATCATCATGATACGAATCTAATTTTTTTTTCTAATTTTTTAAACTTTTTACATAAAGGTCATCATAACTAAGCTCAGTCAGTGCATTCATTTCAAAATTGCCTTACTGTTATCTGTTGAATAAAAGAGCATGACTCATTGGTTTAGGGCAGTTTGTTACCTTTCTTAACTGGCTCAGTTAGGGCAAATGGTCATCTTTCTTAGTTATTTATGTAAATGAATTCAATAAATTCCTCATTTAACGCTCTTTTTTCATCCCTGTGTAGCACTAAAAAATTCTGGAATTGCCTATCTACACACTAAAAATGAAATCCTGCTATAGCCTAAAAAACCTACCCGCTTCAGGGTGACATGACTTCGGCTATACGGCCTACCGGTTCTGGGCACCCCTCATTCCGGCCCAAAACGGGCGAGAAATGACGACGCTCCATTAGCTAGGTCCCGGCGCGAAACAGGCACACCCTCTACCCAAAATCCTCACACCCCGAAACAGCCAAATCCCCTACCCAGAGTCATGTCATCCCGTGGCAGGCAGATGAGCTATGGCTCATCTGGGTATACCCAGAAACGGTACTCCCTGAAAATGCCCCAGATTCGAATTGTAGAATGTATTAATTATATAATAACTATAGAGTTATTGTACATAAAACATTTTTACAGTCTTTACACATAAACAGATAATTTATTGTAACGTTCATTTACATTATTATTTATGTAAATTAAAATTAAAAATATTTTAGTACCCAGAATATAAACAATTTTCAAGATAAATTTTTTAATTAAACTGTAAGTAAATGCATTTTATAAATTCATATTCCTTTTAAAAGACTGGTATCACTGTTTATTCTTGCATTCTTTGACAAGACAGTAGGAAAATATGAAAAAGAACAAATATTTCAAGAGTATCTCATTTGAATTTTCTGTTCATTCCTTAAGAAAATATTGAATTTTGAATAATCAGGCATTAATTTGTGGATTACTTACATCTACATTTTCATTAAATATTTTATGATTTCTTAAACATTTATATATTACATAATGTCATTAATAAGTATCTGGACATGCTAGAATGAAAATTTAACTTAATTTTTTTAAAGTAATTTTTCTTAAGCATATTACTTCAACCGAAGATCGAGCCAAATTTTTGCAGCAAATGCAATATGTAATACATGTCATGGAAATAATTTCATTCGCTAGACTGAAAATCTGAAGAATATTTTCTCTGATTTCACATGAATCAGAATAGATGATTCATATCAAAAACAAAATCATATATACATATATACATGTAAGATACCCATTACATCATGTCCTTAAACTATAACCTGAAAGGAAAACTAGCTCATATTTACATGGCTTGAGCTAGACTCAGCCTGAAAGGAATAAAAATTGAATGGAAAAAGAGAAAGGTTGAACTTTTATTTACACTTTAAATCTTCAAAACAATATACATATTGGTCATAAAACATAAAACAAGTAAAATTAAAATACAACCACGTAATATAAAACTTTTCAAACAAAAAACTCCGACAAAATTAAGACTTTATCAGTAATTAAATTTAAGGATGCATGTGGAAATGTATCCTTAAAGTTACTTGTTATAATAAATGCAATAATGTCATTAAAATTCATCAATTTTAATATATTTTTTTAAATTAAAAATACAGTATTCCCAGAAAATGTTTTGTTTTATTCTTGATTTCCTTGCAGATTTATGTTTGATGGGTAAGATATATAAAACAAACATTAATTTACAAAATGAAGGTGTGATTAATTACTTTTATTATTAATATTTATTGTTTATGAATTTAAAATCTGTTTTGTGTAGTTTAAAAGTATTTTAAAAGGTGAATCTCTATTTAATGAATTTTCCATATAACGAACTTTTTTTTGGGATTTAGCGACTTAGTTAAATAGAGGTTCGACTGTACATACACACACACACACACACACACACATATATATATATATATATATATATATATATATATATATATATATATATATATATATATATATATATATACATATATATATATATATATATATATATATATATATACATACATATATATATATACATATATATATATACATACATATACATATATATATACATACATATATATACATATATACATACATACACACATATATATATATACATACACACATATACATACATATATACATATACAGTCGAACCTCCATATATTGAAGTAGCAAAATGCCAGGAAAAAAATTCGATATATAGAATTGATCTTAGTTTTATCATAATTCTCCTAAAAAAATTAAAGCTAATTTTCGTATACGAAACTCCCATTTCTAATTTATATGCAAATCAAATTAAATGGAAGTTAATAACTAAAAAATGAATTAATTTGAAAGATTTATCGAGTACTATATACCTTTATAAAAAATATCCAGACAGTGTTTACACTGATCACAGTTACATAAAAAAAAAAAAAAAAACTGCGAATATCTTGCCGAACAGCCAGTTTTGCTGAAAGTTCATCAAAGAAATGCTCGCATTTATTCAGTCCACTAAAAACTTCACCGGTGACATTTTCAGCGAATTCAAGTTCACGACCTATTGTTTCAAATGCCAAAATTTGCTATAGCATAGAGCTATATATAGGTCTATGCATCTCAAACGGAGCACAAAGTACGGTATTCTTAAGAATAGTAAAATACGGTAGTAAAGAATATGGTAATAGAAGAATATGGTACCCCTGAAATGATTAGAATCATCAATCAAAAAGAAATAATACGGTAATATGAATACGTTATCTCTGAAATGATTAGAATCATCATAAAGAAATAAAATGGTAAAAAGAATACGGTAACCCGGAAATGATTAGAAACATCATAAAGAAATAATACGGAAATAAGTATACGGTATCCCTGAAATGATTAGAATCATCAAACAACAAGTTTGGGGAAAATCAAACTATTTCAAAACAGGATAATGATCATCATGATACAAATAAAAAATATTTTTTTCTACATTTTTCATTTTTTTACATAAAGCTCATAACTAAGTTTAGTCAGTGCGTTAATTTCAAAATTTCCTTACTGTTATCTGTTGAATGAAAAAGCGTGACCCGTTGGTTTAGAGCAGTTGGTCATCTTTCTTAACTGAACTAACCGGAACCTACAACTTAAATCTGAATGTATACCACAAGATTTGAAACCACATAATTTAGTTCCAATAACTACTGCCCTAAGTTGAAGGCTCTGCTAAATGAGGAATTTTGACATTTTGGGCCAAAATAAAAGTTATTTTCAGAAAAGACGTCCCTAATATATTAGTTTGGTGAAAAGTTGAAAAGAAAATAGAAAATTATCGATTATTTTATAGAATGGAAATTTTTTGATCGTCTAGTTTACCACAGAGAAGTTACATCTGAAAATACTTGTAAATAAATAGTTACGATATTTTTATTTAATAAAGCGGGCTATTAATATAATTCCCTGTTTTCATTACGAGACTTGATGCCGACATAATTATAGTTACACCCAGTGGGCGAATCAACATTACGCCACTATTAAAGGCTAGTAAAGAATGCTGAATAGCTCATGGTCAGGGATTTGTCCTGGATTCGAACCTAGCTGCACGCCCTGAAACCTTACATTACTAACCACTTTAAAAAGTGGTTTGCTTTTTTCGATACCTGGAAACGGAAAAACAAGAAGAGATAGAAATATATAATTATGTAATTTTTAAAAAATTTGCTTGTGTTCTTCATAAGCTTCAGATAATGTATGCGAACGTTAGTGTTTTCTTCTGAATCTTATTTCATTATCAATGCAACTTTTTTTAAATTCCAGTACTCTCTCCTCTTTATCTTCATGTTGGTTTTATTCATTTTCTTCTTTTGAACAAGGTAGCTTCACATTAATTATTTCTTGCAATCTACTTTATTAAAACCCATTGAATATTTGTTTTCTTTTGGATTCGAAAACCCAGTCTCTACTACAAGCTCGTTTTCCTTCAACTCCCCAATTTGGCATCTGTTCAACTCCTGGATTGCACACGCTTTGTAAACGTCGCATTGTAAACATGCTGCATTCTGTTCTTCCAAACGGTATCATCGAATTTAATTTAACTGAACCTGTTAATACGGCATTCATCATATCCACCCTTCATTGGTGACTAACGTCTCACATGTTTCCATTAGACGTCAAATAAACGAGTCACTGCACCTTCAAAAGGACAAACAACGAGTATCGACATAGAAACGCGGATGGATGTGAATAGATCCTTTAAACAGCGACGTTTAAAGACATATTCTGCTGGGCCAATCCAGTAGTTACACAGTTTCGCGTTATACGATGTCAAGGCGTAGATGCGATAAGAGAGAAGAGAGTTACTGAAAGGGTTACTTCCTTTCATGCCTTCGAGTGTGATACACTTGATTCATGACACACCCATTGAATTGGCCGATATTGTGATAAGACGGAGCAGTAGCGAGAGGATAAAAGGGAGGGGAAATTAGGGATGACGTTCGCATCTCGCCGTCTTCTCATTTTATCCTATTAAGGATATCCATTTAAACAGGCAGTATGAACTGGATGTAATTGAGAGTAAAATTACGTAAGAATAAGGTAATGCAAAGGGTCAAGCGACTACGATTTGAAACAGTAGAGAGCGGTATATATATATATATATATATATATATATATATATATATATATATATATATATATATATAATCACAGGGTGGTCATAAAAAAAACTTTGCCTATATATGGACCTCTAGAGGCTGTTCCGTTCAACCGATCGAGATGAGATTTCAGATATAGTTAGAGGTATGAGCTCAGGATTCTGTGAACGGCAACAAACTGGCGTTCACGATTACGGTTATAGGTATAGAAACTAGAAATTTTCGAATAGCAATGCACAATTTTTCCCGTCGCAAAATGCCCAGCGTATGCGAAAACCCTAAACAGCGTTGGAACGGTACGTTTATCACAAAAAAACGGACGCGTTATGTACGCACAAAAAATCCGATCTGTGTTGTCATTAGTGATTGGTGTCTTGCCTGTATCAGATGCAAATTTAATCCATGCGCCCCAATCGTGTTTTTGTAGGCCGTCCGCAGAGCTGTTTTTTGTGCATGCTTAACGCGTCCGTTTTCTGTGATACACGTACCGTTCCAATGCTCTACAGGGTTTCGGATGCGCTGAGCATTTTGCGACGGGAGGAAGTAGGAGTTGCCATTCGAAAATTTAGAGTTACTGTACGTACAACCGTAACCGTGAGCGCCACTTTTTCCCGTTACAAAATCCCGAGCTCATACCTCTGAATAACTTTCTCTGAAATTTCATCTCAATTGGATGAAAGGAACTGCCGCTAGAGGTCCCTTTTTCGGCAAAGTTCTTTTATGACCATCCTATATATATATATATATATATATATATATATAAGAAAAAGATGAAAGAGAATACCAGTAATATCACTAAAGCTATTTGCAGCCAGGAACAAATAACATGAAAAGAAAAGTATGAAAGAGGTTTTAGACATTATCTCTTCATCAGCGGTGTCAATACTGTCTAAAAACCAAAGGATTGTTTCCGAAGAGTATGATCTATAAAATAAACACACTCAGACACCGTACAATCCATGAAAAACAGAAGAATTGATTAAATATTGAATTAAGAGCTACTTAACCAAAGAACACCAAGCCTGCGCTAGACAGAGTGGAAGTTAAGAACATGTAACCGCAAGATGACTGACGTCACTAAACTTGCAACCAAGGAGATTATGGATACTCAGTTACTGACTTACTATGGTTACTGTATTTTAGGACTATTAAACCATTATTAATTTAGTTTTTTATTATTATTACTAAGAGTTAATTTTTATTCTTATTTTTATTTTTAATTATGATTTTTATTTAATTTTTTTATTTTTAGTAGTTATTTTTTCTAATTTTACTTATTATTAGGTTTAACATATTAAATGCAACAGAACAAACTATTCATTAAAACTAAAACAACCAATTATGTTTTTGGATAGACTTTCGGGGTAATTATTACGTGTTATCACAGCTTTCAAGTCTAAAATATGCTTATTCCTATTGTCTTTAGAAAATAGACTATTTATACGAACTAACTGATTTACAATAATGTTATTAAAAATAGATTTATGTAAACACGTTAGGTAGTTTTGAAATTTAACAATATTAAAATTATAGTCAGATCTTTTGTCGTATAAGTCAAAAGTAAATTTGCTGTGAGAATTTAATTTAATGTTAATATCTAAAAAGTTTACATTAATATTATCATGGCTACTTTTAATTAGTTCCAGATTAGGAGGGTAAAAATTTAAGTCTATACGGTAATTACTTTTATTAATTACTATTATATCATCTATATACCTAAATATATTGTAATTGCAATTTTCTATATTATTAATTTCAAAATAATATAAGTATAAATTAGCTAGCATACTTAAAGCATTACCACCTTGTGGTACACCTTTGGACTGTAAGTATATACTATTATTATGAATTATGTAATTATGTTTAGTTACTATATCTAGGAGCCTATTGAAACGAGTTAGTTTAACTTCGTTGCCTAAGTATTGAATATTATTTTGTACTAACATTATGATTATTCTATTTAAATCAATTATATCGATATTATTAAATAGATCTTTAAAATCATAAGTTACTATATTTTTACAATTATCTAATGTTTGTAGTTTTCTAATTAGACTAAAGCTATTATCATTTATACCACAAACACCAGATGTTATATTTTTATAGATTAATTTTAGGTAATTTAATAATATTACACTTGCTTTAGTAGCATAAGTGTTGTGACCACAGGTTACTGATCTAAAAGCAATAGGTGTTTTATGAAATTTAGGAACTAAAGTAATATATGGAAAAAGATAATTGTTTGATGATATACCTAGTAGTTTATATTTTGCTATTATTTTCTTAATAATAATACTAGTAGTTTCTTTTAATGGCTGAAAAAGATCACTATTTTCTAGCTGTTTTTTTAAACTTATGGCAAATATATATATATATATATATATATATATATATATATATATATATATATATATATATATATATATATATATATATATATATATATATATATATATATATATTTATTTATTTATGTATTTATTTATTTCCGTGTGTGTGTTTGGTTAAATCCCAAATATGGAGTACTCAACATAGTGAAAATTCGTTGCCCATAGCGGAAAACAAATAACATATCTCTAACCCCAAATACTTTGGATACAATTATTTATAATTTCATCAATAACACACAAGGTCAATATTACATAAAAGAAAGGAAAAGAGACAGAATTTCAAATAGAGAGAAATATGAATATAATATATGCCTGCACAAGTCTACAGGGGAGGGCAGTTATTTTGGCCCGGGGGCCACTTTGTGTAAGCAGAGGTTAGCGGAGGGCCGCACCTTTTAAAATTATTGCACTTATCAGTTAACTTTGAATTTGAGAAAATGTATTAATTGTAAAATAAAAATCAATATGAATTAAATAAAATATTAGCAGTTTTTCTGGATCTCCAGATATTTTTGGGTGTCTTGGCGGGCCACAAAAAAATCTGTAGCTTGCCGCATGTGGCCCGCGAGCCACTATTTACCCACCCCTAGTCTACATGATTACTTATAATGATATATTTTCTTATACTTTACTTGTTATACGACGAGGAACTATTTACTGTAGGAGCGACAAATTTTTTAGGTAATTCTTCTTTCTTTTTCAGAAAAAAATTATTGGCAAACTCTTAAACTGTTAAAACCGCCGGAGCAATTTGACGGTGGTAAAAAATAACGTGTGTTATGAATAACGTTTCATCGATAAACATTACAAATCAATAAACTACTTACTATGTAATCACCTTTATTAACTTCCTCTACCAAAATATAAACAAGTATCTGCAGAGAAGATTCTTTGTCCTTGTCAAACGAAAAAAAAATGCTGAACACTGTCTCACAATACATGTTTCATAACCGACAGTTGCTATTTATATTCCCTGTTATCAAACACGTGTCATGAACAACGAGCTATAAAACAGTAATGAGGTTCATTAAAACCATGAGAACACCTGTTAAATTTGTCCGATCCACCCTTTGTATGTTCATTTTTATAAAAATACCCCGTCTCCTTTTATTACTCCTTATAAGGTCTCTCGAGAAAAAATATTAGTTTGTATTTTTTCTTCTCATTAAATGTTTGAAAATAGTTTTAAAAAGGACTGCGGTCATCATAAGATCTTCCGTTACCTGATATGGATAAATGTAATCGATAAGAATACGTCAGACAATAGGATATTTGGACTATAAGATTCTATAATAATAAGCTCATGAGAGGTTTATTAATAGCTACACACACACGCATATATATATATGTACAAATATTACATTTCAGTAAATTTCATGTTAGGAAAAACTTAATTCATCCTAGAAAACCTTGTTAGATAACAAATTAAACATTCTAGACGATTCCCTTGTAGCCAGAGTATAATTTGTCTTAATCCAAAACTTGTTTTACGGGCTTTTTTTAATCTAAGTGCTAAAACAACGACAACAAAAAACTCATTTAACGCAGTGACAGATTACAACTAAACAATTACTTAAATTAAGAGATCTCACGAGATTTTTCTAACTTATTAGCACCTCACATGCTATTTGAGAAAGAAAATATCGATTCCGAATTTGTGTTAATTTGTTCGTCGACTCTGACAATTAAAACTACGAAAATATATGTCAGAATTTATTTATCACAGGTTTTAAAGTTTGCTGGACCATACTGTCAGCGTATGACCCAGTGGACATCTCCCGAAGGTACAGGAAACACAGTATGATGCTTAAGGTTGTGTTACAAAGTTGTCAGTTGCAGTTGTGGTAATTTAAAGAATAAATCTATGCATGTGTCATGTTCATACTTCTCTGGATTGGGTCTGGTTGAATCATGACCTACTCCTTTAAATAAACACGGTTTTAATAATTTTTTAATTACATTTGGTAAAAAAGGACAGATGTATTTAAAATATCCCAAATTAAAAGTGCGGATCATTGTAAACAGTTTCTGTTTCAGATTTGTTACTGTAAAATCTATATATACAAGCAGGATCCGTAGAACTGTTACTCTTATTATTGTTACTTTTTTAAATGTCCTATTGGTATGAATGATAATTATTAGTGTCTAAATATTTACACCTCTACAATATCCTCTTACAGTCTTCTGAGTATTGCGATTATAGAATACAGCTGTGGCCCCAGGTTTCCCAATGGTAGCGCATCGGATTTTGGTGCTGAGGCTGCTCGGATCAAATCCCGACAATCGCCATTATATACCTCTGTGTCCATGCCGGATATGGGCATCCGTATTATATCCCTATTATATCCGTATTATATCCGTAGACCGGAAAGGTCCCTCTATCAGATCAGATATGGTGGGAGAGGATACGATCTACCCAGATATCACCCCCGAGGGTGATCCGTGAATATTTTGTGGCACCTGGCTAAATCTGACTCCGACACTTGTGCCATTATATACCGGAACCGCACTACTTCATCAAACGCCTATACGGACCTGGTCTGGAAAAGTACTGGAAACACAAAAAATACTGGAAGTTATCAAGATAACGATAACAATGGAAGAGAAATCTCTACTGCGATGTCATCGGTGAGCAAAGATTTGTATTACTGGGAAGTACGAGAATCAACTATCACTCAGCACTAATACAGAGGCTTTTCGCACATTTTTTAGACGATTTTGGTAAGCGGTAATAAAAAATCGTTCGCTGCAAAAGAAATAATTGCAATTGTACTATGTTTTTAAAAGTCAAAATTATCGTCTACGGCTTGAAAGTTTTGTTTTTATTCAAAATGGCGTTTTTAACAAAGCAGTGGTTCGAAGGCAACATTTTTGCTCTTTCCGAAGAGAAATATGCATACTCCGTTATCCAAAAACGATGTGAGAGTCATGGTTTTGTGATATCTAAAGCGTCGATAGGTAATATCGTCAACAAGAAAGGAAAGAAACGCCAAATTGGAGCCTCAAGTGGGACAAAAATTCCAAACAAGTATCCAAGGAAAAAACGGACATCTTCGACTATTGCAAAGGTACGTTGTTTAATATTAAAAGAAAATCCCCCTAGTCAAAGGACAGTTGCAAAATCATTAAAATGCTCGGTGTCCACTGTAAACAAAATGATAAACGTTGATTTAAATCTTAAGAAAGTGAAAAAACGCAATGTGCATCGTCTTCTTCCAAATCATATCGCTGAACGCAGGACACGCTGCAGAATTCTATATGAGAAACACTTATCCAAAGAAAAATGGAAAACAATTGTCACAATAGATGAATCATGGGTGTATTTAAATGATTGCAACAAAAAAAGAGCCATTTATTATCATAAAAAGGGAGAAAAAAATTTAAGTACATGGTTCAAAGAATCGAAAGAAAGTTTTTCTAAGGGATTCATGATTGTTGCTGGTTTTTCTTATAATGGCAAGTTAAAAATAAAGAGAGTGGAAAAAAATGTCAAGATTAACTCCAAATACTATCAGGAACATACTTTATCGCCAATTTTTCTGAATGTAATACCATCACTTTACACACAGTGCCATCAATCTGTGAGACTCCATCAGGACAAAGTTAGCAGTCACACATCAAAATCAACTGTAAATTTCCTAAAAGAATTGGAACAAACCTGGTATCAAGGCCATACCCTTCACTCATATCCCTACTAAATCTCTCGATGTATCACCTATGGATTTTTGTGCTTTTGGACTTTTAAAATCTGCATTATCCAAACGTCGTCCCAAAACCCTTAGAGGACTCTGGAAAGTTGTTCAGGAAGAATGGGATAGAATACCTCTTCTGACACTTCAAAAGGCATTATTATCCTGGAAATTGCGGTGTCGAAAGATAGTTTAGAATACTGGATGTCAAATAGAACATTTAAAACACAAGAATTTTATGTAATTTAGTTTTGTGAATACAATATACATCTTCTAAAAATGTGTGAACAGCCTCTGTATAGTCAATGTAGAATTAGGTCTTGTGGAACTGATGAGAGAAATATCAGATTTGAGTGACTTCAAATTCGAGTCGTGTCGAGTGATTCGAGTCATTTGTTAATAGGCTATTTGTTCATCGGTGAACATTACTGGGAAGTACGAGTACATTACTGGGAAGTATTACTGGGAAGTATGAGAATCAACTATCACGCAGCAGTAATATAGTCGATGTAGAATTAGGTCTTGTGGAACTGATGAGCAAAATATCGGAGTCGTGTGACTTCGAATTCGTGTTCGAGTGATTCGAGTTCTTTATTAATAACTTGAGAAAGATATGATAACTGGTACAAAGTCTTTACTTAACTTCATCGAAATATGAACATGTAATTACGAAAAAGATTTATTGTCCTAATCATGCGAAAAAACTTCTAAACACTTAAAATAGAAGAAATTATCAGTGTATCGTGAAACATGATATCAAATCTTGTAGCATAGTACACAATGAGCAAGCTTTTGCCTATAAACGCAAAAAGACTGTGCATCACATGAAAATGTCAGCGAGAGATATACGGAACCTGGGATGGATTTTACAACATAATGGTAATAATATATAACAACAAATCACAGAAAAGGGGAATATGAGTCGCAATGATGCTGTTTCAGTAATAGGAGTTTGTCGGTAGCTGCATAAAGGTAATACGAACGATCAGCGATAAATAGAACTTCGCTTTTATTACTACCATTGGTAGGATATACGCGAACGTATTCCAAAGCATACAGTCCACACTGCTTGGTGCCCGGCATCAAGCATGGCGGTGGCTCTCTGATGCTTTAAAAGTGCAGTTTCAAACCCGTATCACACTGAAGAATTTGGTGAAACTTTAAGCTTTTCGTCAAGCATTTCTCCTCGCGGAGTGTCTGTGAAGGGTTGCTGGAGTTTGACAAACGGATTCGCAAACCGAAGCGGACGGGTTACCGTACCAATCCTGTTATCGACCATTAGGCTTTAGGCATAGCATACAAATTTCTTAGCGCATGTATTACGAATCGATTGCTCACTCGGACATAACCTATTCAAATCATGGCTCCATCCAATTTTATGAGCATATCATCTAAAAAAAAACGATATGTGCTAAAATAATTTGCCTTACAGCAGCATTAATTGCAAGAAGAAAAAAATCTGAAAGAAAAATTTGGACAAGGGAATGGTTAAAAAAAAGAAATAAACTAGGATGTTATGAGAATTTGATGAGGGAACTGGCACTTCAGGTAAGATATTTTCTTTCAAATTTTGCTAGAATTAATAAATTATTATAGAAATAATATTTATAGAATTATTATGCAGAATATTTGACCCTTCTTTAAGTCCCCTAAAAGAGGATTATTTCTTTTTCCCCCAACTGTTTGGTTTTAGTGAAATGTTTGAAAAGGTTGCTGTAATATCTTGCTCATAGAAATTTTCTATACATGAAATACAATTATGAAAAATTAAACATATCTTATTTTTTTAATACTAGGATACTGAAGGCTATAGAAGGTGGATTAGGATGGATACAGCATCTTTTGAGTATTTGCTTGAAAAAGTATTACCTTTGATACAAAAAAGAAATACACAAATGAGACACAGTATTCCTCCTGGTGAACGTTTGGCACTCACTCTCAGATATTTAGCTACAGGTAAAGATATAGACTTTTTATAAACATTGCTTTTTTTAAAATCTTAATATTGATATTAAAGACTAGTACAAGATTATCATTATCATGATTTAATGAATATGATGGGCAGGACTGTAGAATATAAACACAGTCGCATACAATAAAGTATAAGTAGGATTAATTATTTTAGGTAGTATAAATATGGTCGATACTAACATACACATGTACTTTTACATATTCTAGTGTATTTCGGTTTTAATACTTTGATTTATATAATATATATTATGGCAATCTATTTTAATCAAATTTGTTGCTGATTGATAATTACCCCAGAAGTGACCAAGTTGGTCACACAAAATCTATAATCATGAAATTGACAAATGTATTTGCATTAAAATAAACATTTTATTATGTGGGTGCTTACTGTGCAAAAATTGAAAATATTATATTTGATAGTTAATTAATATAATATAGTAGACTCTCTTTAATTCGCAAGCACCTATAATCCACACATCATAACAGATGTAAACATTGAAATTTGATGTTAAATTGCAATGCCAATCATTGACAATTCAATAGCTAGCATGTAAAAATATATATTGTGACATTTTTTTTAAAAATCATTAATTGTATATTTAAATAAATTCAAATAAAATCATTGTACAATATTTATTATAATATTTCTGTTATTTTAATTTGTCATTAATTGTATAAAAAAAACTGTTGATTGGTTTTACTTACAATTTTCAAAACATAAACAATAGAATGACCTATAATCCACACTAGCATTGGTCCCAAGCTGTGTCGATTACAGAGAGCCTACTGTAATTAGATGTTAGATTTGGCATGTTAGGCACATTAGAAACTGATGTTTTATTATGTTTTCTGTACTATTCTGTTTTGAACAAAATTACTATGACAGATCTTTAGATGAAAAAATGCACCTATGGATCATTAAAAGAGAATTGCTAAAATGTTTTTCTTTTAAGCATTACCTGTGTCTGATTCTTTACTGACAGTATTTATCTTTATTTTTCAGGTGAAACGTGGCAATCATTAAGTTTTCACTTTCGCATTGCTCAAAACACCATTTCTGGAATCTTGCCACTAGTATGCAAGGCAATTTTCATTGAATGCAAGGCTGACTTCAATAGAATGTGGAACCTGTTCCATGGCAAGAGCAAATGTGCAATTTACATTGAATTTAATTTTTAATAAATGTACCTTGTTCAAAGTTAAGATTGAAAATTTTTTTGTTCTGTATAACTTGTAAATAATAACTACACTGGTTTCAATTATGAAAACAGCATACGAAAACTTAGTCTCAAAAGAGGGGTTAGAACGACCATTATTATTTTATGTTAGAACATAACTTTGCCAAGTACCAAAATAATTTGATTTCTTTTTTCTGTTCCCATATAAAATGGGTTACCCATATGGATCTGATCTTTTGTGGTACAAATGGAAAGATTAGTTTCTAGCAACATTCTTAGCACAAAAAAGTGTGAAATAAAAAAAAATTCAGATAAATTACATTCAGATTTTAGTACAGCTCATATTCAAAATATTAGAATAATTACATTACATAAAATACTAACACAATATTAAAAAAATGGACATCTACGAAAAGGTTAACTCTCAGATATATCAATAAATTTTGGAATAGTATCATAAATAAATAAATGGAAAATAATTTCTTATTACTTTTTCTCAGTTATTATAATTTTTTGAATCTGAGCTGTATGCTACTGCTATATATTTTTCAAATGCCAAAATACCTATAAATACCAGTTATATGCAACACACCAGCTATTTGTAAAATTAAATTATGGTCAATGAAATCAATGAAATGAAACAAGTAAAAAATTTATTTAAAAAATTATTTATTATTATTAAAAAATTATTTATTATTCAAGTCTGCCATGCAATATTTATTGATAACACCTTGGATTTCAACTCTTGCCTTTTCTTTTAAGTTTACATCTTTTAAACTTTTAAATGTACATCTCAGATAATTAAAAAAGGCATCATCGACATTGTCTTTATCCTCATTTATAGATGCCATTAATTTCTTGACTTGCTCCAACGTGCTGAATATTTGCTTATCCACACTTTCCCCCCTTTTTTTAGGGGGAATTAATGAAGTTTCCATCACTTTCCTTTTATTGGTCTGGGGGCTATTCATTACTGTATTTTCATTGACTGCAGTAACCGATTCTTGGGTAAATTCCCCAAATTCACTTTCTGTATCCTGTAAAAAATAGACATTAAAATGGAATATTGAAATGTAATAATAAATTAAAAAATGAGAGCTGTGATCAGGGTTCCAAAATATTGAAAATATCCGATATTTTGATATATATCCAATATTTTCAAAATTGTCAACTTATTGCTGATGATAAATATTTACAGATTTAATACAACTTAAACACCAATACATATTACACATTATATATAAACTAATATAAAACATTATTCTAATATAAAATAGTACTTAATTTTATATATATAATTATAAATAAAATTTTTTTTTCTTCTTTTTTTTAAAGCACTCGTAACAAAATTTTAAGTTAAACATTTTTCTCTTTCAAAACACAAATTATAAAACTCTCAAATTTTAAGAATGTTTTATTTCTTTAACAAAACTTTAAACACAAAATGAAATTTATTTATTTTTGTTCAAAAATTTAAACAAAAATGTAAGTGTTATTATTGTTGTTATTCAGTTGCATGTAAACTGAATGTTTACTATCATAAGTGATCCATAAGTTCGTAAATTTAGCTTACCATAAATACTAGTGTCAGTACAGTAAATCAATGCAACCACAATACTTAAAATCTTAGCATTAAAAATATCTCTTGCATTATTGAACAATAATGATAAAGCAGGGTAGACTATTAATGGCTTTCAATACAATTAACTTTGTTAAATAAGAAGTTATTACTACATGATTAAAAATTCTGATTGATTGTTTTCCGAATACAGAAAAAAAAAATTGTAACTTGTTTCAGTGCAATATGCTATGCACGAAGATTATTTCTGTTGACAAACATTGGCGAAGTTTGGCGATAAAAATGACAATTGATATGAATCCATATCAATGATCCGAAAAGTTCCGAAAGATCCACAATTAAATAGAATTATTTTGAAATTATATCAAACGTGGCAATACTATAAATAATTATTAAGTTGTTACGGATAAGAAATGTATAAAAGACATGCAAAATCTTACTTACCGCTAGTAAAAGAAGATTGGTAATGAGGCCATTTCTCACTCATTATCTCCCCTATCTCTTTACAAGTCAACCGCTTTAACGTCCTTTTCTTGTAATAGTAATGACTGTGGTTCCACAGATTTCACGAATTGTAACTTCGTCGATGAAATAATTTAAAATTTCTTCTTTAGTCCACGGATCCGTGTTGGCGGCCATATTTTATTCCTTGCTCGATCGCGAGTCACGTGAGCCAAAAACCTGCCCTGCTATTGGACAATTATGTGCAACACAAGCTTTTCGTGAAACTTTTCCCATGTAGAATGGGAAAAGTTGCAGTTAAAGATTCATAGAAAAACACTCTATCACACAGTATTTTAGTGCAACAGTTGCAGGTAAAACAGGTTTAGTGAAACAGTTGCGCTAAAAGCTTGTGCTAAATCTTTAGTGTGATACGGGCATTAAGCTGCTGTTTCTTGGCATTCCTTGGGACCATTATTTGTTCTTCAGCATACTGGGATATTGGAAGTATATGAAACTTCTCCAGTGGACCTAATGCATCCTATGAGGCATTAGGTTATTTGTTAATGACCGCCTGTGTTTCTAAGACAATAACACTCTTATGTCTTTTGCGAGACGTGTCAACATATAGAATTTCAGGAGGAGGTGCATCATCTCTCCTGGGCACCCCAATCAACTGAATATAAAGTTGTTGAATATTAGAGAGAAAGTTTACATTACGTCCACCCCCAACAGAATTATTGGAACAGAACATATGTTGCAGAATGAATGATTTTTTATTTCAAAATCTTACGCAGAAATTTTATATCACTCTATACCACGTAGAAAAGGGCTTTTCAACTCAAATATAGGCATAGAGTTCATTAATATAAATCTCTGCAGAAATGGTTAGTTTCTCCATTATTTTGATAACACTACGAAACTTTGCGAACTACAGACATTTGACATTCTCATATATTAGTAGCCGTACAAAAGTTCTGACTGTTGAGACTCCAATTTCCCCAATTACATTTAAAACAAAAATTAAATAACGTGGTGTGTATATGGCAACCAGCAATTCTGTTTAAAATGTTAAGGAAGGCAATAAATACCATAAATGGAGAAGTTGAATCTAGTAATTATAAAATGTAGGAAAAAATTCTTTGCTGCAGTCAGTGATTTTTATATGTTTGTAGTGTACGGGATTTTTTTTTCTTTATGCTGTAGGGTCGAAAATAGCTATCACCGTTTTAGAGCTTTCTGTCGGTTGAAAGTGGAATTTCTTTTGGACATTTCGCAATGTTGATACTCTAGGAAAAGTAGCTGATGGTGAGTTTTCAGTTTTTTTATATATCATATCCAAAGTTTACTAGTTGTGGAACGCCTCCCCGTTTCTGCGTTTTATAATCCCTCAAAATGTGTACACGGGTTGAAACTCTTCAAATTCGATTAACTTCGATTATTAGAGATCTCCATCGTTACCGGGGCTTCGTTTTCCACTCATTGATCCCATTTTATTTCCAATAAGATAATATCTCATATACATATGTAATACTCTTAATCCAGCCTTTGATGCTGATTTAGCTTGCGATTCGTTAAGCTGCACTTCTACTGACGACACATAATCCAATTTATGTTCGCATCGATGAATTGGAGCTTGTGTATGAAGATATTTATTTTTTCGGGGTTTAACAAACTAGCCACAAACTATGTTTATAAGGAAAACTGAGAAATCTGGGAATTTTAACCGAGAAAAAGTACTGTTTGATTTAACATACTTTCTTCAGGCTTATTTCAACATCAAATTTCTAAAATAATAAAATTAAAGTGTCTGTTTAAACCTTAATGAATTCGAAGTGAAGTGAAATACTCTATCATTTCAATGAATTCGAAGTGAAGTGAAATATTCTATCCTTTAAGTGAATTTGAAGTGAAGTGAAAAATTTTGTCCTTTGAATGATTTAAAAGTAAGGTGAGTTCTAATCTAACATGCTCGTTTTTCCAATGGTGCTAGGCAGGCCCCAACCAAGATGATGCCAAGATACGGAAGTAGAGGGCCATTAGCACCAAGAACTTCCGCCACAAAACTTTTATCCTGTGTGCTTCTGTGTGAATTCTGATCATATGCTGTGTTTGTGTAAAGTACATCTGGTGTGGCTCTTTATAATGTGATTAATAAAGACAATATACTTTCAAAATGGACTTCATTTGCGTGTTTGATTCAATTCCTACAGTCCACTGAGGGTAAAATAGGTACTGTGTCTTTAAGTTTAAATATAGAAGTTTTCCTTTAACCTTCTAGGAACATCTACTAAATTTAAACTTAAAAACCCTACATAACTTTAACTAAATATTCATTTGAATGAATTACCGTAGAGGTAGAGATAATCAAGAGAAAATGAATTTTAATTCATATAAAATTATTATTGACGTTTTTTTGCGTCTTTCTTAATTCATTACTTGAAATGTAAGCTGGCAAGAAGTAATTAAATACTTTTTAATAGGATTAAATTATAATTTTTGGAGAGGACAAAAAACTGAACTTACAGTGCTTTAAGTCCATGCCATTCTTTATATATATTAAAACTAGCTGAAAACCCGCGATTCGCTACGGAGTACATTCAAATTAAATACAACGGTCAACGTATGCAATTTATGCCAAAAAATAAATATATATATTTATAATAAATGCGATGATCAATGTATACAATTGATGTAAAATATATATCTATCTATATATATATATTTATAAAAAAATCGTAAGGGGTATGCATTTTATTTGGATAATATCCAATCGTCTGCTGCATTAGAAAGGGGAAAAAATTTTTTTTTTGTCTATTTAGTTGTTACGCACGTGACGATAAATTTATTGAAAGTACCAGAAAAGAAATCACGTGATCAGCATTTAATAAATTAAATTCTAAAAATTAATCTTTAAAAATTCACCAAAAATCAGGAAATGGAGGTAAAAATTCGAAAAAAATTTCATTTTGAAGGAATTTTTATGATCTTTCTCGTGATATAAATTTTATAACCTTCAATGTATTATTTTAAATGCAAACGTAAAAAAAGTTTAAAAAACAGCTTAAAAATTTAATTTAAAAAAATCTAAGAAGAATTTTTGAAAAAGCTTTCTTAGTGCACCCCTACACTATTAGAAGAATCGCCATGCAAAATTTCAGCCCTTTAGGTCCAGCGGTTTGGTCTGTGCGTTGTATGTCAGTCAGTCAGTGAATGAATGAGTCAGTCAGTTACGGAACTGTTTTATATATATAGATTAATAAAATTTGTTTAATTATTTCATTTTTCCATTACGTTACTCAAAATAATATTAACGTCTACCCAGCTTTACACATAAAAGTTCCCGAATACGATCCATTCGCCAAAGAAATATTAGTTCCTAATATTTACGTTGTTAAATTTAAATTTTAGTCTATTATTATCAACTAGTAAATAAGAAAAAAATTATAGTTTACTTATAAAAAGATTTTCGCCTTTTGAAAATATTTAAGGGGAATACAAAATGCGTAATGAAAAATATTTATAATTTACTATTTTTACATCAATTGTAGTACTTATTTTAAATAGTGGGAAGTGATGCATTTACTGCGCCTTAAGTTTTATAGATTGCTCGGTAATGTCTTCGCAACTGAATGTTTTAACTACATATGTTACTAAACATTCAAAACAAATTATTTAAAGACATGATAATTAAGGAATTGCGTAAATAGTTTTCAGCATACTTAAACATAAAAAAGTGCTGCTAACCAGTGTCACTGATGCGGAAATGTAATAATCATAATAAATATAAAATTGATGATAGTAAGAAGAACAGTTTTTGCATTTAGATAATGTTAAATCAATATGGGATATATTGATTTCAGCTTATCAGTTCAATCACGAGACCTAGTATGCTTTATACAAGTATTAATGAGGACCAAGTTAGAAAATTGTCGTTGATATTTGGTACCTTATGTGTGATGTGTACATACAGTATTGGATTCGCTAAACCTCAATGTTAACATATGGAGGAAATTTCATCCAAGGATTACCAACTTGGATTTAAAGATTATTTTTTTAATTGTACTCCATATCAGAGAAAGATATTTTGCATGTTGGGGCATTTTCATTTTTAAAAAAAATGCCATTCAAATTTTTAAATTTAAATTATTCGAGGGAAAAAATCTGGTATTGTGAGTTTTAAACGCTCATAAATTCATTTGGTGGACAAGATTTATGAAATTAATACTGTTGCAAAGTGCAGAAAAATTCAAGCTATTTGAAAGTACCATTTTTATTGGATTATCAGCATTTATGTAGATGTAAATAGTAGACAAATTTTCTCCATAGGTTAACACTGAGGGGAGCGAATCCAATAGGGTTAGTACACAGCAGCCTGAAGCGCATGTTTAATGCGTTTACGAGGGGAACTACTTGTAAGTCCGAAGCTTCTAAAGAGTTACGTCAATTTCTATAGTCTATAAGCCAAAAATAAGGATAGAAAAGGGGAGAAAAGCCCTCTCGCTTTAGGAGTCACCAGGGTTTATCACTGATTCAAAGAAACCTTTTAACAAAAAAGTTTTAATTGAAACAAATCATAAACTTTCGTAAAGCAAAGATACATATTTCTTAAGATATCCGACATTTTAGCGTTTGAGCAAATAATTAACACATGGCATAACGCAATATTTCTTTCTTAAATATTATTTCCTAAACAAATATTAGTTTCCTAAATAAATATTAGCCTTTTACTCAATGAGATTTAGTTTGTAACTGAATTGCTAAAATAATACCAGAGAATTTTTTCAGGAACAACACAGCAAAGAGTAAGGGGGGTAGAACTGAATGTGATAAAAGTCAGTTTTTGTCGGACGTCCTATAAGGCCATTTTCCTTAAGATGCTAATAAGGTAACTATTGAATAGTTCTCAAAGTATAACGTTAGTAGAGCTTTTTCAAATATACTTTACATGGTCAATTGCTGATTTAAAATGAAACTACCATTTGATGGGGATTATTTAACATCTTAAAATTTGCAGGGAAGCATTCTTAAAGAAAAATTGCTTAATAAAACTAGTAAAAATAACATTTTTCCTTTGAAGATGTGCCATTTCAATATGATATATAAATATATGTAAAAGAATATAAACAGGGTGATTTTTTTTAAACTGACACTACTCAAAGCCATCTGTAGTGCGATCTGTCAGCCGGAAGTCCACCAAAATTGATAGAGGGACTAAGGACGACATGGGAAAGAGTTTCCGTGAAAAAAAAAATAGTTCCAAAAGTCGCCGATAGGGGAATATGGCGCTGTTGTTGGAACACCCAAGAAATTGCATAAAATGCAAGTAAAACATCAAAATACAAATTCATGACTACGTAGTCTATGAATTTGTATTTTGATGATTTGAATAGTCTACAGCAGCGCCAGTATTTTGGGCTATAAAGTGCAGAATCTGTTGCACCTTCGCTTTATAGAAGAAAGGGTCATCAGTCGATTCTTTCCACTTGCATGGCCACCTCGCTCGCCGGACCTAACCCATGTGACATTTTCCTGTGGGGTTATTTAAAGTTTTTTTCACGGAAACTCTTTCCCATGTCGTCCTTACTCCCTCTATCAATTTTGGTAAAATCCCGACCGATAGATCGCGCTATAGATGACTCTGAGTAGTGTCAGTTTAAAAAAAAATCACCCTGTATATATATATATATATATATATATATATATATATATATATATACAAAAAAAATGACACATTTCACAAAAACATTCCTTCAAAAGAAAAAAAACAAGATATTTTCGATTCTGTTAATTCAAATATATTCAGCTTTTGCTTTAAACAGCAGAATTTATTTGCAAATACACACAGAAATACGGCAACATATGTTTCCTTTCCTTATACGATTCGTTAGAACAATGGCATGATTAGTCCAATCGATTCGTGCATTCCTGTAAAAAGCACCTCTTTTCTTCTTCACGAAGCCGTGTTTTCCAAAAGATACTTTCATTTTTTAGCTACTACAAGCCATGTTCTACTGAATTCGGAATAGTAAATACGGAAACAGATATGGGTTTGCTTTCTGTTAATTAAGTTTTGAACGGCGGTGTGATTCAACGAGGTTTGTTGATCCCAACAATGTAATTAAGTTAGATACTTTGGATGTATTTAAACAAGGTCTGGAAAAGTTTATTTGCCCTGTCTCGCCTTTCATTGTATTTTGTAGTTATTTGAACGATATCGGAACGATAGGGATATTATAGTTTACTGTTTCAGGAATGATATTCTTTTATATCATTTGCCCCAAATAAGTTAGTTATCTGTAAATATATATGAGAATTTATATTATTACTGAATTTCTGTGCGTGTCTACTAAACGAGAATGCAAATTCGATTTCATATATTTATATGTGTCTTACAAGTGTATTTGGGGAAAACATGACACTACATGGACGTTGGGATCTGTGGGGAAAACAGTAGGTGTCTCGTAACCAAATCGTCTTGATAACCAAGACAACTAGTAGTGTTTAAAGAAAAAAAATTACTATTTATAGATTGTGAGGCAGTTTAAAAGCATTTTTACATGTATAAAAGAAATATCGTTTGAACATTTTTTAGCTGTATATTTCGTAAAAATATGGGATAGACGTAATACAAAGTAATTTCGTCAGATTTTGAGACAGGAATTTCAAACATATTAATAAACATTTGTTCTCAAATTACTTTCATATTGGAATTACAAGAAGACGCAATACGCCTACTGAACACATGATTTTTGCTTTTCTATAGGTAAATAAGGGCTTGTTCACGTAGAATCCGTCAACATCAGCGTAAATTTTTTTAACCAATCATATGCCAATCATGGACCCATTTCACCAATCAGCCCCAACAGAATCTTTAACGCGGACGCTGACGGATTCTACGTGAACCGCCCCTAACTCCCCTTTAGCGAACCACTGAAATCATTTCGCGTGGGCTTTCGATGGATACATATCACAGCAGTCGTGCAACAGTAATAGCCAATGACACTCATCTAAAAGCCAGTTAGTAGTTAAAGTCGTAACCAATCTAAACTTTATGAACGTTATTTGAAAAATCGTTATTTTGAATGAGAAAAGACAACCATTAGGACTCTTAACAACCCATACATTATCATACATATACGGAATTTTGAAAATAGAAGGAAAGGCTCTAAGGGTGTGTCATCCATACTATGAAGGTGTTCATTAGTCTTACTAGATATACGATGAAGATAAATGGAGTTTTACAGACTCATATATACAGGAATCGAAGTCATTCATCATTCGCCTTTCAATATCGAGCATTAGCTGGAGAAAATATTTCCTTAGGAATGTGATTTTATATCAGACATGTGAAGAGAGATTTTCAGGCCTGTTCTTGCATCGAGCTTATAAGCGTCTGTGAGAAATCGTCTATATAATCGTCTATGAGAAATCGTCAATATAAATCAACAAAAAGAGAGATAAAGGAACAGTGAACATGCGTTCAAAATTTTTCATTTTAAAAGGATGCATTTCAAATTCCTTGCGAGTATCCTACAGGTAATTTTTACAGCATTCTTTTATTATATTTCCATTAAAGTGTTTGCAGCAATTTTGATTAAAAGTAAAATCTCTGAAAATATTGTCCCTGGAGAAAATAATTTAATAATCCCTGAAAAAATATTTTCCCCTTTAAATTGATCGCAAATTATGTACTTAAAATTTTTATAAATACTGTTGACAAGTTATTTTAAAACTTTTCTTACGTTTAAAAGTATTTAAAAATGCAAAAATGACTATTGGTTCATTATATATATAAAAAACTAAACAAGCTTCAAATTTTTAGTTTAAAGACTTTTGACAACAAAATTATAAGCTATTTAAATATCTATTGTTAGCCTTATTTATCTTTATATAGACACAATAAGAAGGGAAAAATCGTTAAAAATGAAATTTAAATTTAAAAAAAGATTAAATTTTGATTCCGGTACTCAGGAATTCTATTTTCTCTAGCAACTGTGCAAATGTTTGAAGTGAGTCTAATATCACCTGAATTCAGGAACATAAAGAAAAAAAAAACCAAAGTAAAACACAAAGAGTACATTTTTGGAAAAATGGCGTCAAATTTCAGAATTTAGCCAAAAAAGGCAGCAAATGAAAACACTTCAGCACCGATACTGTAATCTTTGTCGCCAAATTTATCTGTGACTAAAATAACCAAGGTAAACATGGGCAATGCTGGTAAAAATTTGAGAATGATTTATTTTGAGATTCGGGGGCGTATCCAGTATTTTAGGAGCATCAATCCTAGGATAAGTTTGATAATTCCTACCTTCATTTAAAATTATGTTTTAATGTTAAGCTTTAACTATCTGCATAATAATGGTTAACGTTTCAAAATTTCGTTAGTTTACTTTTTAACTATTCATTCTACCATCGAGGATTTAGTTACTCAAACTGAATTGTAATAAATCAGATTTCTAGTGAAGTATTTGTTTCACTCCTACATATGAACATTAACATATAACTTAGGTAGTATTGTACGAAGGAGAAAAACAATTTACTTAACAATTAATGTAGCACATGAATTCGTTTCGTTACATTTAGCGTAGATTAAAAGTAGTAGAAAACTTGAATACTTAAAATTACAGTCAAAGAATACTTAACTTAACTCAATAAACTGAACATCAGTGTAGAGAAGGAGCCAAAACAGATTATATTTTTCTAAAGTAATGAAATGTAATTAAATTAGGGAAATTATTTTAAATTAATGGAATGTTTAAATTGGATGTTTTTAATGATTTTAAAAAATTGAATTTTTTTAATTAAATGAAATGTTTAAGTTGATGAAATGTTTTTAAATTAAGAAATTCATTTCGTAATCTTTAGTGTAGATTTTTAATGTTTTTAATTAAACTGAATGTTTTTTAATTTAAATGAAATGTTTAAATTAATGAAATGTTTTTACATTAATGAATTCGTTTTGTTACTTTTAGCTACATTTAGCGTAGATTAAAAGCAGCAGAAAGCTAGAATACTTAAAATTACAGTCAAAGAATATTTAACTTAATAAATTAAACATCAGTTTAAAGAAGAAGCAAAAATATATTATTTTTTTTTAAATTAATGAAACGTACAATTACTTAACAGAGGAAATAAACCGTACAAGTGCATGTATTATATAAATTAAAATAATTAATTTTTTAAAAAAAATCTTACTTTTGTAACTCTACTATCAATTTTTGTTAACTTTTTTCAATAAACTACATTTAATCTTCTGTTCGATAATTGATTTTTTTTTCCGTTTAAAAAAATGTAAAAATTTTTGATTTTTTTTAACTACATTTATAATTTCCATTCCCCTCCTCATCTATTATGTAAAAAGTGTTATATCAATTTTTTCAAAGCGAAGACCATTAAAACGTAAATGCACGCGAGGGAATAAAAAGGGATGACTCCACGCATGTATATAAAAGAATGAAACAAAAAGAAGGATCTTTCTCGAAGCCTTTTAACAAATGATGTTCGAGTAATCCGATAAGTAAAGAAGAATTTTTATTTTGCATCAGAAAGAAAAAAAAAATGTAAACAGCGATCAAAATAAATGAAATCAAACCAATCATTTTTCTCTTTTCAAACAAGAGAGAAAATGTTTAAAATTTTCGAAAAACAACAACATGGAGTTTATTTCTATGGACAAATACATTAGAATGATAAAAAGATTATTTATCTAGTATATCTCCTGTTTCAAAACTAAAATTTTACTTTCTTTAAAAATCATTTAATCTCAACATAGTTCTTCTCCTCTGAAAATCCGAAAAGGTAAATATCATACAAACGTGTCATATATATATATATATGTATATATATAATATATAAAAATGAATGTTTATCTATAATCGTATAGAAATCCACAGTTTCGGAGCAACGATCGTGAAATTTTACATACAGGCGTCTTTAAACAGCCGAGGGTCTGAAGAACTTCAAAAATCGAAATTAATTACCGTTGATTTTTAATTAATAAAAAAACAACAATTTTGAAACTAAATGTAAGCTGTTACACTTTGTGGAATCACCCCTCTGAATATGGCGTCCACGTTAGGGTTAGCAGGCAAACAGCGAGATAAAAATATAAAAAAAGATAAAAATAAATAAAATCAAAAAGTTTCGAGTCTTATATTAAACCAGAATAATAAATGAAAATAATAATCTTTCAAGTCAGATTTTATACTTTAAAATAAATCGGATCCAACGGCATATTGACACTCTCACACGCGATGGAAAATTCGAATCAACCACGCTAAGTGTCACGAGATCTTTTTTAATCGCTACTGCAATCCCCCTCGCTTATGTCTTTGTGTCTATTGAAGAGTTAAAGACAAAGCTTCTATCCTGCTAACTTATTTCTGACTGAAAACTCCTCTCACTCCATAAATACATGTATATTCACCAACCCATAGGAACTTTCCAGTAATCTTAGTACGAATATTTTTCTATTTACTCAATAAAGCAGCATGTCATCGTGGCGCATTCGGTAAAATCGTTCATTTCGTACGCTCCACGACCCGGGTTCGAATACGTACAAATTTTACTAAACCTGTATTTTCAGCTTTTTTATGGAGGCTTTTTTATTTCATTTTTAAAATTATTATTATTATTATTTTTATTTATTATTTTTTCAATTATTTTAATTTAATTTTATTATTTTTAAAAATTATTATTTTTATTTTATTTTCTTTTTCATATTATTAATGTGTATAACATTTCGTATACTTTTTTTTCTATGTTATTTATACTGTGTTTAGTTTTTTGATGGATTTTGGTAGGTTTATTATAAATTTATGTATTTTATGTTTTACTTTTCAGGATTTTTTGCTCCAATGATAAAGGCTAAATCTTTTTTATGTTATTTATACTGTGTTTACATGACAATTTGACATTTTTACTTTTCAGCTTTACTTCTCAAAATTCTTTACTTTCCTAAAGACAATTTGACATTTTTCCTTTTCAGCTTTTAGTCGTTTATTATAAATGTATATATTTTATGTTTAATTTTTCAGGGTTTTTTTTGCTCCAATGATAAAATGCTAAATCTAGCTGAAATCTGAAGAAATTAATTATAAATTTATGGTTTTTTATGTTGGGTTTTCTTTTTATTCATGCGTATAACATTTCACATGCTTTTTATTCTATGTTATTTATACTGTGTTTAGTTTTTAAATTGATTTTGGTTAACAAACATTCTTAAAATCCCGGGCAACGCCGGATAAATTATCACCTGCGTAGGTTGATAATTTATCAATTTTAAAACTGTTACCACATGCATATTTACAGATCCACAAGAACTTTCCAATATTTTTAATTAATAAATAACCAACAACTTTTGAAGAATGCGACTGTCGATTCACAGACGTTCAGTAGATGGCGCCACTTTTTTAAACTTTTAGTATTCCAACCATGAAGCTACAGATACTTCATGATTCCAACCCATCTGAAAACCCACACTTCGCTACGGAATACATTCAAATTAAATACAACGTCAAAGTATGCAGTTAATGGCAATATATATATATATATATATATATATATATATATATATATATATATATATAATAAATACAACGATCAATGTATACAAATGATGTAAGAAAACAAAAAAATATATTTTTTTAAAAATCGTAAGGGATATTTTTATAGACAGAATAATGTAGAAGAAAATATTCAAATTAAATCTAATAGGACATACTAAAGAATATAGTACAGTTTGAGGAACATATCTTTTACTGTATTTTAATATTCTTTTGGATAATGTCCAATCGTCTGCCGCATTAGCAAGAAAATTTTTTTTTTGTCTATTTCGTTGTTACGTGACGATAAATTTATTTAAAGTACCAGAAAAAGAAATCACATGATCAGCGTTTAATAAATTAAATTGTAAGAATTAATCTTTAAAAATTCACCAAAAATCAGAAAATGAAGGTAAAGATTCGAAGAAAATTTCATTTTAAAGGAATTTTTATGATCTTTTCGTGATATAAATTTTACAACCCTCAAATTATTATTTTAAATGCAAACTTGAAAAAAGTTACAAAAACAGCTTAAAAATTTAATTTAAAAAAATCTAAGAAGAATTTTTCAAAAATCTTTCTTAGTGCACCCCTACATTATAAGAAGAATCGCCATGCAAAATTTCAGTCCTTAGGTTCAGCGGTTTGATCTGTACTTTGTATGTCATTCAGTCAATCATTTTGTCAGTCAGTTACGGAAATGTTTTATATATATAGATTTTTAATACTATCTTTATATCGTAACGTTAACTTCATGCACACGCATTATTTTCCTATACTTTTTTTATTATCTTTATAATAGCGTAATTTTCATATGATTTTAAACAACAATCGTTTTTAACTGGCATTCAATTGGCTGTTAACACTTTATATTTACACCCTATTTAAAAGAAGTAGTGTGTAAATTGTAGGGTAGAAAGTTGGTAAAATCAAAATTTTGTGCAATGTATTTAATTTCTCGATTAAAAGTAATTTTTTTCTAAAAATTAATGTATTTCGCTTGGAAAGCTAAATATTTTATCCACGCGGTTTATATTATTATTACTATCTTTATATCGTAACGTTAACTTCATGCGCGAGCATTATTTTCTTATGCTTTTTTTATTATCATCTTTATAATATCTTTATTTTCATATGGTTTTAAACAACTATCTTTTGTATTCATATTATGTTGGTTTTTTATTAATTAAAAATTAAGGGTAATTAATTTTGATTCCGGAAGTTCTTATTATCTTTATTTTCATATGCTTTTTCATTTCGGAATTATTCAAATGTTGGTTAAAAAACTTTTGCGTAATTTATATATTTGTGTGTGTTTAATTATTGAAATTAATAAATTTATATTTCTGGAGAGGATGTTTCAGTTTTTAGTGGTACTATGATGAAAGGCTGAATGTACCAAAATTCTGAGGAGTTTATTATGGAGAGAAAAGGAAGTTAATATGTAGAGGATGTTTATAGGAGTTAAATGTGGAGAGGAGTTGAATGGTTTGCAGCCCTGAATCAAACACTTCATTTTTTAAGAGGCAACGCTGCAGTCATATCATGGTTCTATTGGAAATTTCTGCTGAACCTGTAATTGCAGCTTCTTTTTTTTTGCCCCAATGATGAAAGGCTAATTCTAGCTGAATTCTGAGGAGTTTATTATAAATTTATATATTTATAGATTTCAAGAGGTTTTTTTTCTATGTTATTTATACTGTGCTTAGTTTTAAATTAATTTTGGTTAACAAACCTTAGAGAATTTGACATTTTTACTTTTCAGATTTTAGTACTACAATGATGAAAGGCTGAAATTCTGAGACGTGTATAACATTTCACATATATTTTTTCTATGTTATTTATACTGTGTTAATTTTTAAATTGATTTTGGTTAACAAACATTCTTAAAATCTCGGGCATCGCCGGGTGCTAGTATATATATATATATATATATATATATATATATATATATATAATATTTGCAAACGAGAGATGTCGGGGGACATGTAGATTTCATCTGTAATGAAAAGCTGGTGAGCTGGAAAACTCCTAGATGTAGTCGTGCCGGAACAGGCAATAAAAGTGGCTGGAAGTGGCTGAGATGAAGAAGAAACACTCTGAAATCCAACACCAGGAAGAAGAGGTGACTTGACCAGGGTACAGTTTTTGTTTTCTGGAAATATTGCTGGACATTAACTCGTACATGAAACATTGCTACAGTTCGCATTTTTCGGAAAGAATCCCGGCGACGCAACGCCGCGACGTTATTGACGGAGAGCTCAAACTGACGTCATGTTAGTTTGCTGATTCGAACACAAAGCCTACAGAAAAGGACGCTTAGATCTCCAAGGTAGAGGCACGCTGAAATTTAATCTGTTAGAAGCGGACACATGACCCTAGCACGTCATATCGGATGATGATCTCGCCAGGCTTCTAGAACATGTCCGTTATATAACGCTTATATAAGGCTATTCGCATGTGGCGTTAGGGAAAAAAATACTTGATTATCTTGGTTGGATTTAGGTCAAAACCAGAAAAAAGGGACGGCGCTCTGTTGCGTTAAGATAAAGGGATTTGGAAAAGGCGTGTTAATAATGAAGAGGTTTGAAATTTATTTCATATATATATATATATATATATATATACAGGGTAGGAATGCCGAATATGAGACCCCTTTTTATTTTCATATATAACTAGGAAAGTAAGTGAGGTATTATAGTACCAACCTGATATCCTTTTGATGCATATATTTTACTACATATAACAATGACAGAAAATTAAAATAATCTTGCAATTTTCTTGTATGAAATTATAAACACAAGTGTTCCATTTTTGGCGTCTGAAAAAAGTAGTCCTAATATAAGACCCCCATTCTACAACTCTAAATATGAATTAGAATTACTGAAAAGTTCGTAAAAACAAAACTGTACACAACAATTAGATAACAGTTACCTATATACACTAATAGGTGAAAAAGAAAAGTGACATTTTAAACAAATTAGTTGCATTTTCATCCATCCTTAATTTTCCCCTTTCCGTAGGGACCCCTTTGCCTTTTCCCTTTATTATTTTTCCTTTTCCCTTTTCTTTTTTTATCTTGATCTCCTTTTCCTTGTTTATCCTTTGATTTCTTATCTTTTAGGTCTATTCTTTTTTTTTCTTCTAGAAAACAAAGTTTTTTTCGAATATGCTGCAGTTCTTTTATTAATGCTATCAATCAAATTATTTTTATAGGGCGATGATGTGATAATATCGGCTTTACGGGCCCTACTTGGTTTCGAGGTGTTTTTCTCAGGTAAAATAGCCAAAGGATTTATTTCTTCAGGAGTCACTAAGAAATGGTTTGAACTTATTGATTGATCAATACCTTCCACATTGTCACTAGTGCTACATGGTTGTGGATTTCGCCTGGGCGTCATTGCAACTGCAGCTTCAGAGGAAATAAGGCGAAAACTAAAATGCCTAATATGAGACCCTATCTTATATTAGGCATGCTTCGGGTCTTATATTGGGCACGACCATGTTGTTGAACACGCCATCGAATTTTTTAGGTTAGGATTAACGTTAACTTAAAAACAAACAGGTTTGTTTACACTCCACATTTATAGCTACCTTTCCAATACTAACAATTTTAATAAGAGTCTTACCTTGTAGGTGAAAACAACCAATGAAAATGGTGATGCAAAAAAGTCGACGAGCACACATTCTTGGAAACTAATACTTCACCTTTGTGTGAGCTTGCAAATACTCGACTGACTCACCCATTACGAATGATGCAACTACTGTTTTACGCTGATGTCGCCAGGCGGCAGCACTTTATACGTCCTGTTAGCTGGGGTCTCATATTAGGCATACTTACCATATATATATATATATATATATATATATATATATATATATATATATATATATATATATACTAGCTAAAAACCCATACTTCGCTACGGAGAACATTCAAATTAAATACAATGGTCAATGTATGCAATTATTGGCAAAAATATGTTTAAATATATTTATACTAAATACAACGATCAATGTATACAATTGATGTAAAAAAAACGAAAAAATATATTTATCAAAAAATCGTAACGGATATTTTTATAGACAAAATAATGTAGAAGAAAATATTGAAATTAAATCTAATAGAACATACTAAATAATACAGTACAGTTAATATAGTACAGTTTGAGGAACATATCTTTTACTGTATTTTTTTATGTTTTTTTGGATAATTTCCAATCGTCTGCAGCATTAGCAAGAAAAAAATATTTTTTTGTATATTTCGTTGCTATGAACGTGACGATAAATTAATTTAAAGTACCAGAAAAAGAAATCACTTGATCAGCATTTGATAAATTATATTCTAAAAATGAATCTTTAAAAATTCATCAAATATCAGAAAAGGGAGGTAAAGATTCGAAAAATATTTCATTTGAAAGGAATTTTTATGATCTTTCTCGTGATATAAATTTTATAACCCTCAAATTATTATTTTAATTGCAAACTTAAAAAAACTTAAAAAAACAGCTTAAAAATTTAATTTTTAAAAAATCTAAGAAGAATTTTTCAAAACTCTTTCTTAGTGCACCCCTACACTATAAGAAGAATCGCCATGCAAAATTTCAGCCCTTTAGGTCCAGTGGTTTGGTCTGTGCGTTGTATGTCAGTGAGTCAGTCAGTTAGGGAACTGTTTAATGCATATACTATAATCACTAATAAGATTTTTTACATTTGTTTTATTTAGAAATTGCATTAAATTTGCTATGCAAATAATAAAAGAAAGGTATTAAGTAAATCGGTTAAACATCTCAGCTAAATGAAATATTAGAATCAAGAATTTACTACTTTCCATACAAACGTACTGATAACACACCACTAAACCATATCAGGATCTTCGAGCGAGACCCTTATTCTTTTCGGTTTAAGAAAGATTGGAAGTCAAGTGATTATTGGTAGAAGTCACTGAATTTATACAACCCCATTACAGCCTCCCGACATCCAGCACCCGAGTGAGTCTCCGGCTAGCGTATATAGGTAATCTGTGGTTCAGAATTGCTGAGCAAAGATGTTTCTTTGCAAATTGCTTAAGTTGTGCATAGAAAGATCTCATTGTTTGGGCATAGACAAAGGGTCAAATGATTTCGTGGATTCCCAGGGATTGCTGAGGCTATGAAAAATATCCCTGGATTGCTGAAAACGGAATTCGGCAATGCCATCCTAAGCATGACAGAGAAAGTATATATATATATATATATATATATATATATATATATATATATATATATATATATATACAGTAAAAATTACTTATAAGAACACCGGTTATAAAAACATATCGCTTAAAAGAACGGAATTATTAGTTCCCGGCCAATTCTCATGTGTAATGATGGATACAAAATCCGGTTATAACAACGTCGGTAATAAGAACATATCGCTTTTAGCGACTTAAAATTAATTGGATTCTGGGAAAATATATCGCGTATAAGAACATGTTAATTGGGAACCGAATTTCCAGTTCAGAAAACGGTGAAAAAAATGGAGCATTAGCCAACGAATTAATGGTTAGTCATGCCACGATTTCAAATATATTTAAGAATAGAGAAAAATTAAAAGAAGAATTTGAAAAAGATCGGACTAATATTAAGAAACTTCGAAAAAGTCCACATGCTGACATAGAAGAAGCCCTTTTGCGATGGTTTAAGATTCAAAGGAGTGCCAACATTCCCCTAAGCGGACCGATTTTGCAAGCAAAAGCAAATGAATTTGCGAAGCTCTTTAAAATATATGATTTTGTTTGTTCAACTTCGTGGATCCAGAGATTTCTTGGGAGGCATTCTATTGTGTTCGGGAGAATCAGTGGAGAATCGAAGGCCGTGACACCAGGAGTTTCTGATAACTGGCTTAAAACCGTTTGGACCACGTTAAGAGAAAGCTATGAAGACCATGAAATCTTCAACACTGATGAAACTGGCCTGTTTTATAGGATTATCCCGGATAAGACGTTGCGTTTGAAACACGAACCTTTGATTGAACATGAACCTTTCAACTATTTTTTGAACGTCATGTTTCAGGTGTAAATAGAAATTATGTGGCAATGAATTTGGTATTTCCAGCAGTTTTAAGTTATCTATCGGATATAAAAACTATCGATTATAAGAACCAGTTTTTAAAGTCCCCTGGATGTTCTTATAAACGATTTGTACTGTATATATATATATATATATATATATATATATATATATATATATATATATATATATATATATATATATATAAAGCTGTGGCAACAGGAAACGAAACCAATCAGAGGCATTCCCGCCTAACGAGTATGTATGGGGAACACCCAGACAGTACGAAAGACGCCGAGATACGAGAAAGACGGTATCTTGCAATGACGTAATTGCAGACGGCCAACTTAAAGACGAATAATTGTCTAATATTTTGTTTATTGTAGTAGTTTTTGTCTTGTTATTCGTCTAGAGTAAACGTTTGACCATGTGAAATAGCTGTGCTTCTACTGATCAAGACGGAGAACTCGAATTCACATGTGGATTCGGCCAGTGGTTTCTTTTAAAGCGCGTTCTAGACTTTCGTTTCCCATTTGCGAACATTCTCCTACCGCACCGCCATCCTACGACGTTATCTAACGACCTGGATTGCTTCTTGAATGCTCCTCTAATCTTGCTCATCTACGATGAAACGGTGAGTTTTATTTAATTTTCCAAATGTAGATATTATTTTCATTTCAAAACGAAAAAATTTGTTTGATAGTGTGATGTTTTCCACACCTGTACTCTCGGAATATGGCGAAATGAAAATTACCTACTAAACGACGCTAACGAACAAAGTTCTACGGTTTTGGCAACTAGTCAGATGCTAGTCCAGACATCATTTCCAACCACAGCTTCATAATCTATCCTAAACAACTATTGCGGGCAAGGACAAATGAATAATTTTTCGCCCGAGGTTGATTCGAAGTGCCTCCCAGTTACAAATAGTGGAATAAATTTACAGTTACGTGACCTCGTAGAATACGTTAAGCATTTCAACGGTTCGTCCGATTCCTACAGTATTGAAATTTTTATACAAGATCTTCGGGACGTTTTTGATCTTAACCCTCCGTCGGGCGCAATAGACCTGTCAGTCACAGCACAATTGTTTTCGTTCTCTGGATCTAGAGCGCGCAGGACTCCGCACCTCCAGATACTCGTGTCATTTTAGGTGGTGTTTGTAGCGTGCCATACCAGTTGCCCTCCCGTCCATTTAGTGTCGAGAGCTAACCCTAGTGGCCTCTCAGGTCAATTGCGCCCGAACTCGTTCGTTTTTTAAAGGTTCGTATTCCGTATTCTTTTTTATCACAATTGTTTATTTTGCTCATTTTAAGATGGAAAATTATAAACGTAGTGGATATTTTGTGGAAATATGCACGTTTGTTGAGGTTGGCTTCTTAGGCACATTGCGTCCGAACTTGTTTGCATAAACTCATTTTTGTGTTATTACTTGTTTGCTTCTGATTTTATGCTGAAATGGCTCGTAAATTCTACGATCTGACTAACCCGAGTGACCTTGAAAAAGTAAGAGTGTTACTGTAGAATGACGACGACGAAGACCCAGCAGACAATGAGGAATTAGGAGAAGAAAGGGATGTTGATTCTCAAGATGAGGTGGAGGAACGGGAAGGTGATTCAGAAACGGAGCAAGATTGTGAGGAGTTTAGCGACGATGAAGATGATGAAGAAACAAGTCAATCCTTTCGGAGGAGTAAAGAAGAAAAGACCAAGGGGTCCAAAAAGCCACCTGTTAGTCAGTTTTGTCACGTGCAATCTCACAACATTGTCATTCACTTTTCCTGGAGTCAAAGGAAATACTAAGAAAGCTACATCTGCAGTTGAATTCTGGGAAAATTTATTCTCTGAAGAAATCCTTGACACAGTTGTTACCTATACAAACCAGTACATTGACAGTATCAAGGGATAATATGTCAGAGAGTGAGACATCAAACCCATGGATGTCATTGAATTCAGAGCTTACATTGGCTTGTTGTACCTAGCAGCAGCATATAGGGTGAATCATCAAAGTATGGAGGAACTTTGGGGAAGAGAGGGTGATGGTATTGAAAAATTCAATCTTGTGATGAATCTGAAACGATTCAAGACCCTCACACATTGTTTCCTTTTCGATGACCGGACGACCCGGACCCAGTGAAAACAATTTGAACGGCTTGCTCCTGTTCGGAAATTTTTTAACAAATTAGTAGAAAATTGTCAAATAAAATATTGCGCTGGGGTAAATGTAACCCTCGACGAGATGCTTCTTGGTGATCACTTCGAGATGCGTCCTGGACTAATGAATGGAGAGCTACGTCGAAGAAGTTTGAAGACGACTGGAATACCTAGCAGCAAGTCCGCTTAAAAAGGTATCGTCCCATCGATGATCGAGAAATCCCCCCTCCACCCACTCCAAAAAGACGTAGATGCATCACCTGTACTCCAGAAACGGGCCACAGAAGGATGTCAAACGATGAATGCCATAAATGTCATCAGGCGATATGCCTGCCCCATGCAAATATGGTCTGTCAATACTGCACTTCAACGAGCCAACACATATTCACGGCTCAACATTCTGACAGTGAATCTGAGTATGACTGACTTTACTCTATATGCATTTTCAATTTTGTTAATAGTTTTAATGTTTTTTAATTTTTTTGTTATGAAAATTAAAGGCAATTTGGTTGCAGGTCTGAAATTGCAATCTTTTTTGTTTTACTTACTTTGAATATAATAAACGAGGTTTTTCCATTCCAATTTCGGAAATTTCCTGTCTGTACATCATAATGAAGGTCACAGATCACTTTAAGAGCATTAGAATTGCGTTGTTCAATTGCTAATGACGAATATATAATAGACGCCTGTCAGGCGCATTTTGCCCGAACTCGGGAGTCTCGGTGTTGTGCGCGACGGAGGGTTAACGGAATAAAAAATGATGTTAACAAAATTGTTTTTGCAAAAAAAAAAATTTAGTTGGTTCTGATATAACATTTATTTATTCACTACATGGAATTGACACCTGGAAATTCCTCAAAGAAAATGTATTAGAGGAATTTTCATCAAAACGAAACAGTGCAGATCTTCATATGCTTTTGCAACAAAGGAGTTCAAAACCCAACGAAGCATTACATGAGAACTGATATTAATGTTAACCGTCTACATTCGAAGAACTCTCCAATGTTCTTAACTTGTTTCAATAGCGGAGGAAGGAAATCATAAGATCTCGACTTGTGTTTAGAAATCTAAACGTCCTAAATGTTTTTCGTGTAATTCTTTTGGACATTTATCCTCGATTTGTTCGCAACGTGTTGGGTAGACAATCCCAGCAAATTCTTTGAAAACTATTCCCCGTGATGAATCCTTACATGTTCCTACACCAACCAATTACACTACTGACAAAAGTACTGCAAGTTTGAGAAATCTAACTTTTCTTAAGAATAAGCCCCCCAAACATAGTATTTTTTCAACTAAACTTACTTTTTTAAGTGCAAATGTGGTGTAGACGTTTCAAGCTATTGCGGCATACTTTTGGAAGCAATCTTTACATGATTGGGTAATCTCAATGATTGGGTTATCCTGAATGTATATTATAAAAACGAATCGACTGCGTGGAATTTCATTGGGTTTGTTGCACTGCTGAAGTGCGTACCGCTGCGCATTACTTTTAAAATTAAACTGTGCTTTTCTTTTCAAATGTCTCTTTTAAAGAACTCTCCAATGGTCTTAACTTGTTTCAATAGAAGAGGAAGAAAATCATAAGATCTTGACATGTGTTTAGAAATCTAAACGTCCTAAATGGTTTTCGTGCAATTCTTTTGGACATTTATCCTCAACTTGTTCGCAACGTGTTGGGTAGACAATCCCAGCAAATTCTTTGAAAACTATTCCCCGTAATGAATCCTTACATGTTCCTACACCAACCAATTACACTACTGGACAAATGTAGAAAGAGAAGCAAGAGAAAATGAAACTAAAATCTTATCTATGATGAGAGATCTTAACGAAAGGGAAGAACTTATTGAAGAACGTGAAAGGACTAAGAAACAGTTGCAAGCTGCAATAAATGAATTAGTTAATTCTCAAGGGACTGCAGAACTGAAGAAAGTTAAACGTATTCCTGAAGGCAAATTGGAAGAGCAAAAACACCAAACTGAAAAACTTGAATATAAATTACAATTAACTGACGATTGCAAATTATGTTTAGAAGTTACTTTGCAAGAAATAAAGACTCGATTAGACAGAGACTTGCCAGCTCCAAATGAACAAAATGAAGAAAAACGACAAGCTTTGATAAAGCAGGTTCGAGACCTAGAAGACGGGTTCATCAACCTGTTATTTCAAGCTTCGAATCCCTTTAGCAATGACGCAAAAAACAATTTGAAATTCCACCCGCAAAACAAGAGACCGTACAACAAACGTCGAAAACAGACAATTACCTATCATGTCGGTTAGAAAGTAGCAATTTAACGTACCCAATTGGGTCTTGGGTTCGAATTGCGCCCCAAATTCTTTGGTCCTTACGCAATCATAAAGATTCGACCACATGACAGATATGACTTCCGAAAAGTTGGTCACAATGGTCCCAACTTGGAATTTGCAGCCGCTGATCAACTCAAGAGTTGGCCAAACACGTACTGGCTGTACCTACGATTCCTTTACGCTGACGACTTGGACAATGGCCATTCCATCATGATTCTGAACCATTTTTCAATGTCTTTTTTGATTTGTATGATTTTTCAATGACTGCAAAGACTATGGCCCCACCAGTGAAAAAATGCTATACAAAGACGAAAAAGTAGCTTTAAGATGATCGCGCCATGTTTTTGTTTTGTTTTCTTTTGTTTTTCCTTTGAACTTTTACTTTCAGATATGTGATTTCCCGTGGGCAGGAGGACCTGTCGAGCCATGATGCCCAAGTGTAACAAACAGAAATATGTGGCAACAGGAAGCGAAACCAATCAGAGGCATTCCCGCCTAACAAGGATCTACGGGGAATACACAGGCAGAACGAAAGACGCGAAAGAAGATACAAGAAAGACGGTATCCTGTAATGACGTGATGACAGATGGCCACCTTAAAGATGAATAATTATCTAATTTGTTGTTTATTTTACTAGTTTTCGCCTTGTGACTCGTCCAGAACAAACGTTTGTCCATATGAAATTGCTGTGCTTCAATTGATCAAGACGGAGTACCCTAACTAATACACACACACCACTCACACACACTAACACTTTTTTTCAATTTGTAGGTTACTCTATGTCAGACTCGCATAGTTTTCTACTTTTCCCTCCTGATACCAATAAGTCCTGACAAACGTTGGCATTCACCTGATGACTTACCGGTGGATGCAACGTACAGAGTGTCCTTAGTTTAGCTCAAGTTTTTGATATCAATGTTTTACAGATCTAGAAGTAATGCAAAATGGAGAATAACTCTGCAAAATGGAGAATAATTTGCTTATGGGCTCAAATTTTGAAAATCCCCCAAAATTATAATTGATGCCATAGAGTTGTAAAACTACTAATGCTGACTTTGGTGGCTAACAAATGTTTTTCTTGGTAATCTAATGTCCTTTTTCCTATCGACATACCAAGATGTTTTGGTTCAGGTAATACGACTTTTTTTTGCTTTATTTAAGACTTTGGAATTTCCAGTTGCTTCCCAGGTTTCTTATAGAGTAAAGGAAATATTCCTGCAAAAAAAAGCATTTTTTTCAAAATTTATGATATTAGTTATAATGATACCAAACTGAAATTCCATAAAGGATAAAGAGTCAGTTCTGATGTCAAGTCATATTAATTGCTCTGTCTTACCATTGCAGAATAGATAATGAAAAATTAGAAAATTACCATCAATATATCCATTGAAAGGCAGAGATGTTATGATGGAAAGTAACCTAAATATTTACCACCACCAATCGGAAGATGCATTGACGGATTCATTACCGGCAATTTCAAGATCTACTCAAAATAATGTTTATGTGAAATACTTTAGTAGTTAGTACATAATATTCTTTTTGTTCGCAATATAACCTCAAAAAAAGTTAGAGTACTGAGTAAAGAAAAAGGGAGGTACATGCACACTACCTCCCACAGTAATGATCCAAGCAGAAAAATCAGAAACTGGATTAAGAGGATTTAAAATAAATATAATCTTTTATCTTAAGTCAAGTAACTAGAATATTTTGAGTCATCATTGCGCCTTAAAAACAAGGAAGAGAAAAAGGGAAATATGTCTCTCACATCATTAGTCACATATAAAATTGGACTTACAGTAGATGAAATGATTGAATTAAGAATTTATTTCAACATGGAAAATTTAAGATGCTAACTTATTCACGAGTAAATAGTCATTAAGTGTCTAATAAAATGCTTTGTAAATAGCGAATAAAGATTTTTTATTTCAGTTTTAATGCCAAATAAATCATTATACACCTCCGCTCCCTACAGTTTTAACATGCTTCGTAACGTAACACGTAATATTAAGTTATACAATAGAACACGTTTGCTCCATGTTTAAATCAGCAATCTAACTCACGTACGAAACATAGGGAGGAACTCTGATTAGGATGATGCATCAGCGTTATGGCACGTTCAAGGTATTCTACATGCAGATAATTTCCACCCGAGTAGCTGATAAACAGGTTATAGGTTTGACATCACGTGTTATGTTGGAATCCCGTCATATCTGAAGTGTGTCCGAGATAGTAGGTGAATTGTTTTGTTTCCCTCTTCCAATTGACTTATGAAGACTCTGGACTTTTTAAAAACTCCATTACATGAGAAAATTTCTGTTGGTTTCTAATTGCATACAAGTTTTTCAAAATTGCATATGATTTTAAATAAGCTACCGAAATTCGCATAAAAAATAATCTCTTTTTTAATAAACATTTCTATTACAGCACATTCAATATCTCAATATTTCCGAGGTTTGTGTTTCACTACCGTTAAGAAAATTCCGGGTAGAACAGACTTATGAAATTAAATATTGAATTGATATGGACTCAAAACTGTTTCTGTAGAAACAAAAATAATAATTAAAAATGCATGAGAAAGCATTATAAAAAGTCATGATGGCCTTTCAGAGCACTTTCCGTTGGGTGTTGTACCAATCACAAGCAAATATAGGCATAACCTCAAAACTTTCGCATTACACATCGATACGCGACATGGTATAAAATTATGAATCGAAATATCCATTCTTTCCAGGACAAAGTTCTCTACATATTTTATAATAACGATATGAAAAAAAATTGCTGCAGATAATTAGGTATATTTTTGATGTGGTTGACTCAAAGTTCCAAAGCAGAAAAAAAGGCTTTTGGCATTCATACCCTTATTAAAGTTTCTTCTCTCAGAATTTACTTCCCAATTTAAGACAAAAATCCGGCCAAGGTCATAAAACACCTAAAGTAGGAAGAGCATTATGGAAATGCAGCCCTCATATTTCAAGCTAATTAAGAAATCATTAAGAGAACCAGATTGTTAAAACTTCTTGATTCTCTTACCGTGGTCATTATTACGCCAGAAGCAAAGAAAAACATCTGGACCTATAAAACACAGGACCTCATTAAAGCGATGAATTTATTAGTGTAGTAAAAGTGACTATTTATGCTAAATAAAAAGGAGAGTGTTTTTTCTTTAATGCCTAGAGTGTAATATCTGACATCATAACATTCTTCTAAGTTTTTTTTCTAGTGTATTAACAATTAAGTGTGCATTGTAAAGCAAGTTCTTTTTTAGAGATACAGAACTACCCGAACATTAGTTTTTCAAACTCAGGTTCAGATTACATTAGATATAACAATTTCAATAAAGTTGAAGGATGTACCTCGTATTCCTAGAGAAGAACTTCCCACTAATTATAAAATAAAATCTAACAAGATTCTGTGTGGCTGTAGATTACCGTTTCATTTTTTTTCCAATTAGGTAATTTTTCGCTGATCTTCGACTAAGGGAATTAGTTTGCTTCATTGCTGAAAGATCAGCTTCTTTTGCGGGAACACTATCTTTTATCCCTCGGTCTTTTTTTATCCTCTGTTCTTGTTCTTAATTTGCCTTAAGCTTTCTTCTTAGGATTCTTTATATATGGTCACGTGAGAGATTTCGCGAGAGGTTTGCTAGCATTGAGAGAGAAAAAGAAATTGCAGGACCTGGTCGGCAACCAATAAATAAAAAAATACTTCATAATGGATAAAAAATGTTACCATTTGTTCAGCCAAAAGTAGATTTCATTTAATTAGTTGGTAATTACTATGTCAATCAAAAAAATATTAAAGAGGAATTGTACAGATTGCCCTTCGGTCATTTTTTTATGTGATAAGAATGTACAGTATAAAAATTTTGTTTTGCTAAAGCGTGATAAACGTTCAGAACTGAAAAGATAGAATCTCGTACGGAATTATTTTGCTCATAATGCAGCCTCGAATGTTATTTGAACTGTTATTTGAACTGAGTTTTATGGTTTTTATAGTATACTAGCTGAATACCCGTGCTTCACTACGGAGTACATTCAAAATAAATACAACGGTCAGTGTATGCAATTAATCGGTCAGTGTATGCAAAAATCGTCACGGGTATTTTTGTATACAAAATAATGTAGAAGGAAATATTCAAATTTAATACAACGGTCAATGTATGCAATTAATTTGTATGTTTAATATCCATAGAACATACCAATTTGAATTAAATTTATAAAAAACTTCCTTCTCAATTAGTCTAGAGGCTAAATTTTATCTTTAGCCGTATTTCAATATTTTTTTGTCAATTTATTTCGTTGTTATGCACGTGACGAAAAATTAATTTGAAGTTTCACGAAAAGAAAAGAAACCACGTGATCAGAATTTAATAAATTAAATTCTAAAAATTTATCTTTAAAAATTCACCAAAAATCAGAAAATGGGGTAGAGAGTCGAAAAAGATCTCATTTTAAAGGACTTTTTATGATCTTTCTCGTGATATAAATTTTATAACCCTCAAATTATTATTTTAAATGCGAACTTAAAAAAAGTTTCAAAAGCAGTTTAAAAATTTTATTTTTAAAAAATCTAAGAATTTTTTTTCAAAAATCTTTGTTAGTGCACCCCTACACTATAAGAAGAGTCATCAAGCAAAATTTCAGTCCTTTATTCCAGCGTTTTGGTCTGTGTGTTATCTGTCAGTCAGTCAGTTACTGAACTGTTATATATATATAGATTACTGATTTATAGATCAAATTTAAAGTTTTGGGATTGAATATATAATGTATTTATTCTCTAAATCATACCTCATGACACAATTTTTAATTACAGCATAGTTTTTATCATATTTTTATGATCCTTCGGACTTTGATTCCAGTTGGTCACATTTCCACTTTTTTTACGCTGATACAACCAGCAGTATGAACAGACAATTGTAGATGGATGAGAATATGCGGAGTGTTCTTCTATTTGGTGGTGCTCGCACTGTAAAAATTAAATCCTGTTTTAGAGTGTAATGTTTCTGGGTAGCGAATATACCTATTTCGGGTATCCAATATTTCTATCTTAAACATATTTTCGTACCCTTCTAGTTATACTTCCATTCTTGTAATATATTCCTAAAACCGCATGCATGCGCTGATACTAAATCATCCAGACAGTTTACGGACGGACACATACACACACACACACACACACACACACACACATATATATATATATATATATATATATATATATATATATATACACTGGTTATCAAAAATTAAGGAAAAGTCACAAAAATAGTAATTTCTCATAAAGTTAAGCGTAGAATTTAATGAAACTTATACACATTATACAACACATAGGTAGGTATAAAATCGCATAAAAAGAAATTGCCAGACAACTATGGTGTTATAGAAACTAGCATATGTATACAATGAACAAATCGGATGTGTCAGTTTGGTATAGTAAAAGTACTTTTAATATGGAGTATGATCCCCCGAGATGCAATACAGCACATACAGTGATGTGTGATGCTGTCAATTATGCGGCTTATGAGTTCGGTAGGAAGTGAGAGCCGTTGCTCTTGCAAAGCAGTTGAAAGTGTGGCTAAGGTCCTAGGAGGAGAATTGAGAGCAACTATACGTCGTCCTAAAGCGTCCCAAACATGCTCGATAGGATTCAGGTCCGGTGATGGATCTGGCCAGTACATGCGCTGAATTGTTTCCTGCTCAAGATAAGCATCCACGATGCCAGTCCTGTGCGATCTCGCGTTATCGTCCTGTAGCACGAAAGCATCACCTAATGCCCCGGCATAAAGGAGCACATAAGCATCAAGGATATCATCTCTATAGGTTTGAGCATTCACATTTCCACGGGGAAACACATGGAGGTCTGTGCGTCCACCCACAGAGATACCATCCCAAACACAGACATTGCCTTATCCGTATGCATCTCTTTCACGGATATGTAATGGATGAAAACGAGTTCCAGGTTTTCTCTAAATCAAAATACGCCTACTATCCCTTTGGAGGCTAAACCTGGACTCATCCGTAAAGAGAACAGCCTTCCATTGATCAAGCGTCCAATGGACATGTTGACGTACCCACTACAAACGTTCCCGCCGATGGTATGACGTGAGCGGAACGCAAATGGCTGGTCGCCTCGTAAAAAGACCACCTTCGTGAAGCCTTTTACTCACGGTTCACGTTGATACCAACCTACCGGAGATTGCGGCGAGGGAGGATCTGTTCAGACCGAGTTCAGACGGAGTTGCGGTTCTATTCCTTCGTGCACATAACGACAAATATCGGTCATCGGCATTCGTCGTAGCGTATGGCCGTCCTTAGCTGAACCTCCCGGATGCCGAATCCGTGGTTAGAAATTGTTTCCAAAGTCTATAAACCACAGATGGACTCGCATTTAGCCATCTGGCCACTTCTGTATGACTTTGTTCTGCCTCTAGTCTCCCAATAGCTTGCCATCGCAGTTCTTCGGTCAAATGATGCCTGGAGGTCATTGTTACAATTTGTCTATTCAGATGTCTAATCTCAGCCTCGCAGCGACAATTGTCACCTTGCTCTGAGATATGCACTTTTATGCAAATGACGTATACCGACTGCAGAGTCACTATTTTGCGTGATGTAGTATTTTTCAGCATCTTTTACTTAACAAAATATTCAAATTTTAAACAGATTGGCCTAGTTTTGAACGTGTTATACCTCTTTTTATGATTTTTCCTTAATTTTTGATAACTAGTGTATATATACAGGGTGGTCATAAAAAAACTTTGCCGATATATGAACTTCTAGCGGATGATCCGTTCAACCGATCGAGATGAGTTTTCAGATATAGTTATTCAGAGGTATGAGCTAAGGATTATGTGATATTAAAATTTTAATTTGGATTACACATTTTCCACATGAGTGTCATCACAGGCAGTTCGCAGAGCTGTTTTATGTGCTTGCATAACGCGTCTGTTTTTTGTGATACATGTACCTTCCAACGCTGTTTAGGGTTTTCGCATGCGCTGAACATTTTTCGATGGGAAAAACTGGGCGTTGCCATTCGAAAATTTTGAGTTTATGTACCTATGACCGTAACCGTGAGCGCCACTTCGTTGCCGTTCGCAGAATCCCGAGCTCATACTACTGAATAACTATATCTGAAATCTCATCTCAATCGGTTGAACGGAACAGCCGGTAGAGGTCCATAAATAAGCAAAGTTTTTTTCATGACGACCCTATATATGTATATATGACAGGCGTGTGGTTTGCCTGTTCTCACATTAATTTGCAGTCATCATCTTAATACTGGTGGCGAGTAGTAAGTAGTCTAAATCCAATAAACAAGCACAGTTCCAACGAAATAAAGTCAATTTATTTCTCTTTCCAGCAACCACTGATCCAAGTAGCGCATATTTGAGCGCTCGCCATTTTCAAATTGTGGACCCAGCTGACACGCGTCCACTAGCAACGATTAAATCCCGCGTTCTGACAAAGATTCGCGGGCATCCCCGCGCGCCAACTCTCCCTGCACATGCGCAGAGCCCAAACCAGACATCTTTCAAGGATAAATGTAAATGTTTCCTCCTCGACCGCAGAACCCACAGGCGCGCCAAGATTACATAATGAAAAGGCGAATTTCCCTTTCCCAATTCGCGTCTTCAAATACGAACAATTAGAGGCGAATTACGCCACGAATATAATTTAATTACCAAGCCCCCTTTAATTTTAAGGTAATCATTCTTTTCCCACTAAATCCTTGACATATATGTATATATATATATATATATATATATATATATATATATATATATATATATAATCAATTGGACAATTGGTAGGAGGCCCAAAGAAAAGGATCCCTTAATAGTGGGAAGAAATATGTTGTTTGTTTAAATGGTCATGGGTACCGACACTAACAACGGGTCATGTTTAGAGATAACCACGAGTAGGGAAATTAGAGGTTAGCATATCTCATCGAAAAGCAGAAGGTCCAAGACAGAGACCAGTTTCATTTGTGAAAAGAAAAATGTTATAGCAATTCAAATCCCTTAAATTTTATATATTTTTTAAGAACAGGTACCAATTACAGGATTGGGTACTAGAGATATACATATCTACGAATGTATCTAGTTGAGTGCGCACGCACATACAGTTTGTTTATAGATCGAGATAGGTAGTCTGGTATACAAACAAATATTTAGTTGTATAAAAAGACAGATAGGCCATTAGCTATGTTATGCATAGCTAGCTATATCATAAATAAAAACGAGAAACGAGAAAGAAGTAAAGACGGTAACAAACATATTACAGATTAGTTATATTATATAAAGTTATATTTCTTTCAAACCTTCTAAAAATATTTACTACTTATCTCATGCATAACGTTTAGTAATATAATATCAAAAGCATTAATACTATGTGAAATCATGTTTTGACCTCCAATTACTGTTCAAATATTTTCGTTAACGGGAATAATATGAACGTTTGTTTCTCTTACTAACCGACGTTTTCACAGGAATAGACTGAAAAATGTAGCAATAATCCTGTACAGATGATATTTTGTAACATTCCGTAGCATCAGTTTGACATGTCGATGCTTTTTACAGATTTCTTCTCACACCGTGAAAGTTTTTGGGCTCTTAGATTGATGTCTTAGAGTGGAAATGAAATTAAAAAAGTTGAAATCAAAAGATCAGTAAAAAAAGAACCCAATGTTATTCATTTATCTTTTTTGTCGAGTATAAAGCACTTTCCGAAATAAATCAGCATCTTATCCATAATAATGACATGAACAGAACCCGAAGCTTAAGAATACAAACTGAACAGATATCGATTTCATAGCATGTCAAAATACTGTAGACATGTGAAAATATAATATTTGTTATTGCACCTGAACTACAGGTCAACTCTATGTAAATTATGCTAGAAGTTGCATTTAATTTTTCTCCGATAGTATTTCCGCTCGAACACGATCACTGATAGTGCAAGTAATAGTTTTTTGCCTCATATTTTGAGTCAAAGTTTGATTATTTTCAAAAGTTTTCAAAAGCATAATTAAAAAAAAAATCTGTTCATCCATGAATGCGGGGATTAAATACACTCTTTAAAAGTTTAATTAAGCATTTTTCGTACACATGGAGAAGAAAGGGGTTTTGAACGGGCGACACCAAAATCGACCTCCTACTATTTGGAAATTGTCACTGAATCTTGTGAGGAGGACAATTGACTCAAGGCTACTGCTTACTGAAAAGTTAACGAGTGTGGCCTGTGTACAAGACACTGTTTTCCCCTTCCATAGGAACCCGCTGAACATTGGGTCACCAACTTCCTTGATAGAGCCCAAAAAATTAGGTAAAGGTTTTAAAATTGTTGAAAAAAAACATGTTGGAGTTTAAATACTGATTCTCAACGTCCGATAAACTAGAAAGAAGCTAGAACACTAATGTTTTCGTCGAATAATATTGAAATACCTAACTTTAAGGTACGTAGTTGACGTTTTACATTCAGAAAAAAGGCTTTTAGGGGGATCTGCTGACCCAGAGATTCTTCTGCAAACGATGATACCCAAACTTATCGAACCTATCTTGTGGGTGAATAACTTGAAAATAAAGATATTACTAGATATATTTTGACAGCATACTGACGGGATCAGAATCTTTTTTATCCTTTAGGAATGCCTTCTTCGAATTACAGAACCCCAGCATCCTTTCGTGACCCTGGTCCTGCAGCATCGAAAATCTGCCCTATTATAAAAAGAGATGTTAATCCTACATGGACTTGTGATGCAGACCACTTATGATGCACGGTGGGCAGAAGTAAAATTGATTCCACGGGCAAACAAGATGATGTCCGTATATCGGTTCGGTGTGATCGGTATTTTCAGTACTAGTTTTGGGGAGAAAATAACTCTGGATCATGTAAAAATATTACATGCCTGTTAAAGAACAAATAAAATTTATGAAAGTTTCCACTTATACATCATAAGTAATGCTGATTTTCCATAGTTATTCTTCAGCTTTGTACGTGAGTATAAAAACAAAACAAAATTCAAATAAAAGCAATTACAGAGCTACAAGGAAAATTATCAACATTGAGATTAAAATTTTTGGCGTTTGAGAACTAGATTTGTTATCCGAATAGTAACTTCATAAAGAACCTCTAGTTGCAGATTGAATTTTAATTAACCAGTTTAACATGCCCAGTAAGGTAGGTTTCAGCAAACGGATTAAATTATTCTCGAGTCAATAAGCCTGGAACAAAAATCTATAATCTCAGTAACTCGAAAGAAACCTGTCTATGTCCGATAAATCCCATTATTCTTGTCCATAAATCCATAATTTCTCCCTTCGGTACTTTTTTTTTCTCTCGCTTGGGAGGAAACATGTTTAAGTAGCATGATTGCTAACTTTTTAAGCTAGCTATGAGCGGAGAACAGAAGGTTCCTGACTTTATTTCCATCATACCTTTAAATTACAAACGGTTTCTTATTAAATAGAAATAAAAAACTTGATAAATTGGAGAAAGTGTATCAGATAGTCCTTTTTATTTGTTTTCGTGCATTTTTAGCATCATTCTAAATGAAAGTATGGAATTTTGGCTTTTGCTATAGTTACACTTTTATTCCTTTGATCATGACTTATGATACCTGTATTGATGAGCTGAAGTTTTGAATTGGAGAAACTATTTTCAGTATTGACAAACACAAAAAAATTACGGCGGTTTTTTAAGCCCTGTTAGTTTAGTGTACTAACGTATAAGTTATCTTACCTCAATAAAAAATATTTTATGTCATTTATATTGTTATTTTTTAAAAAGTAAAAATTAGCTAATTTCCATCACGCACGTGTAAAAATGTTCCTTAAGTGAGGGATAGCCCTCAGAATCGAGAGAATATTTTCTCCCATTCTGACTCAGGAATTGGAATTTCTACTCATTTGAAATACCATAATCGTCTGTTGATGGAGCAGTCAAATGTTTAAACTTCGATGCTTCTTCGGATTTAGAATCTCTAAGTAACTGCATTCTAAGGACAGTTTTATTATGAGATCTATACGTAGACTTTATAAGTAATTTTTAACTTGAACCTTTAAGTATCGTAATATGCATCAGGAGAAAGGAAGTTCTGCTATTTTATTCCTTGGATTAACACTCTGTCTCTGAAGGTAAATATTGATTCTGAAGACTGAAAAGTCAATTTTCAATATTTTTCATTTTCTTTAAAAGGTGATTCGTCCTCAACTAGACGCTAGCTTACAGTTATTTTTATATCATATGGCAAGGTCCCCGGGTCGCCCGAATTGGTCGGCAGATCTGTACTGTTCGTCCGGCGTCCAGGCCCATACTATTCATAAATCGAACAGGGGAAATCAACCCTCGGCCGAGTTTGCAGGTTTTGCTACGCAGCGTCTCGTCTTCCCGTTCTTCATTGCATATGGACTAACCGTCCGGGACGTTTATCTTGTTGATATTATATCATATGGTATTGACTTCCGGAAAAATTTCTTTTCCAATTTATACCAATTATATATTTTATAATTGTTTTAAGTATGAACGTCTTACAGGAAAACTTCACGTTCGAAATACCTGGGTAGTTTCCAAGCCTTTCTCAAATGAATATAGTATATGCCCGTGACTGTTAAATAATATTTTTTTCTCTGTGATATAAACAACAAATGAAAATTATTCTAAATTTTCCTCATAAAAATTAGTACTCTACATTCTGCAGCTTTTACTGTAGCTGAGAATAATTATGAGAAAAAAATGTGTGTTACATATGGTTTTATTCCGGAAATTAATCCATACAGATCAGGCAGCCCACAACATTACAAATGGTCAGGAAACAAAACAAAACAGCAATATAAACTAGAAACCAACAATAAAAACTAGAAACAAAATATACTAGAAAAATATACACAATCAAAAAGTTCAGTTAAGAAAAAAAATGTATTCCCTAAAATATCTCACGAAGACTCTATTGTTAACATATAAAAATCCTAATACTTTCTTTTAGGGAATACAGTTAGAGAAAAAAATGTATTCCCTAAAAGAAAGTATTAGAGTTTTTGCTTGTTAACGATAAATTCTTCGTAAGATATTTTAATTTTAAAAAAATCAAGTGATTCTCTTAATTTGTTTTCAATATTTCACATCGAAGAAACATTTTTAATCTTATGCCTTAACACTGAACATGTTTTACAGGTTTTTAATGATTTAATTTCTTTATTCGGGTAAAGAATGTGCTCCAAGAAAATTATGCCTGAAATCGTCTTTCAAATTACTTCTTTTACTCCCTAAACTGCATTTTCTGCTCATTCTGAGTAGTATTTCGTCAAATAAATAGTGTACACAGCAACCTGTGCCAAAGAGGATGATGGCTTCTGTAAAACATGTTCGCTTAGTACTTAAGAAACCCATTTGAATCCAGCCAGAAGAAAAATTAAAAGAAACTTTGCGAATGTGTATGTGTGTAAGGAAAATCTAGATGCTTCCAACATTCGATTTCGCATTTGCTCTACCTCAAAACCCACAGAGCAGAATGATCAATGTGACTCCTTTTATGATGGAAGATTTTTCCCTTGGGCCATTACATCCCCCATTTTTGGACGGTTAATTTTAAAAAGCGCCGGGAGAATAAATGCCTGCCGGCGCTTATGATGCCATCAAATTTTTTTATGGATTGCACATGACGCGATTTCAAAACAGTTTATACATGCATCTGTAACGCATAGATAGAGATTATTACCGGATTTTAGCCATTTGAGAAATTTCTACCCAACAAAATCAGGAAATAAAAAAAGGATGAAAATCGTAAACACACCTATATCTACTGAATTGAGAAGAATTGTTCCCTCTATCTCTCTTCACACTCATAGAAAATAAAAAAGTAAAATAAGACTGAAAATATTGTACTTTGTATTTTATAAAAGCAGAAAGTTTGCAGTTATTTTAATTCGGAACGGAAAAATATGAGTATACGTTATGGTATAATATTCTCTTTTTGTTACAGACAAGTTTTGAGTGTTGTTTCCAATTTACCTGGAATCTACGTTACGGCCACAGTTTTCTCACCTAATAAAAATCTGTGTAAAATACTACCAATAAGTTCGTATGATAGAAGTCCATTCGTAGGAATTCTAATTGTACGATTCGTACTACACTAGATAGTTATTTATTTTTTCGTTCCAATGCGGTGGTACTTGTCTCTGACAAAGTTTCTTCTCGACATTGTCTCATGAAAATCCGCTAAGTTTTGCTGGCTTCTTTATTATGGGAGCACCATATGGGTGAATCAGATTTGTTCCCTATTAGGGTGACGATGCTTAAAGGATCTAGCGTTATTCAGCATTTGAACCCAAACCCACCACGTGACAGCTCAGAACGCTGTAAGGACTTTGCCTTAAATAAAAGACTGCCAGCCTTTTTGTATTTAATAATTTAATTGCATTTCTTGACTAAATACAGACTATTTACAATATATATTAAAAGATTAAATTCGTGGGTTCCCGGTATCGACGAGGAAGGTCAGACTTGAGTTATCGCTATGTTCATTCAAGTCTATCTAGGATCGACAGTATTTTTTTGTCTCCGGCTCCATTGTCACTCTGAATATCTTAATCTCGGAATCACTGACTTTCAGAAGCAACGAATTCGGGTTCGGCGACTTTATATACCACTGCTTAACGTTCTCAAAAGATCTGGAAGACGCCGCTTTTCTTTATTTAGTTACGTTCCCAGACGACTAGGCGCCTCCGGTCGGCAACTTCCTCTTTTGTAGCTGACGAACTGTTCAGTGAACTGTCGGTAGCACAGTTCCGGCCTTTATGTATCCAGCGGACTATCTGTCTGCAGCTGTCCAAATCAATTATGTGCACAAACCGCGCGTTGGTTGGCCTTCCCAGAATTTCCACTCGCAAAATATTCGCTATTGTACGGGAGTCGTTACAACGCTAACAACCATACTATGTGGGCGGTCAATACTTGACAGTAGTGTACGTATATTTCTATTCAACCTTTTCAAGAGGAATCTGTGGTTGAATGTGAAAAAGTTAGATTCCCTCATAATTAATCATTTGTTGGGCAGATGATTTGGGCCTTCAGCCTACTTTTCCATAATTTCGAATTCATTTTTGTATACTTTGCACCTTTTTATAGTATGAGTAGGCTTCTCCAAAATATGCGACTGTGTTTGTTAAAAAGAAAGTATTAAAACCTTTTCAGATGTATAACTTACCTCTCAAGACAAATCCAAAGCATCCTTGAACTAATAAAGCTTTGATTTTGTTTACTGTTTCTTCTACAGAATTTTGTCTTTAAAAACAATGGAATAAAAGGAATTTCGTATGAGACATATTTCTATATTTTTATTTGTAGGACCTGTAGTTTTCCTTTGAGATTATTTATCCGAGAATAAATCAACTGCAAAATTTTATAAACTCAGTGGCCATGTGATAACTAAAAATTCATAAGCATTGCTGCGAAAGTAGGATTCGACAAATCAAATGTTACATGAAACTTCACTATATTGATTTGCGGTCCCCGACTTGAATTTTTCCTTCCAGTTTTTGAACTTTCCAACGCATCACGATAGTTGAATACGCTAGGGATTGTCATCTTCATAGGATTAGCTGTGGAACTGCAGTATACAATTCCCGGACAAGGAATTTATATTTACCATCACCCAGTTTAAAGACGAAACTGGAAAATAAATGTATGATTTGCTGCATAAATCGAGATGCCAAGAAGTGACGAGAATGCTTTGGAAGAGCCATTATGCAATGCAGAACGACATGAGATTTTGCACGGATAACAGAAATTAGAATCCATTGTAGACCTGTAAGTATGTAGTACATTTATGTACAGCTACCTTAATATTTCAACTAACTAGTCTATTGTAATCAGTTTCTAATATTCTTTCCAACAGTATCCGTTATTTATAGACACTCACAATCATTTCCAAAATAACAGTTGTAAAAAGGGGTTGATAATGTGGTAGCCAGTAAATAACATTATTACCTTTGAGGAAGAAAGAAAAAAAATCTATATTAATACCTGACAGGCAAATTTCTTCATTCATCCTTATAAGTACACAAGAACAAAAAAATCTGGAGGATGTCAAATAATACCCTTTCAATAAATTACCCATTCTATAAGTAACTTGTCATCTGTCACAACGTTATAAGTCGAAGAACATACACGTCCGCCAGATGTTTTAGAAAAAAACCCATTTCGTTCAGGTCTCTGCGAACAGGTATTCTTTTCGGTTTCGGGCGTCGACAACGAGCTTACGGCGTTCGGAGTCACATCTGTTCTTCCACCCGCGTAAAAGCTCAGAATGATCGATGGTCGACATTTTTATGGTCAAATTTTGTTTCTGGGTTGTTACACTTCGTTTATTGGAATTTTCCGACTGGTTAATTTTGGGAGAAATTTTTGACGGATGGCAATTTCATGTTTCAGAAAATCGGCGCTGGGATCGAAAGTGATATGTGAAAGTTTAAGAGCGTTCGGTAAGGAAGTGAACTGCAAGGATTTGAGTAAAGACTATTAAGCGCATTAAAGATGAAACGAGTAAGAAATGAAAGTTTTACTGTTTAAAATGATATACCAATATTTGATATGAAGTGGTTTGGGTGAGCCATTGTAAAATGTAGATCGAAACGAGGAATGAATGAATGATACTTGAAATGCGTATTTCTACCTTATTCTTAGGCACTGCAGTTTTCAACGAGTTTCACCCTCATTGGTTTCCTCGAAGCTATATTTACCTCACATGGTCTGAAATGGTAGCGTCCATTGCTACGATATTAAAGTAGGAATACCTTATAGGGAATTAACAATTTTATAGTCACATAAAATATATAATCATGTCATTACCCCACTCAACAATATGAGCAAACCCCTCCCTCGAACTGAAATGCAGAACTAAAGGATGATGTGATGTACTGGGTAACCATCTACTTGATGATACCTTATACATGATTTAATTACAAAAATATGCATTTCTCATAAAGTTAAAAACACATATAATGGATGTGTAATTATATATTAGTCACACTGCAGTTTTGAGAAATATTCAGGCAATTAATTGGCATTTTGGTAGATCACAACAGTCAATAAGGAACAGGATAAACTAAGCAAAATATGATATCAACATTCAAATCTACTGATGATAGTAAATGAGAAGTTGATGCTCTCTGAAACTGTGTCCCATCCGAAAACAAAGTAAATTGATGTCAAAATGCAAATTAATTGTGGGTTTTTATAAATATAATCATCTACACTGCATTGAATAGCCAGTCTTTTATAACAAAAAGTATTTCTCCATCACTTCAAAACTTTCATTGGGTCCACTTTATATTAAGATAAATTAAAAAAATTACTCATCCCTTAGAAAATCCCTTTTCTACTAAACTCATTGGTCAATTTTTTCAAAATAGGTATGTTTTGTACTTTTATAGGTGTTTTTAACATTGTGGCGACTTTAAAGGCGTCAAATAAATTTCAACATATTAAAAATGCTCATCTACTCGCAATCTTGCTATTAAATTCTATAATACATACATGTGTGGATAAAATGAAATAAGTCTTCGTAACTTACTCCAAATTTCAACATTCCTTCCTTTTCTAAATTTTAATTGACTTTATCTTGAATGACCATTCAAGTCTCTCTCACCCCTCGTTTCTAAGCTACTTACAAAATTTCATTGCCTATCTAACCAGTGTTATTTTTCGCTTATAAAAAGAAAATGCTCATGCAATAGAATCTTTTGTTTTCTAAAACTTTACTCCCACTATTAATTTCAAATACGTTCTAGCCTCAAGAATTTACTCATACTTTTTTAAGAACTGCGGTATTTCGACGCCCTTTATCATTTCGATTACAAACTACAGATCCTGGGGCTCAGTATTGCGATAGCTCTGTAAATGAAAATCCTTATTTTTCGAAATAATGTTTTACTTTTCTGACAAATAAAAGATATTTATCACTCTTCTTTACCTTTCCGTATATTTTGAGATTACTACTCTTCTGACAAGTAGTGAAGTAGGAAAATAGAAGAAGACTTTTGACTTTTGTAATAATTGAGAGTTCAATCGTCTTCTGTTGCTAGGTTGGCATTTTAGGTAATTTAGATCACTTTCTACAAGGAGCTTTCATTGCTCTTGGAGCACTGAATTCTTATTGAGTGATATAAGATTTATTAAAAATGTAACGGCTTAGTTGGAGTCCTTTACCGCTACAGTTTTCGTTTTTGTTTTTTTAACATACGGAGACACGTATCGTGAGACATTATCCTTTTTTTTATTCACCGCAAAGTGTTGCTGACTACTTTATTGTGGGAGCAGCATTTCGGTGAGCCAGCATTACTCTCTATGAGGGGAACCACGTTACCGACTATGCTTTATTCGGAATTTCAACCAAAGCCCACTACGTGGAAGCTCACGACGTAAACCACTATTACCATGTTGGCGGCACCTTACCAGCTTAATAAGTAAATTGTAACTCACTTATTTTTTTCTTGTTTTGGTTTTAATTTACAGATGAACAGTTGGACTTTCTTGAAGCATGAGATTTTTGGGTACCTAAGAATTAAGATGTCAAGTACAAAATTGAAACCTTGTTTTGTTTTCACGTTAGATTATCCATACTTCAAAGTTACAGTTTCTTATTTACATACATCAATAATATTCACAAAAGTTTTTTGCATTTGCTAAGGCATTTGCAGGTTTATTTGAACACCTAGAGATTTCAATATATATCGTTTACTAACTTAAAGGTTAAAATAATTACAAGATAAAAAGAACTTTTTTAGATTATGTTTTTAAATTTTCTGTTGAATCATATAAACTTGACAATTCTATGGATTAATAAATACTTCGTTCCCGTCCCGGCCGATAGATGGCTGCACCAGTCTACAAAACAAAATTAACTGAAAATGTATTCAATGCTGCTTAAAGATGACTAAAAGTATTAAAATAATGCATTGTCATCGTGATCTGAGCTATTCTAAAAGTTTCAAATGTCTAGTTAGGCGGGAAGTTAGTTAAAAATCGATTGCAAGATTTGTACGGGACAAACACACACACACACAAACAAATAAATAAACAAGAAAGCGAGTTAATAAAAACATGGTAATAAAAAATATATGAAAGCCTTATTTGAATAGTGGCCCAACTCCACTTAAAAAAAAATGGAATTAGCCTCACTTTCATGTTTATAAAAGTCATTTCTATCTTATTTTTAAACTGGTGCACCTTCAGCTTATTTCTGCTGCCAACAGAGGGCATTACAAATCAGACTTCAGCAGTCATTGCTCAGCACTCATTAGACTTTAAGGCTCTGTATCTCAAAATGTACAGGAATAGAGTTGAACCACTATTCAAATAAGGCCTTCATATTATAGAATAATGCAGCGTAATTTGAATGCATATGTTTGTCCTCATAGTGCGGACGTCATGGAAGGAACTAGGAGAAAGGCGCAAGGGGCCAAGTCGGGTTTGTAAGAATTTAAGCAATAATGCTATTCATATATAAAGGTATCTCTTCAATAAAAAGCAAAAATGGCAGTTCGTTAGAAAATTCCATTTGCATGGCATTACGATAGGGAGTTAGCAGTTGCAGCGACTAGAAAGAATCCACACGGATTTTAGACTAAATGAGCATTAATAAATCAAAAGGATCCACTTTGAACGTATGCTTTTCTGCGAAACTTTAGTGTCATCACGACATCCGTATTAATATTCACCTCCATTCCAAAACTCGCCCAAGCACTTAGTTAATCAAATAAATCTAAATGTAAACCTTTTTTTCTCCTTTCGCTGAGTACGGCTCATCAATCGAGCTGCTTCTAGCTTCTTGGGGAAATAAAATGCTAATCATGTTTGCCGTAAACAACAGAAAACTAAAATGAAAACTAGCACGCGAGTAACAATGATGTAAAATATCGATAAAAACTGCATTATTTGAAAGTGCAAGCTGCGAACAAGTATCCCTAAAAGTTTTATTTAAAGGAGAAGAATAAAATAGGAGCACTTTTCACTCAGAAAACAGTTGTACATCCGATGTTTCTGTAATAAGATTGATTTTATATTCTGTCAATGCTGCATAAATTCTATCATAATTATGTTATAAGGAATATAAAAAATAAATCTTCAACAAATGTAAACAACATTACAACCAATTTAAAAACATATCATCCAAAACTAAAAATTTCAGAGGTGCTCCTTTGGTCGAAAATGCAAATTTAAATAGTTACACTAAGAGTCAAGGAAGTGTGAAATTTCTCTGAGAACGCGCAACCGTGTAATAGGTTTAATCGATATTCAAATATACCTTGATTAATCGATGCAGTATAAAGGAAGGAAAGTTAACGCTTAATTTCCATTTCGCACACCCGTAAAGAGTAAGTAGCGCGGCGAGAAACAGCGAATATTTAAATTCCTGCGAATAGGGATATGAACAAAGAGACAAGGAAAACTATGCCGGGGTTGGAATATTTCATTTTTTTCTGATCTTTTCTTTCAGTGTTTTTAGAGAGCTGTCGTTGTTTTCTCCCCTATCCCAAAGACTGTGAAAACAACAAATAAGTATGTTTTATAAAGTAATTATCATTTTTGAGATTCGATTGCGTAGAAAGGTCTTTGATTTGTTTCAGGCTTATTGACATTTCTCAAATTACACGTTGGATTTGAAATTTCAAGCCATTAGATTTATCACTTATTTTTAGAAAAATCATCAATGGAATGAATGCATTTATGGGAACAGGAGGAAATAAATGACACTCGCAAATGATTGAGTAACAAGTTTAATTGGCATTGATTTATCACGTATTCATCGCCCGTATGCAGTTATTCAAAAATGCCGGAAGGATGTTACGGCATTTCTCCTTTTACTTCACAGCAATAACAAAACTGCAAAAATAATGCCAATCGACGTTTATGTCATGGAGTAACCAGAATGTGAAACTTTACTGAAACGTCGCAGTAACATCAGAGCGGCGTTGCATAGCCCAATATAAAGTTGTTTTTTTCTCTACTTTAGCTCTTTCTCTCTACATACAGCGGTATTTTTAACAATCGTATTAGAAAATGATTTCTTTGTCAGGAGTAGTACTCGCGAAAACACAGTTTTCCCGAGCATGACTCCAAGCGCATGCATGGAGTTTACATTTACAATGCTCATGTATCACATTTATACTTATTGGTGTAGTTTAAGCACCAGTAACCCTGTTTGGTGGATCCTCTACAATTGAGTAACTTATGTCTTGTGGAAACATTTGATAGTGTAGAGAGTACACAACTAGTTGGTATGGGGATAAATCTGGTATCAAATTTGGAAAAGGAAAGATGTTTTGGGATGCTAGGTAAAAAGCTAATCAGAATGTGTAACAAAGTCGTTAAAGTAAATAGAAATGATTCCCACATATAGCCAGGACGCGCTTCTCTGTCGTATGTAAAGAAGAATATAATATCCATCCGATTTCAGCATGTCACGCCTTGCCAGAACATGTATTCATACATCTGTCCAAAACGTTGAAGATTCTGCGATCTATTCCTGTAAAGGTAAATTTTTTTAATATACAGAGTAAAAGAAATCCAAAGCATATGGTGGAGCTATTGTGACCTAAAACGCAAAAAGATACTTTGAGCACAGTTGAACGTCACATTTATTTTGTCGCCCTCATTTCGAGAGAGTTTCCGAAATAGACTGACTTGTTTTACTCTTTTGATTCTGTTCTCGCTGCTTTTTCTTCTTTAAGGCCTTTATCGGTCTTTGATATCACTGATCTTATCACAGCTATTTTGCTCATTTTATCACAGTTTTATGTCATTCATTGTTTTATCACATCTCTATATGACTGTTTAATCATTTTTATCATTGTTTTATCACATTTTCTGGCATTGCTTTATAACTTCTTTGTTTCATCACTTCTATATGTCATTGGTCTTATCACCTCTTGATGTACCATCGTTTTTATCAGTTGTATATTATATCACTGATTTTTATTATTTTTTCACTGTCTTTCATCAATCTTATATGATACCGTTTTTATCAATCCCCATTTATCTTTGTTTTTATCTCCTTTACGCTGCCTTGAAATAAAAATCTACCTATTTATGTATTTTACTGATCTTACCATACGTTTGGTGCAACTTGTTCTATCTGGACCTTGCGCCATAAAACAAAAACAAAAAAAAATAGCCAACCATTTTAACATGGAAAAATGTAAGTTTGACAAGGAAGTTGATAATGTGACTTTATTATGCAATGATCAGCTCGATAGTCTAAGAAGCAGGAAGTCTAAGGTTACTTATAAATCTGCGGTTTCTGAGTAGCCTTAAAAGCTTTAGGAGGACAAATAAATTATGGAGATATGGTAAAAAGCAATTACCCTAACTTTTTAAAAATGTTTCTCTTCAGCAGTCGGCCGATATTAATATTTTTTTTTAAATGTGTACAGTTTAAGGGGAAAATTGTAGTTTTTTTATAATTTAAAAATCCAAAATTATAATTTTTAAAATATTATTTTTCTGAGTTTTAAATTGATACAAATATTCCACCAAACATCGAAAGGGAATACTTCCCACGCCAAAATTGGCGTTCGGAAGCAAAATTTCGCCAAAATTTCGCCAAAACGGTCCAGATTTGGTACTCCAGCCAAAAAATATATTACTATACTAAGCTTTAAATGGAAAACAATCCCTTTTCAAAAACATATAAATATGAGAAATACCAAAATTCTCTCTCAAATTTTTAACAAAAGTTAACCTTAATAATTTAGAAACAAACATAATTTTTAAAAATTTATAAATGATAACTAATAGCTTTGTGATCTAAACCTTATTAAACCGTCATTCTCAGCCAAATGTATAATCTTTTAAATCCAAAAAGGGAGTTAAAATATTTTTATGATTGCTGACAAAAAATTTTGGACTGTAGAAATAAATGAATTTTCCATGTAAATATAATGAAAATTTATTATTCTTTGTACATTAAAGAAACTCATATTTCAGTTAGCTATATTTTTATGTTTTATTCTAAATTCCATTCGAGATAAAAGAAACCTACCCCATACAAATGAAAAAAATTAGACATTCTGAGGCAGAATTTAGTATTATTTTCACCTTTGCTTCGCGGCAGATATTTCAAGACGGGAGAAAAAAATATTATCCGCTGGCAGGGCTAACGGCTAAAACTAAGACAAAATATCGTCATTAGCCGAGTTCTTCACTAATGTGGGTGGAAAAATGAGGGAGGCCGGGGGCGTTTCCTTTCGTTCAGGCGGTCGCTGCGGGCGATCAGGTGTATTTACGGCCCTTATCTAGTTCTTCCAATGGGCATTCAGCAGGTACATTTCAATGAACCATGTTCTCAAAGGGCTTGGCTATTGTTACGTATTATGCAGTTAGAAATACGTCACGCTGCCTTATTAATGAGACGAAGCCGGAAAAAATTAATTGAGTCAAAATGAAAAAATGTTATAGCCGAGATTGTTTTGCGAGGTAGCTGCTTTTGATAAGAGGGCATATGTATTACTCATTAGAATTGCTATCGTTATTATTGCTTTATAAGTGATTTAATATTAATTAAGCTTACTTTTTCAATTTTTATAATATTTTCTGAAACTTAATTGCAAAACTGATTCAAATGGAATTTTTAAGTTTATATTTGTTAATACTGAATTGATTTCAAATAGACGACATAACTCAGCGGTAGTCAGTCAGCCATGCAAAATACATATTGTACTACAGTTTTCAGTATTTATATGCTATTGTTAAGCAGTATTTTTAACTAATACTTGCATAGCACATTCGTTTCAAGAGCGATACACCACAGGGGGTTGTGGAGTAGTATAGAAAAATGTCAGTGCACAGACATTAAAAAGCTATATAGCTGATTACATTGTCTTTACCGGTGAGCTTAACCTAAATTTTGCAACAGTGAATTTAATTAATCATGCAAAATTTTGCATTGTGTTGTACTAAAAATCTTTCATGTATATATGTTTTATAATGTACTAAATAGTAAGAAAATGATCTTTATATCATAAATTGCGAAACTTCTCATAAACTTTTTTTTAATCACTTTTTTTTGTATCAAGAAATACTAATAGATGACTCGAGACAGAATTTTTAAGTTTTCAGCTGACTTCTCTCATAACATCACAAATGACACAAAGTATCTTTGAAACATGTCAAGGTTTTTACTTTCGTTGTAAAACTGTATATGCGTGATAATTACTCAAATAAACATTTAATTTATAATGTATTTATTTGATTTTAGACAACGCATTGAATGACTGTAAAGAATATTTGAATCCACAGAAATTAAATGATAAGCAAGGTAGTTGGTAAATATAGTATTCGATGCGACAACTAAAGAGTATTTAAAACTTGCCCCCGGTTAAAGATGATATTTTTTATGGTACATAATCTTATCATGTTTATCTCAACTTTTCAACTTATCTGTTGCATAGAAAATTTCAAGCCAATAGATTTACACTTGTATTTAAGCTGTTAATACTATAGTTTAAATTTTAAAAACATAAAATGATCTTAAATGGAAAAAAGCTCCTCTGAAACATTTCTATACATTTTAGAACTAAGCTGGTAAATATTTGAATTTTTTTTAACATTAGATACTTCCAGTGAACTAATTATATTTTTGAGAAAAATAATAATACTAATGATAAATACAACTTTCTTTCTACGAATTTAATTTCTTTACTTCAATAATTAGAGATTTTAGCAGTTTTAAAAATGATACATAATCATGAGAGTTTATTTTAGTTCACTTTATTCAGAACCATTGATGATGAAATCATAGCTCTTTTTACTTGCACCATGTTCTGTAGTCAGTCTCTGGAAACAAATCAGTTTCATGTCTAGACATACTGAATTGTTAAAAGAATTCAAATGAGGATATCTGCAGTCTGTTGAAATTGGAATATTGTTTCACTTTAAAAACAGATACAAAGTGAACATTTCAGGCATGCTAAAAAATATTGACTCTTATTCGGAAATTCTAGAAGACGCATTATGAAATATGATTTGCGCCTCCTTTTACTGCAAATGCTGTTTCGTAATTTTCAGTACTACTTAAGGAAATATATTATGTACTTTAAGAGCATAGATGTGCTTTAGCTGACTCTTACGTCCCAAACTTGAAGAGAGAAATATGTTGCCATTAAAATCGATACTAAAAGAAAGCATCCTCTCCGGCATGGTGTTTTTCAGGGATTGCGTAAACATCATTTATTATATGGGCATTGATTTCGAAGCTAAATCTTTTACTTTGTCTGGCAACTGATTCACAGCTAAAATATTCCTTATGAAACAGGAACATATAGCTTCTTAATATACAGCAGTGGTTCTTAACCGGGGGTGCGAGCACCCCTAAGACGGGGGGATGGTGAGAGAGCATTTCTAGAATTGTGAGAGAAGGTTTTAAATTAATAATGAAAATTTCCAATTGAGTGAATCATTTGATAGATACTTTTTCACGGGAAATATAAGCAAAATTAATAGATGGATACTCAATCCATTTTTGTTTGACCTAAATACAACGGACCGCAAAGTCTTATTAAAAGGTGATCTTATCGTAACACGAGCTAATGCACGTATTGAAATAGAATTTAAAAAACTGGACTTAGAACAGTTATGGTGTACACAGTTAGAACTTTATCCCGAATTGGCAAAAGCAGCATTCGAGACAATTTTACCATTTTCCACCACTTACATTTGTGTAATGACTTTTGTACATCAAAACAAAAGCTAGAAATCGCTTAAATGCATCTGATGACTTACGCGTAGCTCTTCAATGAAAGGGCCTCGTTTTAAAAGGATAATTCTGAACAAACAGAAACAACAACGTAGCCATTAAAAATGTAGATATTGTTTTATATATAATAATATAGTATGTATTGGAAATGTATTAATTTTTTTATGCAATAAATAAATTATCTTGCAAAAAATGTCTTTTCCCAAATAAAAAAATAGAAACACATTTTCAAGGGGGTGCGAGAGCTTATTTTTAGATTCAAGGGGTGTTGACTATTAAAAAGGTTAAGAAACACTGATATATAGAATAAAAATAAATGGGTAGCAACTACACTGCTCAAAACAATTAGGGGAGCACATGGTTTTAACGAAATTACGCAAATACTTACACCGATAAGTAACATAAAATAAATCATCCATAATTTAAAGTCTAGCAGGAAACAGAAGAAGAAAACTTCATATGCAAATCAAAGTTCATGACGTCAAAAACCAGAAAAAGAACATAAGGGCGGAAATCGGGATGTTGCAGAAACGTCTGTTTCACTGCCTTATCTGTGAAATTCGATTGCTCAGTTATTCTTTTTGAGAAAAGGTGACATATTAAGCGATTAATTAACACAGCACTTTTATCTTTGCTGGACAATGGCTAAAATAAACGTGATGCGTGACGTAAGTTAAACTTGATTTCCTCATTTAAAACTTTTCTCGGTGGTTTTTCCTTTCTTTTCTGAAAATAAGGGAATTAATCTAATAGGAGTCCAATTTTAGATAACTCAAAGCTTGAATGTTCTGTATCTTAGTAAATTAAACTCTCTTTCAGATATTGTTTCCGCTTCGAATCATCGAGTTTTATTCAAATTAAGTCTTTTGAAATTCCGCCCACATAGTATAGTGGTTATCGTTCTGAGCTACCCCTCAGTGGGTTTGGGTTCAAATATCGAATAAGGCTTGGCCGTTTCCATGTCGTCCCCCTCATAGGGATAAATTATGGTTCACCTATATGGTAAACCCTCGATAAAGTAGCCAGCAAAACTTCGCGTGTCTGCATGGACCACCGTCAATAGAAATACTTACTATCAGAGACAATACCTACCGCGTTTTAAAAAAAGTCTTCTAAATTTTCTAATTGGGATTTGTTTTTAAATGAGTCCTGTAAAATTTAATATGCATAATAAATCGTAACTTTTTAGGTATGTCGCACAAGCAGAATTATTATGATAAAATGAGCTCGACATCATTACCCTGAATCCAGTGAACAAAAGGCTTTCACTGTCGTAAAAAAAAACCATTTTCTTAGCTTCTGCTTCCATATCCCCATTTTTTCTATCTATATAGGGTAGTTTTTCAGGCCATATAATCTTTTTTCACTTACCACTGTTCAATTCTTGAGTACCACAGCCTATTGATGGTTTATTACCTTTCTTTCAGCAGGCATCATTGCCCACTCGCTTTAGTATACAGCTTCCATATTTCATACTTTATATTGGCTGATGAAATAGGCCCTTACAGACCATTAAGTTTGATACAAAACAAAAATAACCTTAAACACAACCATTAGAAGCAGAAACGCTTTTGGAGACTTAACAGACCTCTCTTCTTTAGGAGTGGCGATGCAACAACGTGTTACGATGAACGGCTACTAAAGAAACTCGGTGTAAAACTTTGAACAAGGTGACATAAAAAGAAGACATTTCGAGATTATGATATTTTAAATTATATATTTTGATAATACTCAAAATTTTAAAATTCTTTTCTTTTTCATCGAACTTTTTTCTGTAAATTTGTTCCGACGAGCCAGTTAGCACTAATGTTAATATTTTGAGTTTACGACTTAAAACAGTTTTATTTTTCTTTTATTATAGTTTTAAAGGCAGTTTTTTTTTTAAATAAGTCTATGCAACATGGAAAAGTAGGAAAATCAATACATAGGTGATTCCTATCTGTATATTCTTGAAAGAGAGTATATTACTCTAAATATATAAAACAGTTCCGTAACTGACTGACTGACTGACTGACATAAAACGAACACACCAAACCGCTGGGCCTAAAGGGCTGAAATTTTGCATGGCGATTTTTCTTATAGTGTAGGGGTGTACTAAGAGAGACTTTAGAAAAAATTCTTCTTAGATTTTTTTAAAATTAAATTTTTAAGCTCTTTTAGTATTTTTTTTTTTGAGTTTGCATTTAAAATAATAATTGGAGGGTTATAAAATTTATATCATGAGAAAGATTATAAAAATTCCTTTAAAATGAAATCCTTTTCGGATCTTTACCTCCATTTTCTGATTTTTGGCGAATTTTTAAAGATTAATTTTTAGAATTTAATTTATTAAATGCTGATCACGTGCTTTCTTTTTCTGTTACTTTAAATTAATTTATCGTCACGTGCATAAACGAAAATAGACAGAAACATTTTTTTTCTTCCTAATGCAGTAGACGATTGGAAATTATCCAAAAAAAATATTAAAATACAGTAAAAGATATGTTCCTCAAACTGTACTATATTAACTGTACTATATTCTTTAGTATGTTCTATTAGATTTAATTTTAATATTTTCTTCTACATTATTTTGTCTATAAAAATATCCCTTGCGATATTTTTATAAATACGGGTGGGCGAAAAGTCCTTCACACATTTCAGAAAATAATATATAAAATAGAAATTCCCATAAAAGAGTTCAGTTTGCGGTCACTTCTTTAATAGAATGTTAAGTTTTTTTATCAACAGAAAATTTCGAACTGCTGCCAAAAGAGGGCGCCACAGGACCAAAAATCCATAGAATGACATTTTATATGAAAAACTTTTTAATAGTTACCCTTACAGAACAAGTTTCTTGTTACCAAATTTCGATATGGGCACCTTTCGTAGCTCGTGTCACATCTAGGCGATACTCGATCTCATTCCACGTGCTTGTCACCATGGATTGTGGAATATTCTCAATGACTTCGATGATCCGTGTCTTGAGCTGTGTAATGTCGGTCATTTTCGAAGCGAAGACTTTGTCCTTGACATATCCCCACAAGAAAAAATCAAGCGGAGTTAAATCTGGAGACCTAGGTGGCCATACTATTGGACCATCTCGCTAGTGGACAATCCATCGTTGAGGGAATTGTGTATCGAGGTAGCTGCGTACAATTTTTCCCCAATGTGGTGGAGCTCCATCTTGTTGCCCAAAGATGTTAGGTATATGTGATATTTGTGGAATGGCAAATAACTGCAACATATTCAAATAAACTTCTTTAGTTACAGTCGATTCGGCAAAGAAGAACGGACCAATGACACGGTCTGCCATTAAACCACACCAAACATTAACTTTAGGACTATCACGTACCGTTTCACTTATAAAGTATGGATTTTCAGATCCCCATATTCTGGTGTTGTGCTTATTGACGTGGCCCGACAAATGAAAAGTTGCTTCGTCCGTAAAGATAATGCGTTGTAAAATTCATTATCAACATCAATGCGATGCAGCATATCAACAGCGAAGTTGAAACGGATTGGCAAATCACTCGGTTTTAATTGCTGTACGAGTTGCATTTTGTATGGTTTAAAGTGAAGTCGTTTATGGACCACATTCCTTATTGATGATCGGGCAACTCCTAATTCAATGGAAGCCTGTCTTGTTGATTTCGTAGGAGAACGAGTAAAGGGTTCACGTATTCGTTCGACATCGCTATCACAGGTTGATGGTCGACAACTTCTTGGTTTATCCAGAACACTACCAGTCTCTATAAATTTTTAATGCCAGGACAAAATGCTGTTCCGACTTGGAGGTGGTTTATTAAATTTGGTATGAAAGTTACGTTGCACTTTTACAATCGATTTGCTTTCAAAATACCAACCAACACAATTCGCCTTTTCAGTGGGAGAAGTAATTTTAAGAATGACGCAATTTGCAAACAAAACGAAGAAATGGCATTCGAAAACGAAAATATGTCATTCTATGGATTTTTGGTCCTGTGGCGCCCTCTTTTGGCAGCAGTTCGAAATTTTCTGTTGATAAAAAAACTTAACATTCTATTAAAGAAGTGACCGCAAATTGAACTCTTTTATGGCAATTTCTATTTTATATATTATTTTCTGAAATGTGTCAAGGACTTTTCGCCCACCCGGTATATTTTTCTATTTTTTACATCAATTGCATTCATTGATTGTTGTAATTATTATAAATAAATAAATAAATAAATATATATATATATATATATATATATATATATATATATATATATATATATATATATATATTTATTTATTTATTTATTTATTTATTTTTGGCATTAATTGCATACATTGACCGTTGTATTTAATTTGAATATACTCCGTAGAGAAGGGCGGGTTTTTAGCTAGTATGAATATAATCTGAAAAGTGCAGGAAATGTCGTTTCAGTAGCGAGAGCCTGATTCATTCAACTTTTCATATACAGGGTCATCGATAAAGGTCTCCGTGATTGCAACGTGAAATAAAGAACCATATCATAGAACTCATGCTGTTTATTTTTTCAACAAAAGATACAGAAACGAATCAAGTTTTCGACATTACCTAGTAGATTTCGTTACAAGCACCCTCGTGACTCGGCACACATCTATGCGATTGTCGATCTCCATCCAGGTACGCTCGATCATAGCAGGAGCATTTGCTATTGCAGCAGTAATTCTGTACGATAAATGTCGTAGTTCCGGATCTTCTCAACGTACACAATGTTTTTTTAGATGTGGCGTGCAGGCAACACATGGTCGCCATCCTCCAACCAGTTAATTTTTTACTTCTTATAGAGATAACGGTGAAAGTACATTCCCCAGCGATATGACGTCATAAGGCAGCTGAGTTTGAGCATTTCTTTCGCGAAGAAAGTCTGAAGAAGTGCAAGTTGGAAATCGCATACTAAATTATACAAAGTACATACCACCTGCGCACACATGAAAGGAAGAGTATGCACAACGAGAGGATTCGTGCAGCCAAGCAGAGTCGCTTAGCCAGAAGAAGTCATTCCCTTTGCAGTTCAGCTATCGCCGGCAGTGTCCAGCGGCTGCAATTGTTAGGGCATTACGATGACCCTTGAGTTTCCTGCTCAGATGTGTTGACATGTTGGCCACCCTTCTTCTAAGCTTTCGTTCCAGTTGTCTTTTTGGTATAATGTTTGTTTGGTGACGCAAATTGTTAGCCACACTTGCAAGTTCTTTTTTATGATTGTTTATGTGTAATTTTATTTTAATAAATGTGTTAAGTCTTGTATGCAGCACTTATTTTTGAATATGGAAATATATGGAGTCACTAAAAGGATGTCTTCCCCCGATTACAGCTAACTGCATAGAAAAAGTCTATAAGGGTCAAATCAGGGCTTATTGATGGCCAAAATCGGACTGTCCCTTCCTATTCAACGTCAAAACCCATGTAGGAGGGAACACGTCGTTACAGCGTCATCGCATGCCCCCAGTGCAGTCACGGTCACAATGACATTATGGAAAAATACAACTCCCAGATTTAACATACCATCTGCTGCTAAGCAAAATCCTATTGATCAATTGCTGTTCCCTGTGGGAACAACTGAAATCAGTCAACTTTTTCGATGACCCTGTATTTAAGTTTGTTGGTTGGCATTGTAGTCAATTTCTGCTATACAAGAGCTAGACCGAGACCTATAGCTTAAAGACTATTCCGATAGACTAAATACATGTATGTGAACAGTTGGACTCTAACCCACAGACTCTTGACCGAATGTCAGCACCATAGCCTTTTGAAAATCCCCTGGGTTTTATGTCTTTAGATAAAGCAACTAACATTCCTCTTAATTCCCTATTGTTACATTGGTATTTAAATCAAATTCTAGTAAATAAAATTATTACCTTTTAACATGTCACAAACCTTTACTAAACTATTTAGATTCTTAAAAAATTAATCAAATGTTTCTATAATGCTTTAGCAACAAAAAGTTACAGTCTCTTGGATAATTTTACAAGGTCTTCATTCGACAAAAGGTGGTTTAACCTTATGTGTTGTATTTATGACATTCTAAACGCTACGCTAGTACGACAACATATTTCAAAGCATTTCCAAACTCAAAATTGTTTCAAACTTACAAAATTCTCTTAGTATTAATAAACTAAAATGTAAGACTTCCACGTTTCCCCCCCCCCCCCCAATAAGCCATTATTTTTCAATTTAATGTAAAAATAAATTCGCACACATTGACGTTAAGAATTAAGTGATCTCACGGAATCACACCTCGCTGATAAGGTATAAATTCGTGAATTAGCTATTTTTCAGCGATCATTAGCCTAAATAACTGTTCACGGTTCTTTCAGAGAATCCAAGCGGAACAGGAAATGGCTACACAAAAAGGGGTGAAATCAGGAGATAAAATTTAATGAATTAGGAATTTTGGCACCTTTCTCCATTGTTTCAAAGCCATAATGACTTTTAGGTGATTAATAACGGGGGGGGGTTGAGAAATAATTGGGATTATCAATAACTTTTTATCTTATTCCTAATCGAACATAGGATTTACATTTTCGATTCTGTACTCCGTAAGATCATATGTTACGCTACAGGAGTTTGATGTTTAAAGGAGCTTTAACATCCACTTTGGCCTTTGTGAATTGATACGTGAATGGACTGGTCTTATCATAGTTTCCTTTTGAATAATGAGAGTAATTATATTTTACTTGACACAATTAATTATGAATACTGTTTAATCTATAATTTCCCTCTCCAAAGGAAATTTCCCTTTCATTAACTAATGCAGACTTTTTCTGATCCTACTGACACACCTTGAAATTCCCTTTGTCACTTCTAAAGTCGGGCAAAATCTACGACAATTTTCACACTTGACCATTTTGTAGTCCCTCATAAGTTATCATCATAAAATGGTCTTCAGAAAACTGCTACCAGAGGTCACTATTGAGATGTTGCCATTCATAACAGGTGTTCCTTAAATGAGCTTAGGATTTCCTTGTTTTAGCGACACCGCCAAACAAAGACCAATCGCATCTCTGCTACATGAAGTAACCCACTGAACTTTTTCTTTTGCTTAAATATCAGTTTTAGAATTTTTAAAACATACTACTAAAACCATGTATGAAGCAATGATATCTATGTATATAGCTACTTTTTGTATGCTTTAGTACATTTTTCAAACCGTCAAAAGAAAAAAAACTCGCTTGTCAAAATAAACGCCTCCGATTTTCTGAAGTCTTAATATGTCACAATGCCACCTAACATTATTATGAACTTCACTAATAGACATATTTGAACTGTAATCTTATTTTGAAAGTAGAAATGTCTCTACCTAAGTCTGCTTCTACGGACTCAACTTTTCTTTTACTAGATTTTGTACTTAGCTCTTAGAACGTTATATACTACACACATATAAAGATTGAGTAGTCTATAAGGAAAAATTAATGATTCTTGCAGCAAACAAGTCGAACCTGAGATCTTTCCTACAGGACTTTGCAAATAGTAGTATCTTCATCAATTAGAGTATCTTCATTTATTACCCATCTTTTAATAGTCTTATGGATCACCTCACAGCTATTTCCTGTAATAGAAATTTATGACAGGTTCTCGTTCAGATGATAATTAAACCTCACACTTTTCAAGAAAAATTTACTCATCCTTAATGCCAGATACGTCGGCTATTTTTGAGATTTTAGGGTAGTATGAAAATCGTTTCTTCTATTTATTTTTAGATACTGACCAATTTTGATCTATAATTATAATAGTATTTGTAAACTTATGGTCGACACAGCTCAATTAAATAGCGAACTGTATAATTTTTTAAACACTTTTATTAACATCACAAAATTAGGCCTAAAAAGCCATGTGCTCCACACATACAGAGGCTGTTCACACATTTTTAGACGATGTATATTGTATTCACAAAACTAAATTACATAAAATTCTTGTGTTTTAAATGTTCTATTTGACATCCCTTATTCTAAACTATCTTTCGACACCGCAATTTCCAGGATAATAATGCCTTTTGAAGTGTCAGAAGAGGTATTCTATCCCATTCCTCCTGAACAGCTTTCCAGAGTCCTATTAGGGTTTTGAGACGACGTTTGGATAATGCAGATTTTAAAAGTCCGAAAGCACAAAAATCCATAGGTGATACATCGGGAGATTTAGTAGGGATATCAGTGAAGGGTATGGCCTTGATATCAGTTTTTTGTTCCATTTCTTTTAGGAAATTTACAGTGGATTTTGATGTGTGACTGCTAGCTTTGTCTTGATGGAGTCTCACAGATTGATGGCACTGTGGGTAAAGCGATAGTATTTCATTCAGAAAAATTGGCGATAAAATATGTTTCTGATAGTATTTGGAGTTAAGCTTGACATTTTTTTCCACTGTCTTTATTTTCAACTTGCCATTATAAGAAAAACCAGCAACAATCATGAATACCTTAGAAAAACTTTCTTTCGATTCTTTGAACCATGTACTTAAATTTTTTTCTTCCTTTTTATAGTAATAAATGGCTCTTTTTTGTTGCAATCATTTAAATACACCCATGATTCATCTATTGTGACAACTGTTTTCCATTTTTCTTTGGATAAGTGTTTCTCATATAGAATTCTGCAGCGTGTCCTGCGTTCAGCGATATGATTTGGAAGAAGACGATGCACATTGCGTTTTTTCTCTTTCTTAAGATTTAAATCAACGTTTATCATTTTGTTTACAGTGGACACCGAGCATTTTAATGATATTGCAACTGTCCTCTGACTAGGGGGATTTTCTTTTAACATTAAACAACGTACCTTTGCAATAGTCGAAGATATCCGTTTTTTCCTTGGATACTTGTTTTGAATTTTTATTCCCACTTGAGGCTCCAATTTGACGTTTTTTTCCTTCCCTGTTGACGGTATTACCTATCGACGCTTTAGATATCACAAAACCATGACTCTCACATCGTTTTTGGATAACGGAGTATGCATATTTCTCTTCGGAAAGAGCATAAATGTAGCCTTCGAACCACTGCTTTGTTAAAAACGCCCTTTTGAATAAAAACAAAACTTTCAAGCCGCAGACGATAATTTTGACTTTTAAAAACATAGTACAATTGCAATTATTTCTTTTGCAGCAAACGATTTTTTATTACCGCTTACCAAAATCGTATAAAAAATGTGCGAACAGCCTCTGTATTAGGAGCTACTCACTCGTCGTCCGTACAGACATTCACCTCGAGGCCAACTGGCGATTCTCGCCTTTCACCCCTGTTCCAACACCGTGTCACGTGATCAGCACTTCACAGGGCTGGGTGGGTGCGATATCTGGGCGCGCACATGCTGCCCGGCCTTGCAATGTTTCAAATAACATTTAAAAATTGTTACACTTACACAGCATTACAGGAAGAAACACATATTGAAAACAAGTACTTAATCAAAAATATATAGCATAATACTAATACAATCTATTTACATAATTAATTTTCCAAAGGCAATAAACACATTTTAGATATAGGTCTCTTGAAAACACCTCGTTAAGTTTTGACACTGACAACTCGTACTCTATTATCATTACCTGGAAAAATGTCAGAAATGCGAGCTAGTGGCCAATTACACATATGCAGGTTATCTTCTTTAATGATAACTAGATCACCAACGTTAACATTATTTTTCTCAAAATACCACTTCGATCTTTGTTGCAAAGAACTCAGATAATCATTTCTCCACCTTTTCCAAATTAATTGAGTCATTTTCGTGGTTTTTTGCCACAACTTCAATTTGTTATCTGGGAAGTCACTTACATCAGGTTCAACAATAGAATTAATAGACCTTCCAATAAGAAAATGGCCAGGAGTTAAAGCCTTCAAATCATCAATATCAGAAGAAATTGGCATTAAAGGTCTCGAATTTAAAATGCCCTCGATTTGAGTAGTTACTGTTAAAAATGCCTCATAATTTAATTTAGCACTACCAAAGACTCGTTTTAAATGGTATTTGAAGGATTTAACTCCCGCCTCCCAAAGACCTTCAAAGTTTGGCGCTCTAGGTGGAAGGAAGTGTGATTTCCAATTAACATTTTCATTACACAAATAGCCAGATAAATGATCATCTGGGCAGTTGACCAAATTATGCTATCTTTTTAACTCATGATTGCTTCCGACAAAATTCATAACATTGTCAGAAAATATGTAAGAAGACTTTCCTCTTCTCGCAAAAAAATATCTTTAGCGTTGCAATAAACGCTTGTGAGGTCAGATCATTTACAATTTCTAAGTGAACCGCTCTGGTAACAAAACATACAAATATGGCCACATATATTTTGTGATAAATGCCCTTTCTTTGGTGTTTATACTTTACAAGAAATGGACCAGTGAAGTCCACGCCAGAACAATTAAATGGGTAGTTTTCTCTAACTCTCTCTTTGGGCAGATTACCCATAAATTGCTGACAAACGATAGGTTTTCTTTTGAAACAGATGATACATTCATGTACTACCTTTCTACACATTGCTCGACCATTTATAGGCCAAAACCTCTGCCTAACTTGAAATAACAAGGCCTGTGGGCCTAAATGCAAGTATTTTACGTGATAATATTCTAAAATTAAGCGTGTTAGCTTTCTCTTGGGATGCAACAAAATGGGAAATTTCTGATCAATATTTAACTCACTATTAACTAGCCTACCTCCAACTCTAAGTAATCTTTTATCGTCGATGAAAGGATGAAAATTTCTCACTTGACTCTTAGAATCAACTTTACCTGTTTTCTTTAGGCTTTTAATCTCATCGCGTAATACCTCATTTTGGATTCTCGTTATGAGAAAAATCTCAGCTTTCTCAATCTCCTTAAGATCCAAGGAACCAACACTCTTATTCTCCTTGTTTCTACAATTGCTTACGAATCTATAAACAAATGCTAAAATACGGGTAAATTTAACATACTTTTTAATAAGGTTAATTATATTGTGCACAAATGTATTACCAGGAATATTCACAACAGACATGCACTTTTTAGAGTTCTTAAATTCACAATTAAAGTCAATTTGCTGATCTGATACAGCAATCACTTTGATGGGATACTCATCTTGTCCCAAGAACAGGGGGCCCTTCCACCAAAGCTCGATCTGGGACAGCTCTGCAGGGTCTAGTCCTCGGGAAATGAGGTCAGCCGGATCCTGCTCAGATGGGACATGGTGCCATTGCTTCATGGATGTCAGTTTTTGAATTGTGGCGACTCTGCTTGCCACAAACGTCTTTAGACATATGGGCTCTTTCTGGATCCATGCTAACACTATCATGGAGTCACTCGACATGTTGATGTTGGACACTTCAAGTTTTAATGCAGTCAGGGTGTTCTTCATCAGCTTTGCTAGAAGAACAGCTGCACACAACTCCAGTCTCGGAATGGTATAACGTTTGATTGTTGAAACTCTTGATTTACTCGTAATCAATTTAACTGTCACTTTTCCAGAATTCGAAATTGATTTGGCGTAGATCACAGCTCTGTAAGCTCGTTCGGAAGCGTCTGCGAAGCCATGAAACTCGATCCTCTCTGGTTTCTTGGTGAAAATGCATCTCTCGATGTCAATGTTTTTTATTTTGCTTAAAGATTCGACGAATATCTGCCGCTCTTTATCTTCATTCGCTGGGATTTGCTCATTCCTGTCGATCTCTTTAGATTTTCCTACGCATGTAGGCTTCTCTTTTACTGGCATTGTCACCACATATCTGTCACCATGATTTCTCATGTGCGTTCGCAAATAATATTCCTCACAGATTTTACTTTCTTTACTTTTTACTAATTTCTCCTCACTATTTTATGCTTCCCGAAATCTGTTTAGACTTTTATCTAGATTACTCTGAATAACTACACCACAGTGAATATGAATATCATTTTTAAAGTTTTGTACCCTACCACTCACGACGTATCCAAACACTGTATTTTGTAATATATTAGAATTTTGGGAATAGATTTGTCCCGGCCTTAATAACTCGTAAAACACTTCTGCACCTAACAATATGTCTATATTACCAGGGACATTGAATTCAGAATCTGCTAATCGTATATTTTCCGATCCTTCTATACAAACATTAATTGGATTAGAAGGTATGAGATCGGTAATTTTGGAAGTGACTAAAAATTCTAAATCTCTCTCATAGTTTTTTACTTTATTAGAAATTATAGTAGAAATTTACCCCTTAATGGTCATTGATGCGTCATTTAAACAAGATACTACAATATTAATTTTCTCCCTTTTTAAATTAAGTTTATCTGCACAATTCTTTAAGATGAAATTTGACATCGATCCTCCGTCAAGAAGGCAGCAGCACTCTACAAACTCACCCATGCTATTTTTAATCAACACCTCGCGGTACTCAGGAAAACCGTTGATGTTTTCTTATCTACGTTACTAGAGGAAGCGAAGGAATGCGCTAAACCAGAATTCAACAATGGGGGGTTCTGATTCATCAATTCTCCCTGACTGGGGGAACTCTGAGACGGCTCCTCTCTTCGAAAGTGCAACATCACGTTATGCCTTGTTCCAATCTCAGGGCAACAGACCTTAGATTTACAATATTTTAAAGAATGATTAGAAGAAAGGTAATTGAAACAAAGGTTATGATTTTTCCCAAAAACTACTCTCTCATTAACAGATTTCTCAATAAATTTTGTACATTTATACAGATAATGACTCTCAGAATTACACAAAATGTATTTAGAATCTTTTACATTAGATACAAAAACTTTAGAAGAATTTTTGAGCACTTAGAATTAAAATTATTACTCTTTGGAAATTTACTATTAGTAGCTTCGACGAAAGATTTTCCTCGGGAAGCACAAAAAAGGTCACACTCCTTTGAAAATTCTAAAGGTTTAAACCAATTGTCGGATTGTTTAATACTTATGTGGGCTGCAGTCTCCCTGTCTAAACATTGAAATAATTTATCCGACTCAATTAATTCTTTAAGAGTTTTAAAATCAGACACATTTCTCAATTTTAAATAATATTTAAAACTCGTTATTAAACGCGAAGCGAACTGCACATGAGATTCATTTTGGCGTTGAGCTTTAAGAAAGTTTTCTAAGCAAACTTGGGGTGTCGGTTCAAATTCTCTTAGCACAATAGATTTCACTTTATCGTAATCACTAAGCTCATTGTCATTAATGTAATTAATAATGTTAGAGGCTTTTTCTCCCAACAAATTCAGCAGAATTTCAGCTTTAAATGTAGCTTGTACATTTTTTGTCACAAAAGCTCCTTCTAAGGAGGAAAAAAAGAATCCTCATGCTTCGGGTTTACTTGGAACTTTCACAGTTAATGTCCTAACACTTTTAATTAATTAATCCTATAACTCTTGCTTTTCCCTTATATCATTTGGATTGTAGTTTTCACTCCTTGCCTCGGCACGAAATCGATCCAGTTCAAGCTCTGCCTTGAATCTTTCCAATTTTATTCTCTCTAACTCTAAATTATTTGCCACTTTAAGTCTCTCTAACTCTACATTATTTGTCTCTTCGGACTTTCGATCGGATATTATGGAAGTCAAATCATTTTTAACAAACTCTGGATCATTTTTAAAATGAACATTATTTTGAATAAGATCTTTTAGCTCACCTACTTTAATATCCTCAGTCACTGATTCTCCTAATTCCTTGGCAACCAGATCTTCCTTTCTTGCACCGCTGAACATTTTTTACTAGCACACAAAGAGCTTTTTAGTTTTCACAAAATACTTTTTTCTCAGCACACACCACAATTCACATCATAGGCTCGAGCTCCGGATTCGAGGTAGGACCATGTAAATTTTGGTCGACACAGCTCAATTAAATAGCGGACTGTATAATTTTTTAAACTCTTTTATTTAACATCACAAAATTGCCATGTGCTCCACACATATTAGGAGCTACTCACTCGTCGTCAGTACAGACATTCACCTCGAGGCCAACTGGCGATTCTCGCCTTTCACCCCTGTTCCAACACCGTGTCACGTGATCCGCACGTCACCGGGATGGGAGGGTGCGAGAGCTCGGCGCGTACAGTATTAATAAAACTGAATATGAGCTCACGTTTCTAAAGCGTATCTAAATGTTTCACGTATTTAAAACTTATCTAATTGTAAATTTAAATATATGTTTGTGTATTGAAAACATTTAAGAATAGGGGCTAAAATAAAACTCTAATGGGTGAAAGTAGGTATAGGGTTTTTATTAAATAGTTATATCATAAAATAAGGTTGTAAGTCTAGTTAAACATTTGCTAAATATAGGAAAGCAAGTAAATTATCTATGAAAGGCACATTAGTTATTCTTGCTTCTAGAAGATACTATGCCTCTAGAACTGACTATCCCAGTAAGAAACCGCATGCAGTTTGTCATTCTTCATTTAGTTTTGAATGGTGATATATTTACGCTAATTAAATAGTTGTATGCACTCTTGGCTATTTTGCACTTACCGCATTTCCCGTTATATATTTAGTTTTCCTTCTCTTTTAACGAATGTACTCTCGTTCAATATTGTGATCAGCGAAAAGTAAATTCGTAATTGTTAGTTTACATTTATTCATGATTGTTTTCCACCCTGATACTAAAATCTAGAACTAATCTGAAAAGATGAAAATGTAAGGTATACATAAGATTCGGTTCACAAGAATCGAACTTTTGAGTGAATAAATTTAAGAAGCTTCTTGAAATATGGTAATTTCGGCATACGCGCTTGGTATAAATACCATGCAGCTAGATTAATAGAAAGGTTGTTAAAGTTGATAGATAAGCTAGTTAAGGGAGCTACGAGCTAAGCAGCTCTATGTGTTAACCGGCGCTTGTGCTTAGGGGGCCCAAAGTTTACGTGGCAGAACTGGTGGTTTGACTTTCTAGTTTGTGAGTATTACAAAGTGTATTTTTATTGAATGCTAATATATATTCCGTACAAGTAGTACGTATGCTTATTGCTGTAAAAGCAAATTCTATATGTGCAACGAATTCAATAAACATTGTTTCATGTATAAACTGTGTTTGTATCAAATTCATTTAGAGTGCCACTTCAAATTATATACACCCAAGTGCGGGTAGAAGTGAGCTATTCTCTATAAAGTTTCTTTTTAAGTTTAGTTACGTGAAAAGAAACTGGAAAGATACACAAATGTGGTATAGAACAGGGGTTTCCAACTGGCGGCCCGCGGTGATTTTTTTGCGGCCCGCGAAGACTTCTAGGAAAATAATTTGCAGCATCAATTTAGATATTCTTAGTTAACGAAAAATGTTTTTGTAAAAATCTATATTGTTTTCAAATGCTGTTCATTTACAAAAAAGATGGATTTTCCTCGAATTCCATGAAAAGTAGGGTGTCCACTCATGTTCTATTTCATACCCCCCCCCCACTTCTTATTTAAATACCCACTTCTAATTTGACATTTTTTGTGTGTGTCTGTGTAATTTAACGAAAGTTGGCCAGTTATAATCAAGGTCATTGTTGGAGGTTCATCCTCGAATTTTTAAAAATTTAATAGTACATACTATACACAAATCCTCCCAAAACCCCTCTCTCAAGAAAAAAAGTCCTGGGTATGGTCCTGATTAAATTGCGACCCACAACTAGACAGGTGTTTTCGATTGCGGCCCTTGGACACTTGTAAGTTGGAAACCCCTGGTATAGAAGAAGTAAAGATATACTTCTAATGGAGAACTGTCACTCTTGAGTAATTTTTAAACCAAAATGAGTCTAGCTGATGAATAAATTATATGTTATAGAATTTAAACAACGAAGTAGAACGGCCTCAACTTAACGTTTTCAGTGCGTTCATCCTGTCATTTGAATAAGCCATTAAATTTATTCGATGTTTGCGTAACATGTCAAACACACATGCATGTACGATATGTATTATCAAATTCTCTTTGCGAAAACACCGATTCTTTCCATATGATTGATTCCTCGGTTAGAATATGGAGTTTAATAAAATAATGTAAGTGCATGAAAGTATGTATGTATGGTTGTAACAAACGTCTTAGTCAGAAAACCAGGGTATGAAGCTCTGTAGTCTCTCTTTACTACGGTTACTAGCGATTTTATCGTAGCGCTTCTTAGTTTCGATTGTCTTTTCTACTTATGTTATATGACTTTTTAGCAGGCAACGACAGAAAATATTATCCTTTTCGCCTTTTTATGTCATATTTATTATTGTATTTTTTGGACGATCTGAAATTTCGTCCGCATTGAACTCTTTTCTCGCATTTTTACTTCAACATTCACTTAATTCCGCCAACTCTTTAACGTCTGTCTGCCAGATACGATGTTCAAACTCGGATGTCCTTTAGACAAAATCCTAATTTTGAGAATGACTTCCCCCCCCCCCCTGAGGCATTTTGGTGATGTGAGGAATTTTTCTTTCTAATCTCCATTATGTGACATAATTTATATTTGTTTAGAACTCATGAGTCGTCATTCAAATTTCAGAAAGCTTACCTCAAAACGTTCCACTAATGCAGTGATTCCCAACTGGTAAGCCTTGGAAATTTAGGTTCCCGGGAGATCGGTCAGGGGAGCCGCGAGTTTTAAACAAAAAATATTAGTAGGACCCACTTAAAATAAATATTAAATTGAATTAATTACCCTCATGTCCGAAAGAGGGTGACACAGATCAATTCACTCGTTTCTGAGTGTGAATTAGCAATTCTCAAGCTTATAAATGTTAGACCTGATATCAAACATTTGTACTCTAAGCAGCAATCGCAAATCTGACATTATTAAAACAAAACTATATTTACTATTTCTATTGCAGTCCTATAGTGTATTACTGCACTAAATCCCATAGCTAATATTGAAAATGTATTAATGCATTCTATCCCCGTTTTTGTTACCTATATCTTTCAATAAATTAATAAAATCAGGAATATTTATTTGAACTTAAATTTGACATGTGCCTGATATACATTCTACTCCAATTTAATATTAAAATAAAAATTTGAAAAAACTAAAATTTTCACAAGAGTACCCCAAGTTTCTAATTTCATTCTCAAAGATGAAGCAAACGTAAAAAGGTTGGGAATCCCTGCATTAATGAAACATTTAAGAGTAAATGTACTCCAGGTGTATAGGTTCACATTGAAAATTAACATCAAATAATGAAATGACTTCCATACCAAAGTAAAGTCAATGCGATTAAAGGAAAAAATAACCAACGATAAGAAACAAGATCATGTGCAATATTTTTTTACTCTTACCTAAACATTTTTCTTTTTTTTCACCTCTGCGAAACAAAGCAGAGAATGATTTAAAACGCTACTCCGAAAGTTTTCTGAAAAATTACATTATTCTGCACTAAAACGACGTCATCTCTGTATATAAAATTTCTTTTATTAAAAATTCCTTAAAATCTTTTCATGAAATTTCGTTAAAGAAAAGAAAACCCCTTAATTCAAAACTTTTTTCACACATTGAGTTTGAAACAACGCCTGATTGAATTACTTTTGAAACTTTTTACACAAGAAGAAAAAAGTTTCAACTTTTCGATAGAATTACTTGAAATTATTTGCTAGAAAAATTGAGCCAAGGTATTCCATTTTTATTTATTTTTCCTATAAATCCTTCACCTACCCAACAAGAAATATTTTATTCGATCTTTATGGCTTTAAAAATTTTATTCGCAATTGATTTGGAATACAATAAATATGTTTTTCAAAGGGAACTCTAATCTACCGAATTATAAACTTTAGTTTTTATAAAACCTTGAAGTTTTACCAGACAATACGGGCTTTCGGAAACATTTTGTTCTTATTAATTTTCCTTTCTAGTGGGTTTTAAAAAAACTTGAGCGAAAGTTTCTTTTGTCATTTATTTTTAAAAGTAATGTATTATTTTGATAAAAAATGTTAAACAAAGTATATTAAATCCTTTATGCCTCAATCTAGTAGAATAGTGGAAAAATAAATATCGATAAACAAGTTAGTTTAGTGTTCGTTTCCCATAGTATTAAATTATGCAAAACGGCTTAAACAACCACTCTGCCACAAATTATCGAATTTATAATAATGCCTTTGAAAAGACTTTTAGGACCTCATAGTCTGGGAATGTAACAACAAAATTAACGTTTTTACGTACATATGTGCTGCAGCATAAAACTTCCATGCCATATCATTATTTTTGATAATTAGCTTTACTACTTCTTGTAAAGCATATAGAAATATATCACACATATAAAAACATTTGATTGATCAGAGTGCAATTTGAAAAAATGAGTAACTGATGTTAAAAGCAGCGGCATCGCATTTTGAGGCTTTTGAAGGAATCTATCTCTTCTTATATATCACGTCATAAGCATCACGTCATAAAAATGACACTCGAATTTTACATTCCGCCGTCAAACATCAGTTTCATGCTTCACTAGCCTTTAAAGTTTACAAAAAAGGGAATCAATTCTTGACCAAACGCAGGAAAACAAATATTAGGATTGTTTTTTCACATTTACTGAATGTCAAAATTGAACGATCTTTCGGGAATTTGACTTCGCCTTCTAGTACGAATCAAGGATATTAAGTTGAAAAGATTAGCATTTCAATATGCCGCATCTTCATCATGGTTATTGAAAAGTTTTCATTTCACAAGATTTCTTCGAGTCTAGAGATATTTTTTTATAAAATGCTTTTAACTATTTTGTGCAACATTTAAAAAGTTGCATTCACACTTTATGTTACGTAAACTCTGTAACGTTATTTCTTTTAAAACAACCTTTAGGAAATAACAAAAAACCATTTTCAGTGCCGATAAAAAGTTTTTAACGCTTCTAGCATTCGAAACGTTTTAAAGCTACAAAAAATTACTATTTACAAAAATTTGCAGATTAATTTTATAGGTTGCGGGTGGAAAAAATTGCAAAGCTGTTCCTTTTATTACTTTAAAACCTTTGCACCGAAGATTTCTGCACTGTAAAAAGGCACAAGTGTTATTTTTTTACAGTACTCTTTCCCTGTACGAAAAGATGCGCTAAAAAGATAATTTTATCCAAATGTAAGAAATAAATTACTTTCCATTTTCTTGAGTTTTTAATTAAATACTATTATATATATATACATACATACATACATATATATATATATATATATATATATATATATATATATATATATATATATATATATATATATATATATATATATATATTCTAGACCTTATTTTTCCCTTTAAGATTTTTATATTCCGACGTAATAACCGATTAAAATAGTTTAATTCGAAAAAGGAACTTTAATAAACTACGTACGTCAGTAAACTTTAACGTACATAATCACTTATCTCCTCTTTTATATATTTTTTGTTTCAGATATTTTGCTATATCACACGATGTAAATGCATTCTAAGACATATTATGTACAATATTTTAGATGATAGCCTAGCTAGCATTTGGAGATCCTCCAGCAGTAATATATTGCAATCATAAAAAAATACCTCCAAGTTGTTCATCATATGTTATCAAATTCATATGAATCGTGCTGACATAAAAACCCTTTCCTTTTATTTCATCTTCTGTTCAACGCGAAGAAGTGAATTCCTAGGTTGTGTTAATACCTGTATTCTAAATCGGTTTTACTAATCATCAGACAAAAGTATAGCAGTTAATTGCCAGCAAAATATAAAAGGATCATTTTATTTTTCTGCATGCAGATTCTGTATGAGGTACACGAAATCATGGCATCTACTTATTAATGTAATTGGATCTCAACACGGCTTCTTGGCTATGTATTTAAATAGAATGGGATTTTTTTCCTAGCCCTAGATGCCCTCTTTGCATTTCCGCCAGCACTGACGGTAAGCACATCATATCCTGCTCTGCCTCAACTGGGTCTATGTACAGGCGATGTTGGGAGGCCCATGATCGCATAAGAATTTTTTCTTGAGGTAACCATAGAGGTAGAGATAAACCTTGAGGTTTGGACTGCGCAGTCCAAACCTTGAGAATTTCCCCGTCGTATATGGGGACGCCTGGAAATTGGTGGCGGACTGTACAGTCCGCGAAATCCCTATTAAAATGTGTGCGCGTGTGTTGTACATGTGTGCGCTAGGGTTCAGTTGAGGAAATCCTCCAGGAAATCCTGCAGACTGTTTCCTTGGGGATTTGCTACACGTGTGCCTTGTTTATGAAATTTCCATTTCGTTCTCCTTTGCAGTTTGTAGTTTTATCTCTTTCTGCATAACAAGGACTTTGCCCACAGATTTCTGCTTTAGAAATTTTTAAAAAAAAGTACTTACTAATCGTATATTCTACTTAAGCTCAGGTAAATACTGTGGTTTTTGTTGTTGTTTCTAATCTTCCCTGGACGGAAGTTTCAGACAAGGTCCATATAGGCATTGTGGGCAGATGTGTGCGACTCCGGCTCCACAAGGGTCAGAGTCCAACTTAGCTAGGTGCCACCTCAATTTTGACCAAACAATCCCAGGGGCGACATTTGGGAAGATCACAACTCTCTCCCCTCCACAGAGGGACAAAACAAATATTAAAATTCCTCATATACACTGCTGGCCATTAAAATTGCAAAAACAGGAAGGAAAGCAAATAACAAAACTTTACTTATTGTACGTATGCAACATAGTACGAAGAAAACATGATTAAATTTGTAGGCAATTTGGTGGCATACAAGGTCCAAAATTAGTACACACAGCTGGCGCCTCTGGCAGCTAAAACGGCTTCAACCCGGTTAGGCATCGAGTCGAAATGAGCTTGGATGACTGATACGGGCATGTCATTCCCTGCTTCTTCAAGTCTATGCCACACTTCCTCAATCGTAGTGGCTGGAGAGCGGTGGCGGCCCAGTCTCCCAGCAATACATTACCAGATGTTTTCAATGGGTGAGAGATCTGGAGAACGTGCTGACCCGGGCAACAGTCGAATATCATCTGTGTCGAGGTAGATCAGGGCATGACGGGCAATATGCCGTCTTGCGTTATCTTGTTGAATGGCGTCTCCAAGACCTAGAAGATAGGGCACAGCCACTGGCCTTAAGATCTCAGAAGTGTAACGTTGGCTGTTTAGATTACCAACGACACGAACAACAGGTATTCGAGTCGTGTATTCAATGGCTGCCCATACAATCACACCAAGTGCACTGCCCATATGACGATATCGAATTCAAGCAGTCCATGTGCGTTCTCGTTGGTTCCTCCAGACACGGATACGTCCATCATGATGCTGAACGTAGAACCGGGAATCGTCTGAAAAGACGACGTTTTGCCACTCCTGTATCCATTTTTGTCGTTCGGAGCACGACTGTCACCGCTCGTTTCTATGCTGCAGTGTTAAAGGAAACCGCAATAATGTTCGTCTTGAAGACAGTCCATTCTGCTCCAAACGTCGTCGCACTGTCCGTGCGGATACTTGTGCTACAAACAAGCCCATTTCCTGACTCAAAGTCCGTGATGTGGCTGCACGATCCTGAAAGGCCGATCTGACAACATGTCTGTCCTCTCGGGCGTTAGTGATGGGAAGCCGTTGAGATCATGCATGGCGTTCAGTATGACCTTCCTCAACCCATCGATTCCATATTCACATAACAGTCGTTGGATTTCGGCCAATGCGAGTAGTAATATAGCGGAACGATAAACCGCATTCTCGATAAGCCACGATCTTGCCGCTATCGAATTCCGACACGATCTGGTAGCTGTTTCTCCATCTTATACGAGGCATAACACGATCTTCTCATAAACAACCAACATCCAAATGCGATTTCAGAATAAGACACCCGCTGCATAACTTTCCTGTTGTACAGAGTTTGAGATGCCGTTTCTCCCTCCTGCGTCGTTCGATTACGTTTAAGTGCTAATCATTTCATATCCCAGCATTTTCTTCCTTTCATGCGAAAAGACGTCTATGTCCTCCCTCCTTCATGGTGTTGCAATTTTAATGGCCAGCAGTGTAAATATCTTCAAGAAATTACTAACTTATTGTGAAAAAACTTATATAATCCCCGATATATCAAATTTAATGTTCAACTGTGATCTTCGTAATTTTAAATGACGTAGGAGTTAACTATGCAAACTATATGCACTAAATAGCAACAGGCTTTTTAGGATCATTTCTTACAACATTAATTTACTATTCCTATTATTTTTAAATTAAATTATAAATTCAGAGTCAAAGCTTTTTAAAAATAAACTTTCCAAAGCTAGTGATTAATGGAACAGCAGAATCCGTGTAGGTGTACCTTTACTGGAAAAAATTCCTTGAAATTTGAGGCTGTGAGAGCGTTATTATCAAAATTAGTGTCTGTTTTCATAACATGTAACATAAAAAATGCTATATTGAATATCATTTTAGCTTTGGGCTAATTTAATTAACTTTCGGAGAATGTATATTTTTAGCAAAATTCTTTTCAAATTTTACCGATAAATAGTTAGTGGTTATTAGTCAATGATTTCGGAGAATTGCTCGAAAAGTTTGAAATAAAATCTAAACTGTAAATACAATTTAAGTTATTATTAAAACTTATTTCTTTCATAAAACAAAATTAAATCATACATTTTAAAGATGAAAACTTTTTTTATAAGTAATAATTTTTTTGAAGTTGTTACTCGTTATTTTTTTAATAGTTACTCGTTTACAAAGCTCCAATACTTAAATATCAACATTCTTTTATAAATTTAAAGATTACCGACATCCTTTAATACAGAATAATGTATATCAAATGTATTAGAATACCTCCTGTCAGTTAATGAATATTTCGACTTGCATCACTAAAACTAAGGAAAGCTCTTAGTAAACAGATCCTTAATACAAGAACTTCTATCGTAAACACATTCATCGTAACACTGGAAGTTCATCTGCCTATTTACGTATTCCGAATCATTATATTTTGTTTACTCTCTCAGACATGAAATTTGCTAATGGTATCTAAGTACATGGTCTTAATACCACCCCAAGATTATTTCAATATCTGAAATATTCCACTTATAATGTGTAGAAGATTCTTTCCTTTCATCATTCCTGAAATATTGAGTAATGTCAATATTTCAGGAAATATTGAGTCATCTATGTAAAAAATATTTAAATAATCTCAAAGACATATATTGTAGTATATGCGGTTGTCTTGTATTTGAGGTCCTTTATGGCTAATTGCCTAGTTAACTGATGAAAATGAAACAGTTTTCTCTCTACTTACTACACTGAGTTTGTGGGTCCGAAAGCCTTTAGGGGCATGGATTTTGGAATTGACTTTACAATTATTCCTAATTATTCCTCTTTTATCAAAAGATGACAGCTTTCAATTAATGGAGCAAGTAACCTTATTTCTACTACGAAAAGGTTCACGCAATAGTTAAGAATCGTACTAAACCAAAACATTATGCACTCACTATTTATGCATGAAAATAAGAACAATATATATTTCTATATACAATTTTACGAGCCACGAGATATATTATATTGATTTTTGTATCCCCAGTCCTTCTATTAATAAAGATCATGAATAAAGTCTGAAAAATAATTTTTTAAATATTGTGACTTTTAAGTCATTTTCAGCTGGTGAACGTTAAAATGTTTTTGAGAAGCCAGCGTCTAATTAAATATTCACTATATTATGAATGTAGCTTGTTGCTAAAAGGATATATTTTTAAGTACAGCTCAATATATTGCAACAAACAAAATAAGAATAATAAAATAAAAATTGTGTAGGTGGCATGTTTATTGGATTTGTAGATTATTTTGTTTCAAATATCTAATCAACGTCTGCAGTAATAAATTGCATAAAGCCTGCCAAATGAGCGGTGCTTAAAGCAAAATTATACATCTCAGTGTATGTAGATAGCTTTGGTCCTAGGTTTTTCACTTTATGTGCTTCTCAGCAAGGTGAAACCTAGTTTCACCACTTCCATTAAAATCTTATTGGAAACCAGTTACCCTAATCCCACGAACATAAGAGTTTCACTGAATTACATATTTCTGTGGTGTTATGGCAGATGTTTTTTTTTTTTTTTTAACCTATGGCTTTATTTGGAAAATTAATCCATATTTACAGGCAACACAAACAGCAAAGAACTAAGCATTGAACAGATGCCTAAAGCACAACAGTAAACAAAGTCAGATAAAAGGTGTTAAAAATTCATAGAAAGTTCATCATATCTCTAGCGTCCCAGTATAATTTGGTAAAGTTCTCACTTTTTTGGGCTTCCGGATCAAGTCCTGGGCATGTAAGTAAATGATCTGCATTCATATTCTCAGCCCTGCAGATCTGGCATTCACTTTTGGTTAGGATGCCAATTCGGTTTAAATGTTCTGCTAGACAGTCGTGGCCTGTTTTGAGTCTGAAATGTGCCACTGCTTCTGTAAGGAGGGTAGGGTGTAGGGAGTGTAGGGAGGTAATGTTGCTCGCGTCCGTGATATCCTTAAATCACACGTGCCTCCTGGGTGGTGCTAAATGAGTAACAACTCTGGCTGCAGGCTCATCGCGAAGTTATGGCAGATGTTTATACGTCATTTTTTCATGTTTACGGCAAATTAAAGAAGTAACTTTTGCTGTGAAATATAAAACCACCCAATTACGTTTTTCTATCCAAATATTCTTTAGTTAGTACTCGTATTCAACCTCAAGCATATGGCTGGTCTTCAATGAAAATTTTCAATTAGGGACTAAAATTTTGGGGGAGGGTTGAGAAAAAACTCTTTTATACATAACAGAATTTGCCAATACGAATAACTTAGTTATTATTTTAGGTATTATTTTATAATTAGGTATTATTTTATAATTCCACAGGTTCTTAGGTATTATTTTATAATTCCACATATCAGCTTTTCCCACTTTAAAGAACCAATTTTAAGTGTGACCTATCAACTTAAAACATAAAATTGAATCTTTCGGACATATCAATATCTGCCATAACGCCACAGATTTAAGAAATGTACCTATTATATAACTAAGAGAGTAACAAGAAGAGTGTAAGAATAGCTATTATATAACCAAGCAAGTTACATGAAAAGTAACTATGCACGTGTTTCAACTGCGGGAACTCAACAAACTATAACTTATTTAAGTTGAGTTAGTAAAAAGTCTAATCTCATTTTTTGGGGTAAAAATTCCAATTTAAACGTTTCTCATATCAAACATAATTTCTTCTTTTTTTTATATTCCGCAGTGCACACAACTACTCGTAAAATCCACATTTTGAGAACAGGTACAATTTTCCAGTATATGACTTCCAAGATCGTCAAAGGATAATTAAGCTTTATTATATATGAATAACATTTTTTATCAAACGACAAGCCTTAACGTACGAATTAACGAGAAAAGTTCAGACGGCATTGGGAAAATAAATACAACAATAAATAATTTTTTTCAGCAATAAAGATTTTTGTCTAAAATTTTTGCTTCGGTCTGCTTGGAGAGAATGTTTTATACTATTCAATACACTACCGCATATGTCTGATTGCAGCTCATGCAACATTAAATCATTTATGATTTTTATGATTCTGCTTAGAAAGCATGATTTATACTATTTAATACACTACCGCATATATCTGATAGCAGCTCATACAAGATTAAATTATTTATGATTTTTATAATTTTGCTTGGAGAGCATGTTTTATACTATTTAATACACTACCGCATATATCTGATTGCAGTTCATACAACATTAAATCATTTATGATTTTTATAATTTTGCTCGGAGAGCATGTTTTATACTATTTAATATACTACCGCATATGTCTGATTGCAGCTCATACAACATTAAGTCATTTATGATTTTTATAATTCTGCTTGAAGACTATGTTTTATACTATTTAATACACTTCCGCAAATGTCTGATTGCAGCTCATACAACATTAAGCCATTTATGATTTTCTTACAAAGACTTTTTGAATAAAGAAAAGAAGAAAGCATTGAATTAAAAAACTATTTGGAGGAGAAGGGTCAGATACTTTTACTATTTCACCCGTTAGTATTTTAAAAGATCTCTTTACGTGATCACGACTCCAGTTATTTGCAAATATTTTTGCTAGCACTAAAAAATAACCCAGCATTACCTTCCGTATGTTTACTCGCGCATACTTGGACATCCAAGTGAATAAAAATTGAGACCATTATGGTCTACAGCAAGCTAAAAATTTCTCTGTAAAGAGAAAATAGCTGTATGTATCAGGGAGTATTGAAAGAAACTGTGGACGTGACTTCTGATTGAAGGAGAAAAAAAAAACACGTTCCGACATAAAAAGTAATTTATTTATACCGCTGTGGAAGCAAATGATTAAATATTTCTATTCCTGCCGCCACTCTCTAGACTTTATTCGATGAATCCCAGGTTGCGGGATTATTTTAAGCTCGAATAAAGTAATTTGCAGCATTGCTTTGACAGTTACAGGGAACATCTTCATTAATCTCTCAAATATGATAAACAACGAAATACGTGCAGTTGTTAGTTTAGACGAATAAATGAATTAAGATAAACCAGCAAGAGAAAATTACGAATGGTTAGCCAGTAAATAAGGCATTTCTAAAATGCATATTCTCGTGCGCTCAAGAATTTAAGAAGGAATTAATGCCTAATTAAGGACTAATAATCAAATCCTGATTTATGACAAACAAATTACTTACCACAAACAAATAAATAATCAACCCATGAATGCTAAGAGAAAAGCATCAATCACAAAACTTTATGCACGCGGACATGGAAGAAGAAGACAGAAATCAATATAAACTAATAAACGATAAACTCCGAAATGGCGCGTTAATGAGTGAAGCTAATGGCTGAAAATGGGAAACAAAATACGAATGGTCATTACATGAGAAAGGCATCCTGTATTTTACTGCTCTCTGAGACTAAAGAAAGAATCGATAAATGATCAATGACCTAAATATGATAAAATAAATTGATTATGAATACAGAATTATCAACAGACGAGTAAGGCCAGAGGTAGTATAGTGGTAGCGAGTTGGTTTTCGGTGCCGAGAGTGCTCGAATCGAATCCCAATAAGCACTCATAAATATTTCCGTGTCTGGGCAGGATAAGGGAACGTTATTTTAGCAGTCCATCTATGATGTCGCTGGGTGATGGCCGAATGGCTAAGGCGCTGGCATTCGGTACCAGAGTATGTAGGTTCGATTCCCACTGTTGGTATGGATGTTTGTAGCTGTTCAGAATCGTCTATAAGCAGTAGCTCCCTGTGTAATTAGCACTCTTGTAGCAAAAATTGACCGTAAAGCTCCAAACCAACCCTTTATGGTGTGAGAGAGGGTGGAAGAGGGTACGATCCCCCCAGAAGTCACCACTGGGGGTGTTCCTAACTATTGACGTGGCACCTGGTTAAATCGGTTTGGTTTAGTTTCGTTTGATTTGGAGCGCAACGGTCAATTTTTGCTACACGAGGGCTAATTAGACCGGGACCTACCCTGGTTAAATCGGAGTCCGGTCCTTACGATGTCGTTATATACGGGAGGCGAACCTCAGAGCCCGCTAGCCTATATGGATCTTATCTGGAATACTACTGGCCAAGGGGTGTTAGAAATAACAAGCAACAACAAGAGACGAGTTCATCAGACACGCATTTATCGCATATCTGTAAGCACCCCCAGATTCCTGATGTATGAAACTTTAAAAAAAAAATCAGCATGAAGTAAAAATTGATTTAAAAAATGATGATTTATGAATAAATTCCAAAACTAACGGAAATGTGTGAATGACACGTGAAATACTAGTGATCGACCAGTGAATAAAGCATTGATTTATTATAATTTCTCCCGCACTCTAGAATTAAAGACGCAATGAAGGATCGATTTAAAATAAATGACAAATCAATGAATTCTGAAGAGGTAATGATTAAAAAATGAGCACATAGTGTCATACATCTCTCACATACTCCACCCGCATACCAAAATTCAGAATAGCGTAAGATTCAATTAACAAATCAAGATGAATCAACTAATTAAGAATCAATAAAAGATCAGATTAGGAATAAATGCTAGTCACTAGACAAGCATCTCTTCCATACTTAGGCAGAAATCGTAATTCAAATTTTATGAATGAATGACGATAAATGGGTGAATAAATGAAATCGGATGATCAGTCGATGAATTAACGGATTGACCCCCCTTACATTATTTATATAATATGATAAAATGGGATGAAGGTTATATATATATATATATATATATATATATATATATATATATATACAGTAAGTTCGGGACTTACGGGATTAATTAGTTTCAGAACATTCCGCGTAAGTTGAAATTTACCATCATCGACATCATCACCGCGTTCGTGCGTTTGTGCTTGAAAATTTCAAAAATACTTAACGCTTTCGCTTGTATCAGAGCAAAACTTATTGGTATGCGTTTGCGTTGGAGGTCTTCAATCGAAATTTATCAATAATTTCTCAATAATTTCTATTAAAACACCTCTTATCTTCGAAATTATTGTCGTATCCAAGTTGAAAATTACAACCGCGTACCTACGAATCAGCGTAACTCGAAGACTGTAATATATATATATATATATATATATATATATATATATATAATGAATTCGGAACCAGAGGGGGGGGCATCACCGTGATAATAAATACTTGAAGAGTGGTCGGCAACTTAGCTGAAAACTCTTCACTGAAAATTTCTTCACCATGTCATGGGTATTCAATTTGTTAACAAATTATTATAATTAAGAAATATAAATAATAATTTAAGAAATATTAAAGACTGGAAGATGGGACGGCAATCGAAATTCAGTTTTATTTTAACACGTGAACATAATATACGAGGGTTATTCGGAAACTAAGGTCCGTTTACTTATAAAACAGAAAACATTACAGATTTTTTCAAAAAACTTTATTTTTTAAATTCCTTACATGTGTCTCTATTTTTCTACATAGTTTCCATATTTTTTTAAACATTTGTCATAACGTTCTACAAGCTTCTGTATGCTTAAGTCGTAGACGTCTGCCGCCTGTGAGGATAACCAGTCTTGAACTGCTCCTTTCACCTCGTCATCTGTTGCCTCGTCATCTTGTTCATCCTCGAATCTCTTGCCGCCGAGAAACTTTTTTAGGTAGCGGAATAAGTGAAAATCACTCGGCGATAAGTCTGGACTATACGGTGGATGGTCAATCTGTTCCCATCCAAAAGATTTGAACAGATTTTGGGTGTGAATGGCAGAATGGGGTCTGGCATTGTCATGCAGCAACAAAACTCCAGACATCAGAAGACCACGTCGCTTAATCTGTATTGCACGTCTAAGTTTAGTTAGGGTAGCGCAATAAGCGGCTGCATTTATTGTTGTCCCTTGCTGCATAAATTCGACTAACAAGACCCCATGTCTATCCCAAAACACGGTTGCCATGACCTTGTGTTGAGATTGTCTGCTTGGCCTTGACTCTGACTGGTGATGTTGTGTGACGCCATTCCATTGAGTGACGTTTAGACTCTGGGGTTCTGTGAGAAACCCACGTATCGTCCCCTGTGACAATCTTCTCTAAAAATTGATCACCTTCTTTATGATATCGATCCAAAAAATCAAGAGCACAAGCCATTCTTTTCAGTTTGTGTTTCTCAGTAAGCAGACTAGGAACCCAACGTGCGCACAATTTGCGAAATTTCAACTTTTCGGAAGCGATTTTGTGCAAAGTTGTTCTACCCACATTCGGAAATTTCAATGCTAAAGTTTAAATTGTGAATAGCCGGTCTTCACGAATCTTTGCATCCACGGCATTGACCAAATCATCTGTGATCACTGATGGTCGACCTGAACGCGGTTCATCATGAGCATTTTCCCGTCCGTCCTTGAAAGCTCTCACCCACTCACCTTGAAAGCTCTGTTCAGATCTTTTGGATGGGAACAGATTGACCATCCACCGTACAGTCCAGACTTGTCGCCGAGTGATTTTCATTTATTCCGCTACCTATAAGAGTTTCTCGGCGGCAAGAGATTCGCCACAGATGACGAGGTGAAAGAAGCAGTTCAAGACTGGTTATCCTCACAGGCGGCAGACGTCTACGACTTAAGCATACAGAAGCTTGTAGAACGTTATGACAAATGTTTAAAAAAATATGGAAACTATGTAGAAAAATAGAGAAACATGTAAGGAATTTAAAAAAATAAAGTTTTTTGAAAAAATCTGTAATGTTTTCTGTTTTATAAGTAAACGGACCTTAGTTTCCGAATAACCCTCGTATATAAGGTATCTTCTAAAGCGATAGACAAACGCCTCAAAAACAGAAACGAAAGTAGTTGTAGGGGGGGGAAAGACGACATTAATGATATAGAATTAAAGGATGGTGGAGCATAATGATTACATATATATGTGTGTGTGTGTTAAAGTTATATAGAAAAGACATAAAACAGTTTAAATAATCAGATTCCACAAAGAAAATTGTTATTTGCAAGACCATATAAGAAATTTCTAAGTGGATAAAATTGTAAAAAGCAACTCTGTTGTTTCACGCACCATGCACTGGTTTGGTTTGGAGCGATAAGGTCGATTTTCGCTACACGAGGGATAATTAGACCTGGCCTTACTGCTTAAAGCCGATTCCGAACGGCTACAAATGTCCATGCCTAGAGTGGGACATGAACATACAGACTCCGGTGCGACCTAGCCATTCGGCCATCAGGCGCACCATGTACTTTGTTGAATTCTATAGTATATCTGCGATTCTGATTTATACAGGATTAATATAAAAAGCAAATTGATTTTGAAAATGATGAAATTAATTTGTACAAAATTTATGTTTTTCACTTTCATTATACTCACAAGACCTAAGCGTTCAAAAAACAGCTGTATAAAACCGTAAAAAACTACCGAACGGTTCTTAAAAAGCAAATAAAGTAGTAAAAAATTTGAGTACATAAAGGTTTTCCGTTATAATCTAATACTTTATATGAAAGCAAAGGTCTTTCACATTCAAGATTCAGAAGAAAGGTTTGTTGATTGATACTTTCTTCAATTTCAAATTGCATATAAGTTCTACTCCTTTCATTAAAGGACATTTGAGTATTTATCCTAAGCAATAAACAAATTTGTTAAGACATATGTTTCAGTTCCTATTGACAGATTATTACTAATTCCGTCTGTATAGTTTTTGTAAATAAAGTTCCTTTCCCCCTCATAATTACTATTTTTTCAGTCATACTTTCTTACAATATAACTCCACAGATGATCCTTTTTTGAGACATTAAAGCTCCATTTAATGAGTTGCGTGGTGGATATATTTCAAACAATGCCACCACTTAGAGAAAAGAAAGATTCTATTAAAACAAAAAAAGTATATAAAATGATCGGTACGAAGCTTAATTTCCTAAAATTTTTGTTGTTTTTTTCTTGTTTAAATATTTTTGCGTGAAAATTTATTCCCCGATGAAACTGTGCTAGCTTTTTTACCACCTTGAATTAATTAAAACACAGGGCAATTAAGCTCGGGTTTTATCCTTTCAAAATGAATTTTTAATCATTTCCGTGTATATATCTGATGTGTATAGAATTTCACGCGCTGCGGAACTTTTACGGTTTCATCAATTAACACGCGCAAAAGAAGAGATTTTAATTAAGCGTCTACTAATGATGAAAAAAATGTTCAGTTTTTAAAAATATTTTGCGCAATCTATAAAAGAATAATTTTGTTTTTATTATTCCTTCCACCTTTTTAAGAAAAAATATCAGTGCAGCATGCTTTGAAAGCGAGATTAGCAAAATCGTCTAGCGTAAAATTTCGGTCACTGTATAAAATATAGTTTAAAAAAATAAAAGAACATTTTAGTATGCATTTTTCGTGTGCTAGTACCAATGTATAGTGTTATTTACTAAAAACATGTTTTAATTTTGCTATAAGAAGGTAATATAATAATTGCTTACGTTTATTTTTCATGACTTTTCGTTTTGCTTTTCGTTTATTATTTATGAATAAAATAGCATTTACATTTAAAACCCAAAAATTCTTTGAAAAGAAAAATTTAAAAATGTATATTTAATAACGCTTATTTAGCTTTGCAATGATGTACTCGAGGCATATGCTCACTTCTTCAACACTTCAAGTCCCCCTCTTTCTTTAATAACAGATTTGAATATAATTCTTACTTTCTTGATTGCCTTTTTACCTTCATTTAAAATTCATATTGGTCGACATTTAATCAAATTGCTATATACACTCACATACACATATAGACATATATATATATATATATATATATATATAGATAGATAGATAGATAGATAGATAGATGTGTGTGTGTGTGTGTGCGTGTAACGGTTCCGTGACTGACTAACTGACAGATAACGCAAAGACCAAACCTCTGGAGCTAAAGGGCTGAAATTTTTCATGGTAATTCTTCTCATAGTGTAGGGCTGCAATAAGAAATTTTTTTGAAAAATACTTCTTAGATTTTTTAAAATTAAATTTTTAATCTGTTTTTGTAACTTTTTTTAAGTTTGTATTTAAAATAATATTGTGAAGGTTACAAAATTTATATTAAGAGAAATATCCTAAAAATTCCTTTAAAATGGAAACTTTTTTTAATCTTTACCATTTTCTGATTTTTGGATAATTCTTAAAGTTTAATTTTTAGAGTTTAATTTATTAAATGCTGATCACGAGATTTCTTTTATTTTTGTGATACTTTAAATTAATTTTTCGTCCCGTGCATAACAACGAAATAAATTGACAAAAAAATTAAAATACAGTTAAAGATAAAATTTAACAACTAGACTAATTGAGATGGAAGTTTTTTAAAAATTTAATTCAAATTAGTATGTTTTATAGATACTAAATAAAGCCTATATATAAAACAGTTCCATGACTGACTGACAGACCTCGCACAGACCAAACAGCTGGACCTAAAGGGCTGAAATTTTGACATTTCCTTCCTATAATGACATTTCCTTCCTATATATATACAGTGGAACCTCGCATAACGACCATAATTCGTTCTAGAAACTTGCTCGTAATACTAAATACTCGTTAAGAGAAACATTTTTTCCCTTATAAATTAATGTAAAATACGATAATGCGTTCCATTTAAAAAAATACTCCAAATTTTTCACATGTAACGTTTATTATTTAAAGAAAATTACTTTTACATAAATTGTTAAGGAGCAAAATCATCCATATATAGTTTATTACTTATGAGTTTAATACACATATCTAATTTTTTTACTCGAAAGCTATCTAGCGACATTAGTTTTTCTCGGCGCTTCAATATTTGGTGAAAATGTCTCACCGCATTATCTTTGAATATATGTATAGCGCGCATAGACACCGTATTATTAGGGTAAGGCTTTTCAACGTACGATGCAACAGTTTCCCATGCTTTCATAATTTCTTTTATTGTGCCAGAAGATTGTTGCTTTGCTGTTTCGTCGTCCTTCTCCACTGACAAACTCTCCTCTACAACTTTTTGCTGTGAAAGACACTGCAATTCTATAAGCTGTTCGGTGATCAGCTCTTGGTTGTGCTCTTTCACAAGCTCATCAATATCATTGTTACCCACCTCCAGTCCTATGATATTAGCTTCTCAAACCATCCATGACTACCCTCAATTACTTCTTTTTCGGCCGTTGATGATCCTGGCATATACTTAACGAGGTCTGCGAAAATAACTTTCCCTTTCTGACAAATGATGTTTTCGTTGATAGTATCATCTTGTAATTTGATTTTCGTTTATCCATATGAGAAGCAACCTTTCAATATCGTCAAGAATAGGTAACCGTTGCGATGATATTCTTGTCACTCCCTTTGAAACATCTATCTCCTTAATCTTGTCCTTGTTCTTGAGGATAGTGCAAATCATTGATGTAAACCGATTGTATGTGCGTCATAAATCATCCCCGTTCACATCTCGTTCTCGCTGTTCCACGATTTCACGTTTCATTTCTACGGTTATTTTTTTCTCTTATAGCTGCCTTCTTGTGGTTTATTCGTCGGGTACTTTTTTGCAATTGTTATTAAACATTTCAAAAAAAATCCCAAACAATGTCTAAACACAAGTTTTGAAAATATGTAATCAAAAACTGCACTAACATGCTGGCGCACCGAATCCTAAACACAGACTGATGTCAGACTGGCGTAGCACTGGCGATGAAAGTTCCAGCACACGTGCACAATCGAGTGAGTGAAGAGGGGACTTCTTTCCACATCACTCGTTATGCGAAAGGCTGCTCGTTAAGGGAGTCATTTTTTAACAATATATTTTGCTCGTTATGCGAAATACTCGTTATGAGAGGGGCTCGTTAAGTGAGGTTCCACTGTATATATATATATATATATATATATATATATAAAATTAAACTACATATAATCCCTCTAGTGTCATAATATTATTGTTTAGATCACTTAGAAGAACATTATTTATTTGGTTTCAGTCTGCGCATAAAATAATTTTACCTGCTCACTTTTCCCGAAATGCTCTGCTACTATAATTTACTCAAAGGCTGGAGACGAATGAATTTTACGCTCATTTTAAACTTATTTAAGGTGTTAAGTTTAATGGTCAGTTCCTTTATTGTGCCTTAACGTGATCCAAGAAGGTGCTTAAACGCGTGATGAGCGGCCTCCGGTCTGCTCGCAGAAAGTGCTCTAAGGAGAAATAAACTTACACTATAAACGAGAGACTAGGTCGTGTAGTTATTACGGAGGAATATTATTCCTTTAATGTTCAGAAACTGCGTGTCGTTACACGTTTGGGAGCGAAGTGGCTTAACAAAGACGCTTTGTTCATAGTTTATATTTAAACCAAATTTTCATTTTAGATATTTGTTTCTGGAAATAAAATAACAAACAGACCACATCTTTGACTAAAACGTATAATATTGTATACAAACAAATTCCGTTGATAAAAAATAACCACCATGACTGATAGAAATAACATTTAAATGTGACGACATTCTACAATCGGCAACTTGTAGTGTGTTTTGAGCAAGGGTACTGGAAAGCTTACGCGCTTTTATCTTACCTACGGGCCTTTCTTCTTCACATGATCAGTTTCTTTTCTTTCAATTTCACAACCAAAGAAAACGACCCGTAAAATTCATAACACAACTTTACATACCAGGACATAATCCCAGGACATAATTTTTGCCCAATGGTTAATTCAACAGCTCCAAGCGATAGGCTTTCACAGACAAGTTACCTCTGATAGCAGAAAGCCCCCAAAATCATTTGCAATCGTGGATGTAGGGGTTTTAGAGCTCGTAGTTAGTAGAGATATCGAAGTAGGGAGTGAAAAATATCGCGACAAGTTCTACTAGTCAAATGGGAGAGTTTGTCAGAGATTTGCCATTTGAGTGCTGCTTTTCCGACACGTAATGGAGTGGTGGTGTTTAGTATTTCGTTGTTTAATCTCGTCTAAATCATTTTTCTAACCAATTAAAGAATCATATATTGGTATTTAAGTGAAGCAAAAATGCAGCTAATCTGGACTGAATGCATGAATTTCCATAAAATCAGATCTAATTGTTAAAGTCAGAATACCTTTCTGTAAAACGAGAAAGGTCACTAAAATATTTTCAACGAATAGAAAAATAATACCATAGGACAGGTTCAAAATATAGGATATAAATTATGTAATAATAACTCTACACCAGTCTTAATTCTATTCCAATCTTGTATTTTACTTTATATAACGAACTTCAGCGTTCTTTTTATATGCGCCTGGATGTCACATGGGCATATGGCATCACGTAATACAGAAACTAAATTTCATATATGCTGGTGTGAGCGTCGATACCATGGACTAATAGATTGAATCAGGAACTGAGCAGGCGCCATTATCATTTATCTCTGCTTGTAAGTATGTAAATAGCTTCTTCTTTGCATTTCGTATAACGTGTTTAACTGTTCGATAAACATAATGTGTTTAAAGTAATAAAAGTAATATTTCGTTATTTAGATTATTTGATTTGTCGTTTAATTAGATTATTTTATTTACACGAGGCTCAACTACCAAGCCGAATGCCCGTTTTGCTGTTTTCCAGGATATCGTCATTAAGCGCCGTCTATAGATGCAGTGTTCCATCATGCGGAATATATATATATATATATATATATATATATATATATATATATATATATCCGAACATTTACTGTCATACGGTGACTGTTATATTTAATCCTCATTAATTTCTTCACATAACAAGTAATAAACGAGAAACCAAGAATCTTATATATATATATATTTCTTCTGTCCGTGTGTATGTAACTGAACTCCTCCTAAACGACTGGACTGATTTTAATGAAATTTTGTGTGTGCGATGAAGTTGATTCGAGAATGGTTTAGATTCACAATTTAATCCGATAGAAAATGTTTTTATATTTATAATTAATTAATAAAAAACCAACAATTTGTAAGGGGATGCGTCCCGTAAATGGAAGTTGTTACAGTTTGTGGAATCACCCCTCTGGATAATGGCGTCCACGTTAGGTTTAGTCAGCAAACAGCGAGCGGAAAGATAAATAAAATCAAAAAGTTTCAAGTCATATATTAAACCAGAATAATAAATGAAAATAATAATATTTCAAATCAGATTTTATTCTCTTAAATTGATCAGATCCAACGGCATATTGATACTCTCGACACGCGATGGAAAATTCGAATCAACCACGCTAAGTGACGCGAGATCTTTTTTAATCGCTACTGCAATCCCCCTCACCTATATCTTTGTGTCTATTGAAGAGCTAAAGACTAAGCTCCTATCCTGCTAACTTATTTCTGACTAAAAACTCTTCTGACATGTATAATCACCAGCCCACAACAACTTTCCAATAGCGAATATGTTTCACTTTACTCAGTAGAGAACCGTGTCATTATGGCGCGTTCGGAAGGTCGCGCAAGTACCATGCTCTCGACCCGGGATCGAATGCAGAGTCGTGGGAAATTTGCTAGACCTGCTATTTCACCTTTTTTTAAAGGCTTTTTTATTTCAGCTTTTATTTTATTATTTTTTAATTGTTATTTTATTTTATTTTATTATTTTTTTATTTTAATTTTAATTTTATTTTATTATTTATTAAAATTATTATTTTATTTATTTTTATTTTTTTCAGCTTTTTTATGATGATATAACGAATATAGCTGAAATCTGAGGAGTTTATTATACATTTATACATTTTTAATTGGGTCTTCATATTATTAATATGTATAACATTTCGTATGCTTTTTTTCTGTTATTTATACTGCGTTTAGTTTTTTAATGGATTTTTGTAGGTTTATTATAAATTTATATATTTTATGTTTTACTTTTCAGGATTTTTTGCTCCAATGATAAAGGCTAAATCTTTTCTATGTTACTTATACTGTGTTTAGTTTTTAAATTGATTTCGGTTAACAAACATTCGACAATTTGACATTTTTACTTTTCAGCTTTACTTTTCAAAATTCTTCACTTTCCTAAAGACAATTTGACATTTTTCCTTTTCAGTTTTTAGTGGTATATTATAAATGCATATATTTTATGTTTTACTTTTCAGGTTATTTTTTTTTGCTTCAATGATGAAAGGCTAAATCTATCTGAATTCTGAGGAAATTATTGTAAATTTATGGTTTTTATATTGGGTTTCCTTTTTATTCATGAGTAGAACATTTTACATGCTTTTTTCTATGTTATTTATACTGTGTTTAGTTTTTAAATTGATTTTGGCTGACAAATATTCGACAATTTGACATTTTTAAGTTTTTAGTGGTACAATGATAAAAGGCTGAATCTACCTAAATTCTGAGATGTGCATAACATTTCGCATGCTTTTTTTCTATGTTATTTATACTGTGTTTATTTTTAAAATTGATTTTGGTTAACAAACATTCTTAAAATCGCGGGGAGCGGCGGATAAATTATCACCTGTGTAGGTTGATAATTTATAAATCTTAAAACTGCTCCCACATGTATAAATACCGCCCCACAAGAACTTTCCAATATTTTTAATTAATAAATAACCAACAATTTCTGAAGAATGCTACTTTCGATTCACAGACGTGCAGTAGATGGAGCCACTATTTTAAATTTTTAGTATTCCAACCCATCTGAAAACACGCACTTCGCTACGGAATACATTCAAATTAAATACAACGTCGATGTATGCAATTAATACCTATATATATATATATATATATATATATATATATATATATATATATATATATATATATATATATATATATATATATATAATAAATACGATGATCAATGTATACAAATAATGTAAAAAAAACCAAAAAAATATATTTATAAAAAAATCGTAAGGGATATTTTTATAAACAAAATAATGGCGAAGAAAAATATTCAAATTAAATCTAATAGGACATACTAAAAAAAATAGTACAGTTTGAGGAACATATCTTTTACTTTATTTTAATATTTTTTTGGATAATGTCCAATCGTCTGCCGCATTAACAAGAAAAATTTTTTTTTTTTGTCCTATTCGTTGTTACGTGGCGATAAATTTATTTAAAGTACCAGGAAAAGAAATCACATGATCAGCGTTTAATAAATTAAATTCGTGTTTTAATAAATTAAACCACGTTATTAGCATTTAATAAATGACATTCTAAAAATTAATATTTAAAAATTCACCAAAAATCAGAAAATGGAGGTAAAGATTCAAAAAAGATTTCATTTTAAAGGATTTTTTATGATCTTTTTCGTGATATAAATTTTATAACCCTCAAATTATTATTTTAAATGCAAACTTAAAAAAAAAGTTACAAAAACAGCTTAAAAATTTAATTTTACAAAATCTAAGAAGAATTTTTCAAAACTCTTTCTTATTGCACCCCTACACTATAAGAAGAATGGCCATGCTAAAGTTCAGCCCTTTAGGTCCAGCGGTTTGGTCTGTACGTTGTATGCCAATCAGTCAGTCAGTCAGTTACGGAACTGTTTTATATGTATATAGATTTTTATTACTATCTTTATATCGTAACGTTGACTTCATGCGCACGCATTATTTTCCTATGTTTTTTTATTATTATCTTTATAATAGCGTAATTTTCATATAATTTCAAACAACAAGAGTTTTTAACTCGCATTCAATTGGCTGTTAAAACTTTATATTTGCACCCTATATAAAAGAAGTAAGGTGTAAATTCGTCAAAGAGAATGTTTCAACACCCAACTTCAAAGAATTAGGGTGTAAATTGTAGGGTTGAAAGTTGGTAAAATCAAAATTTTGAGCAATATATTTAATTTGTCGATTAAAAGTAGTTTTTTTTCTAAAAATTAATTTATTTCTCTTGAAAAGCTAAATATTTTATGCGCACGGTTTATATTATTATTACTATCTTTATTTTGTAACGTTAACTTCATGCGCGAGCATTATTTTCTTATGTTTTTTTATTATTATCTTTATAATAGCTTTATTTTCATATGGTTTTAAACAACTATCGTTTTTATTCATATTATGTTTGGTTTTTATTAATTAAAAATTAAGGGTAGTTAATTTCGATTCCGGAAGTTCTTCTTATCTTTATTTTCATATGCTTTTTCATTTACAAATTATTCAAATGTTGGTTAAAAAACTTTTGTGTAATTTATACATTTGTATGTGTTTAATTATTGAAATTAATAATTTTGTATTTCTGTAGAGGATGTTTCAGTTTTTAGTGGTACTATGATGAAAGGCTGAATCTACCAAAATTCTGAGGAGTTTATTATGGAGAGAAAAGGAATTTAATATGTAGAGGATGTTTATAGGAGTTAAATGTGGAGAGGAGTTAAATGGTTTGCAGCCCTCAATCAAACACTTCGTTTTTTAAGAGGGACGCTAGAGTCATATCATGGTTCTATTGGAAATTTCTGCTAAACCTGTAATTTCAGCTTCTTTTTTTTTGCCCCAATGATGAAAGGCTAAATCTAGCTGAATTCTGAGGAGTTTATTATAAATTTATATATTTTGACATTGGGTTTTCCTTTTATCCATGTGTATAAGACTTCACGTGGTTTTTTTCTATGTTATTTATACTGTGTTTAGTTTGAAATTAATTTTGGTTAACAACCATTAGAGAATTTGACATTTTTACTTTTCAGATTTTAGTACTACAATGATGAAAGGCTGAAATTCTGAGATGTGTATAACATTTCACATATATTTTTCCTATGTTATTTATACTGTGTTAATTTTTAAATTGATTTTGGTTAACAAACATTCTTAAAATTCCGGGCATCGCCGGGTAATTCAGCTAGAATTACAAAGTTTGAACAGAACAACGTCTGTCGGGTCCGCTAGTATATATATTTATATATATATGTATATATATATATATACATAACACATGCATACATATATACATACAAAAGAGGTAAGCAACGATAAGTAATCCTACGTTAAGAACCCTCGGTAGTTTCGTTTGAAGAGGCTACCTGAAATATATTTTTTTTTTGATTCCATGGTATACTTAAATGAAAACTCAAAATAAATGTTCTTAAGAATATGAGGAATGTGTTTGCTCTTGCTTTATTCCTGACGTTTACAGGTCACACTTACAGCCTAGGTGCTTACACAATGGAAACACTGCAAGCAATAAACCGTATGTACATATATCGATAAGCCTGTTTAATTTTTTTTTTTCCAGAGATTTTCCTCATAATACCTCTTCCAACCTATGATAAATCCCGCGTTGTAAAAGAAAAATTCATTACGCTTTTCGCGAGGAGTCGATATATTTCATTCTCGGTAACTGAAAACTATAATTTTAAACATCATTATTCCATATTCTAAAGCTTTGAAGATTACACTTTGACCCTCTTTTATTTTTTTTATCGAATTGATTTTTCGATAAAGCATTAACGCGATAATTTACCAACCTTTTCAAAAATATCCATCGCTCTGCATTTTTTTCCCTTTATTCTCTCTCAAAAAATGAGGAAATGTTCCAGGGAAAAATCTAGAATAATGATGGGAATTGATTTAAAGCTCAGGTAGATTTTAAAAAAATTTAACTGTCGTTTTTCAAATCTGCGCAATGGAAAAGTAGTCGATCAAGGAATAATGGGGCATATTTCACGCTCGAGTTAATTGAAAAAAGAAATAATTAAAGAGCGTTTATGGTATTATCATGTATTCGGTATCGTGCCTGTTGATATGTGAAACACGAATGTTCGCAAACTCCTCATTTTGTAATTACTACTCCGTTCTACATGCATTATTTAAGACTTTGGTAGTAATTAGAGAAAAAAAATCAGGTAGTCTCTTCTAACGAAACTATCGCGGGTTATTAACGTAGGATTACTTATCGTTGCTTACCATTTTTTACGCATTTTGGTACATTTCTGTTTAACTGTTCATTGCTACTGGGTTTGGAGCGCTGCCAAAATTATAAGTCGCGACGCCGGGCAATTTTTTTCTCTCCGGAGGACCGTTATTGAGGAACGTAATCCTACGTTAAAAATGTACTTAAATTTATCTTTTTATTTCGCTAATAGGCAGCACATCACAATTTCTTTTTGCAGTAATATATATATATATATATATATATATATATATATATATATATATATGTATATTAAATATTATGCTCTCCATTCTAGCATTTAAACTCCCTTTCCTAAATCCAATCCCCAGTAATATTAATTTATCGCTCTAAAACCCTTGGCCACAGAACTTCCTATGAATAGTATGCTTTTGCATTTCTACACGTGTATATGTTCGGATACAGGAATGGTTTAGCATCGGGAGCCCCAAAATCTGCTGAACTTACAAATCATAGTCACATGGTCTACCTCACTCTCTCGCGTTTTATGTTGAAAGATTATATTATTCCGAGCCATTCTCTGAAATGAACGGATGTATTTAGTCCCTATAATAAATGATTCGGCCCGACAACTTCCAAATTTAATTGTATTCCCTTCAGGCTTAAGTCCAGCCATATAAATAGGAGCTAGTTTTCCTTTTCAGGTTATGATTTAAGGACGTGATGTAATGGGTATATTAAACACACACTATATATATATATATATATATATATATATATATATATATATATATATATCATTAAGTTAGAAAAATAAATAACATTGGTTTGATTTACTTTTATTTAAAAGAGCGTTTATGTTTGTCTGGATTTGAATCCAAGAGGGACTATCTTTGTATAGGCAGTTTTGTCAGTTCTATCTAGAGAGGACAGCTCTACTAATAACTCCAATGAATCCTAATATCATTAGAGGTTTGAGGTAGACTAGTGGTAGCGCGTCGCCTTTATGAGCTGAAGTTACTCCAATCGAATCCCGAGAAGCTCCATTAAATACCGCCGTGTCTAGGCTGGATATGGGCATGTTAAATCCGTACACTGGAAAGTCTCTCTATGATGTTAGATATGTTGGGAAAGGGTAATTGACAAAATCCTACTCCGATCCTTGTGGTGCCATTATAAACCGGAGCCGTACCCTTTAACCCGCCAGCCTATATGGACCTGGGATGGAATACCTTCGACCAGGGGTCATTAGAAACAACAGCAACTAACATCTTTAGGCAAACTTACATACCCATGTACGGGCTGAAAAACTTCAAATCTTGATGGTACAGACACGTAATCAGTACTTTTTTCATTCCTCCAATCTAATAAAAATGTTGGCTACATGTTTCGAACTATTTAACAGGTCCTCGTAAAGCCGAGTAGCATTATGTGATATTGCCATTTTGAACAATTTCCAAATGATCACAGCTGCAATCACACCTTATGCTCGTGGGCCTGATGCGAACTATCAAATAGATTGAAACATGTAGCCATCCTTATTAATTTACTGTGGGATTAAAGAAGTGTTTATTACGTGGAAGTTTTCCACATGTTTTCTGCTTTTTATTTATAGTATAGGCCTAGGAATCTGAAAAAGGAAACATGTTTTTCATAGATATGAAAACTAAGCCGAAATTTAATTAACTACACCCAAGAGTTAAGATTGCGTTTGCTTTGTAGTGTGTTTGTAAAAAGCGTTTTCTAGTTGAAATCCCAAAAGAAAACGCAGCTTATACAAGTTGTTAAAGAAGCTCTTGTCTCTATTTTAAGACTCCTCCATTACAATAAGCTTGAGAAGCTTATTACTGCTGATCCAAAAGTGGAACTTGGAAACACCTATTCGCGGTTGACTTTTGACACACTTAATCCTATCTTCTTCTTATATTTCTATGTTTCCCAGTGCCTTAAAAGTATTGAGAAAAGCTTCAGGTTATTATAATAATAAAATATTTGTGTAAAACTAACTTTTTGATTTTCATAATAAAAAGTCAGGTCAAAGAAGTTGAGTTTATGTAAAGATTAGAACAGATCTACATATGAAAATAAAACTATTTTATTTGTTGTTTTAAATTACTAAACTCTTTCATGAATCATTTGAAACCAATGCCAGAGAAATCATTAGATATTGAGAAATGTGGTATACATTACATTAAGCACAAAACAATATTTGAAACATGTAAAGACATACCTTTGGAGAACATACGAAGAGTTTCTTAAGAAAGTAACAATAAATACAGATGAGTAACGAATCTTACCTAAAATAAAGAGAAAAAAGCATGTTGTTTTAAAATTCCTCAAAGTTTATTTGAGAATTATACAAAAATTTAGAAAACTTATAACAGAAATACTATTTATAAGTGCAACTCAAGATGCAGTCAATCCGATTTCTTAAGTAGATATAGCACTTTAGGTTACACAGTATAGTACTCTTTAAATAAAATAAATGAAAGTAGACTGTAGTGAAAACTGCAAAGCTGTTACGATGACCCTTAACTATTCAAAAGGCTTCCGAAAGTCATACGTTATTAAGCTTTAAAACATTTTTGAAAAAATATTTTTGGGTAAGTGTTTAATATTTTCCATTGAATTAATATTTCTCATTTATACCTTTCTATATTCTTTTTCCTCAATTCTGGGTCAGTTTGAAATCCATTTTGAAAATGGATTGGAACCCTCGTAACCAACTCCAAAATATAGTCCGCGAAAATGGCTAATATTCATAAAGCCATAAAGATTTAATGTAATCTGTATTATTCAAATTTTGTTCCTTTATCAAAAGACTGAACTAACCTTATCATAACAGAGGTTTTAATATACAGGGTGTCCGGTCTAAAAGTATCCAAAAGTTATGAGTTATTTTTACGGGACTACCCATTAGAATTTTTAAAAAAATTATTTAATTAGAAAGAACATCTCACCAAGTTTTAATATCAAATATAGATTTCGATCATAGTATCACATATTTCGAGGTGTGCCGCTTTTGTAGCACGACTAACGTCTAAATGGTAATCCAGTTCTCTCCAAGTGTTTTGTAGCATATCAGGAGTTATTAGACTTTTTTTACTTGGGGATTCATTAAATACGTTGTGTATAAACGAAAAATTTAAACTGTGGATGAGTTGAAGAAGCGTATCATTCAAGCAATTCTTGTAATAACTCCCGATATGCTACAAAACACTTGGAGAGAACTAGATTACCATTTAGACGTTTGCCGTGCTACAAAAGGTGCACGCATCGAAATCTATGATTGATATTCAAACTTGGTGAGATGTTCTTTCTATTTAAATATTTTTTTTTAATTCTAATGGGTAGTTCCGTAAAAAAAGCCATAACATTTAGATACTTTTAGCTCGGACACCCTGTATTTGTAGTAAATTTATTGACGTCTATTTATATAATAAAGGGAAACTAAGGGTAAAAAAACTATTCTAAAGCTTTAGCATAATTATGAATGGCTAGTATCTCATGTCAAGCAGAAATATTGGAATCCGTTTGGAAATTGTAAGTTTCAGAGAAAGACGACCACTATACTTAAATATCTTACATAATTATACCCAACCAATCAAGTATCATATCGAAAAGCAGACGATAGGGAGTTTTAAAAAGTTACAAATAGTCCATACAATTTCTTTTTTCTGCCAAACATTTTGTTTGAAAAATCCAATATGGAGTTTGTCTAGTGCCCACATGATTTAAATAAGACTATTATACTCAAATATCATACCCAATGCCTGATGGAAATAAACTACGTTGAAATCCTTCGCCCCTCTGAAACAAACATATCGAAACGCGACGTTGCTTCAAAATTGGACTGGGAATATTCATCGTGCGTTTTAATCGAGCGGAAATTTTAATTAAAGTGGCGAGTATACGGCGATTACATCTCGTTGACGGTAGGACTGATCGCTCTCTGCTATTCGCATACACAAAATGAAGACTGGACAAAACTCCCGTTTTATGACTCACGGGTAATTGATCATACAAGTCGATATTAGGTTTTGTTCCGAGGTAGAGACGATTGTTTACGTATCATGAACTAATCACAGTGACCTTTTTTTCTGGCCTTAGTGGATTGTTTTTATTGCTCGTGTCAGTCAGCTTCTATTAAACCATAATCCCAATCACTGTTGAAATTATTTTAGCTAATATTCAATAATTATGAGGTGCAGATATACTTTTTATCCATTTTTGTCTTAATTTCTAACTTTAAATATTTCTTTTTCCTATTAAAACATTCATTTAAGTAAGATTCTAAGATAAAAATCTATACCTTGATTTACCATTTTATTTAATTTACACTTTGAAAATTAACGGAAAAAGACAAATGTTCCTCTTAAATAAACTAACAAAAAACTATAAGCATAAAAATATTATTTAAAATTAGGATCTGTACATAAATCAGCATCATATTCACTTATGATATTTATGCTTAAATCTCTCACCTGTATAGTGCTTGCTTCCAGATAAAAGTGGTCAACAATTCCGCAGTTCTACGCGAATTTCTCGTGACAAGTACCTCCGTATTACCAAAATAAGTAATTTTTTAAAACTTTAATCTTGATAAAATTATAAAAACTTTGCAAAGAGAGAGGGTCCAAAAAGGCCAAAAGTCAAAATTATTTAGCTGTCATTGTATCAATCATGGAAGAAGTAAGATTTTTTCCTCCTTTTTTGCAGGATTGTCTGGAATTTGTGAGTCAGCAGTAAAAAGGAAGAGGAATTTTTATTTAAAATTTAGTATTCTTCAATATATTTGTTAGTTTTTTAATACGGAGAAGTCAGTCATGTAGACAATGTATCGGTTGTAAGGTACAATCTGGGATTTTTTTCCTTTCTTTTTTTTTAAGTGATCCTTTGTTATTAAAGTGCGTTACGTGCAGTTTTAACGGAGGCTCTATGATCCAGTTGCTTTCTATCGAACGTCATAAAATTCCTTCCATAAAACGGATTTTCCCCTCGAAAGGTTCAGTGCTTTTCTCAACATCCATTGTCGAGATGTCATGTTAATAAAAGCGAAAAACAGTTTCCTTCTCTTCCCTGTCTTAAATTTGTCATTTCCAATTCATGCGCTACATAAACAGACATATAATTTAAACTGCAGTCAAAAAATTATTATTTCCCTTTACAAACATTTGCAAAATAGGCCTAAAAATTTTCAGAGCTAGTAGGCATATCATTTTGTTATAGACTGTTTTGTTGAAAGAGACGTTGCAAAACCTTTGTGGAATGCAATTACTTTACATTTATTCACAATCCCTTATCTATATATATAAAACAGTTCCGTAACTGACTGACCGACTGACAGATAACGCACAGATCAAATTGCTGGACCTAAAGGGCTGAAATTTTGCATGGGCGACTCTTCTTATAGTGTAGGGATGCACTAAGAAAGATTTTTGAAAAATTCTTATTATATTATTTTAATAAAATTTTTAAGCTGTTTCTGTAACTTTTTTAAAGTTTGCATTTAAAATAATAATTTGAGGGTTATAAAATTTATATCACAAGAAAGATCATAAACATTCCTTTCAAATGAAATCATTTTCGAGTCTTTACCTCTATTTTCTGATTTTTTGCGAATTTTTAAAGATTAATTTTAGAATTTAATTTATTAAATACCGATCACGTGGTTTCTTTTCTTTTTGTGATACTTTAAATTAATTTTGAGTCACGAGCATAACAATGAAATAAATTGACAAAAAAATATTAAAATTAGTCTAAATGATAAAATTTAACCCCTAGACCAATTGAGATGGAAGTTTTTTTAAGAATTTATTTGAAAATAGAATGTTTTATGGATATTAAACTTGCAAATTAATTGCATACATTGACCTTTGTATTTAATTCGAATATATTCTTCTACATTATTTTGTCTATAAAAATATCTGTTACGATTTATATATATATATATATATATATATATATATATATATATATATATATATATATATATATATATATATATATATATATATATATATATTGGCCGTTATATTACATTATGGCCGTTATATACATTGGCCGTTATATACATTAGCCGTTATATTTACTTTAAATGTACTCCGTAGCGAAGCACGGGTATTCAGCTAGTATTTCCATAGATTAAAAACTAAAGTAGCTCTTATGGTAAGATCAGATCAAAACTCAATGGGAACTAGAAATATGAATGATCAGACTTTAGACAAGTTTATAAGCTGTGGGGATTCCCTAAGATTCCATGTGCTTTCTAAAATTGTAGTATTTCCTCCCACGTTCGGCATTTTAAATCGATGTGCCTGTCTTTTAATAAACTGGATCCGAGAGCCAGGCCCCTAATATCCAAACAACTTCTCTCGAAGCTAATATAAGCCGATGCAATCCATCACTCTTTCACGCTCTAAAGCGTGAGTGTTTGTCCTGCTTATATTGCGAGCGGTCAGTGGGAATGGTCAGCGAGACGACCCTTATTGAAAATCCACTTGATTAAAATGCACAGCCAAACTCCAAATTTCGGGAGGTAGAGAACCGAGAAATGCGTTTGGAGGCGGACAGGAGGCTTTGGAAAGACCATTTTGATTGTAAATAAGACCAATAGGAAAGTTCTAGATAAGTCCAGATGGTTTCAGATTGAGGAAACGTACCTGCAATAGTTTGTTTTAATCATAATTTCTGTTTATGTATGCGATCAATGCTAGAATGGGGCACCATTTTCAAAAGCTGAGTATTTATTTTACACTATCTTTTGAAATCAATGATGATACATTGTTCAATTTTGTCACTTAAGCACTAATCTAAGAAATAATGATTATAAACTACAGGGATAGAAGAAAAAACCGTACACTGAAAAAGGGTTGAGAGATGGTGCACGGTATATGAGTAGGTGTACGGCCGATTTATGAGTTATATAAAGAGGGAGAGAACACAAAAATCAAGTAACTTTGGAGGTTACTTGATTTTTGTGTTCTCTCCCTCTTTATATAATTCATAAATCGAGAGGACATATAAATAGTCAAGATAACATATTAAAAAGTGTTTGAAAAATAGACAGCAAAAATAAACATTTTTACTAACAAAACAGCTAAGTGTATATTTATATATTTTAAATTAGGTAATAACGAAAATACATTGCTCTAGTACTATACTATTAACTTAATATATTAGTTTATGTATCTGAGAAAGTACAGTAATTTAAGTCCTGTCCTCTTTCAGTAAATTCTCCTAAACCATATTGCTTTTTAAAACTACAAGGGTATTTTAAAATAGTTTTGTATACAAATTTATTAAGTATATACATACATATATATATATATATATATATATATATATGTGTGTGTGTGTGTGTGTGTGTGTGTGTGTGTGTGTGTGTGTGTGTGTGTGTGTGTGTGTGTGTGTGTTATTTTAAAGCATCTTTTTAAATATCCATTCTAAAATCTCATAACATTTGCGACTGGAAGTGATTCTCTCTTCTCTGTGATCTGCCAATTCAGATAAATCTCTTTGATTCGCTTGCATTTGTCATTTCGGTATTTTAAATTAATGGCCTCTACGTCTGTTATTTTAAAACTTAAAAGTTTTCGCTTCAGATTCTTTTGTCAGTGTCAACTTATCCTCTGAAGGGACAAAATGTATGCCTATGGAAACCACTGACAACTGCGGGATTCACAAGTTTCAAATTAATTTCCCGGTAGTCCATGGAAAATTATGCTTAAATTTCTCAGATAAGGGTTCTTATGTATGCATTGGGGACTTAAGCACTGAAGTTAGAGGAGATGATCGTATTGATAATGATGAAGAGGCATCAAACGAAGTCATAAAATTGCTCACCAGCAGAAGAGAAGGGGAGGTGCAAAAAAGGATTAAGGAAGTAATGGGAACATTTATAGAGGTGTGCAGGAAAATGAGAGAGTGAAATAATGGGCAGAAATAGCTCTATCCCTATTTACAAATAAAGCAATGGAGTGGCATTACAGAACGTATCTGGAGGTATATAAGACATGTAAAAAATTAATATAATCTACTATCAAGAGCGGTGACGTGAATTTTGACATGTCCCAAAGATGGAATGAGGCAGAACGTTTGTTAATAAAATGTCTAACTTGAAAGTGTGTTCGTAAAAAAATTCAAGCTTTGGACTTCGATGAGAGATTTTTTAACAAATATTGCTAGTACCACATATGATGGTAGATGCTTCGGGTAAAAGTTCTCTCTCCTATCTCCGACAAAAGATGCTTCAATTAAATGTTTTCTTTCGACAAAAGATGCTTCGAGTAAAACTTCGTAATATTTTCTTTAACAAAATATACTCAGAGTAATAGTCCAAACTACCACTCCAGACGTAAAATGCTTTTATCGAGCGATTTGAACATTTCTGACTCTCAATCCACTTAGATCTCAAGTCCACTCCGGTAGAAATTCATTAGACTAAAAATGTAAGGGCTTGAGAGGAAATATTAGATGTAATATTTCTTAATTTACAAAAAAACTAGGTTGTCGAGAAAACGACCTAGTCAGTAAGCTTACATCGGTCTGAATAATGTTTAATTTTAAGCATGTCTCTTACACTTAATTTAGTAACAGTTTATAATTCTGAAGGAACTAGTAAATCCCTAACCATTAATTATTTATGAAATCTATTATTAAAATAAAACTAGCCATCATGATAATAATTAAGCTAATTTACAAACTTGTACCATTTACAATTTTATGTTTGTGTTATTTGTGTTTAAAATATCATATGTTCCATTTAAAATATCAGTTTTTTTGCATCTTAGAATAAGCTGACGGTTTAGAGTATGTTTAAATTATAACTGACTGTAAACTTGTGGGAAAAAAACAGAACACAGCTTCTAAAAATTCACAATAAAAAATAAGACCCTGAGAATTGCAGTATGTTTCAGCATGATATTGCAGGATATCTTCGGAGAAATGATGTTTAAAATGGTTTCAGAAACAGTCCTGTAGCATGATGCTAAATAGAGTAGTCCGGAAATTTATTCCATCTTAACTGTAAGAATTTATGCTATTCACTGGAAAAATAGTGTTATAAATAGTGCCCAACTTCTTTGTTGGCTAACTGTGGACTTTTCTGTGATATAATGTCATAGATATTTCTTTCTACCTTTCTCAAAGCTAGTTCAGACATTTATCCGACAAAAAGGTGTAAAAATGCTGAATATTATTTAGCATTTCTACACTTTAGTCAACATATCCGTGGAAATATGTTAGGTTCGGAGAACAGGCACGATTTGTGGAGGAGAAAATTTTTGTTATCAGTTTTAAAAGTTAAGTTATTTGTTTTCTTTGCAAGTTTTTTTTCTTCTTCTTTTAAATTTGCGATACGTTTTTGAGTGAAAGCAAATATATCAAGTCCTCTTTTTTTCTTCTTTGAAAAGCGAGAAATAAATGTAAATGGTTAGAGAGCAAAACTATTCTCGCAAAAGACGAAAAAAATATTATTTTTCTCGAGCGATTTGTCAATATTACGACGAAATTTCGAAATGAGGATAGAAACAGGTTGTAAAATTATGTAATATCACTCTATCTTCTGGTAATAAATGCAAATGATATTTAAGCACCTAATGGAGTCTGAAAATTTATTGCTTCTAAAAAATATGGATGTAAAATATCTACTTTAAAAATGCTAAATATTTATAATAAATGTATATGCTTTAAAGTTCTTTTTTAAAATCTCGAGATAAACAGCTTGAAACCATAGGATTTATAGCAAATATTTAGCATTTTTAAATTGGAAAATTTACGTCCATATTTTTGAGAAACAATAAATTTTCAGATGCCAATAGGTGCTTAAATATCCCATGTATTTATTACCAGATGATCGAATGATATTACAAAATTTTGCAGGAGAAAACCTGCTTCTATCTTAATTTCGAAATTTAGCCATAATATTGACAAATCACTCAAGAAAAAAAAATTTCTTCCTTAGTGGGAATAGTTTTGCTCTCTAACAATTCACATTGATTTTTCTCTTTTCTAACAAGAAACTAAGAAGACTTGATATATTTGCTTTCACTCAAAAACGTAACCACAAATTTAAAAGCAGAGGAAAAGCCCTTATGAGGAAGAAAAAATACAACCTATAATCGATCTTTAAGTAAATTGATTTTTTCACTAAAGTAATTATTCCAAATGAAGAAGTAAGTTCATTCTAGTAAGCGGTTAATGGTATATTTCACGAATGATTTTTTAGCTCAGTTTCGGTAGTTTAAATTTCAGTGTTTGAACTAGAGTTATAGTTGAAATTAGAAGCATAAGTTTGTCATTGGGAATTAAGCGTACAACTGAATGTGGGGGGAAAAATTTAGAAAAACACACTTATGAAATACATTTACTCAACTTAATTCGCAAAATGCACCCAATGTTACACTAAAATATTTTAACCTAACATCCCAAATTCCAATAGCTGTTACCAGCAAGTAACATCATGGCTTCCTGTTAACTCGACTTCTACTGCATCTGTTGGTTTGATTGATCCTCGTATAGTTTATATCGTGACACAGAGGGTTATCGAAATAATGGAAACATCGCTTGGAAAAAGGTAATGCGGTACTAGTAAGGAAGTTGGGGTAACTAGGCCATAGATTTTCAAGTTTTTTATATACTATACTTTTAACACATTAAAATTATACTAACATGTTTAATTTTCAAAACTCTCTGTATTACATGCATTTTAGTAAGTCTTAGGGAGTCTGTTTCAGCTATGATACTTATTTCTTATATATATAAATATATATGTTATATATATGTTTAAATACAGGTGGGACCAGTTCCCATGATGAATGGGGTAAGTGGACCACCCATGTCTATTTCTTATAAGAAACTGCAGAATCTGTGAATAGGTAGCTGGGTCCAATGCTTATCTAGAAAAAGAAAAAAATTCTATCCCCATTTAAATATAATTTTTCAAAAAAACTACCAATGTTGTAAGATAGATTGTTATAAGATAGACCAGTGTTGCCACAACAGAGTGGATTTCCCACCTAATATGTAAATAAAAAATTTGGGAGGGGTTGACTGAGTTACTCCATTGGCCCAGTTACACCAACTTACCTTATCAGTTATCACGGAGTAAGTAATGCAGTCGAAACTAGAATTAACTGCTGTGGAATTAAATTGCAAAATGTCGGATCTCAATGACTTAATAATGTAATGTAAAGAAAGCCACTCATTGTTAACACCACTGCAAGAAAATATATCAGACAGTGCCACAAACACAAACTGGAGTAAAAATGATTCCTTGATAATCTGGGCGGATGAAGGGAGTTTTACTTTTTTCCGTGGTATTACTACTATGTGGTACAGCATCGATCCAGTCTAACGTTATGGAACATTTGTGGAAAAAATTGTAAAAAAAGTGTCCATCGCGATATCCTGAAAAATATGTACTAATTGTTCCTCCAACACCGGTGGAACAATTAGTACATATTTTTCAGATTAATGGTACCTAATTCCATTATCTTACGTGCAGGACAAAGTATCTATAAACATGTTTGTAGATTGACAATGCTGGTATTTCATACTGCCTAAATATATCCGGTATAGAATATTTTTCGTGAATAAACAGTGAAAGTGACTAAAACCGAACTTTTGAAAAGTAAAATTATTCAAATGTTCTCCATATACAAACAGGGGTTCAGACTCTGAACTACGAAAATTTAGAGGACTTGTACCAGTAAGCTTTTTGATTAAATTCCAAAGCATACGCAAAATGTGGCCTTATATGTTGTACAGGAGAAAAAAGTACAGACACTACTGTCTCTTAATTGGGATCGTTCCAATATTTGAAGTAGATCAGATCGTATTTTGTTTCCTTAAAACTATCAAAACAAATTTAAAATCATACGAACACAGGAGAGGGATATGTTTTGCTAAGTACGTTATAATAGTACCTATACTAGAAACTGCTAGCCTGGTACGGGAAACCAGACTCTCTACTATGAGGGCAACACAAACCAGACTCAGCCACTCCAAGGATGTGAAATTTACTAATACCTTTTCCAACTCTTTTGTTGTTGTTTTTGTTTATGCTACTTGACCGACAGCAACATCAGATCAAGTCCCGAATGCTATGGGCGATGAAGGTGCGGCTCTTGTTTTGAATAGCACTACAAGGGTCGGAGTCCCACTTGGCCAAAGGACCAGTTCCGTAGTTTTGAACCGAGTCAAGTGACGAGACCAGAGTACTTGGCCCCTCACCTCCAGAGGTAGTTTTGAGAACTTGGAGGACATTGCAGTCCCGACAGATTTTACGTGCACCAGCCTCCATTAGTGTACACGGCAGGGGATTTTGTCAGCGACGAGCATCGAACCAGTGACTTTCAGATTACAAGTCGGCTGCCCTTGCCAAATGGGCCACTGCGTTCCGACTCTCTGTTTGTTGGAAATGGCAAATTAGGCTGTCCTTGAAAATTGTTTTTTAACACTTTTTACAGCCAATCATAGTTCCCCCCCCCCGTGAATTTTTTAAGTAAATTTAAAGGTGCAATCAATATAGGGATTGCAGACCGGATCATAAATTCATATTCGGACTTCGGTCCTCAAATTTTTTCCAGAACCGCGTACCTGAGTATAACTCGATTTTTAATAATACAAGAACCACGAAACATATGCCCTAAGTATTAATGGAAAAACTATATTTGTTCAGAATGTAAAGAAGTTTAGTTTAGTGCGTTAGTAAAACATTTCATTTTCATTTATTTTAATTTAAGATAATTTAAGTAAATGTGTTCTAAAACCCGAAACAAAGAATTCTGGCTCGCTTATTTTTCTCTCTGAAGATATGTTTTTTTTTCTTCAATTCGCCGTTAGATTAGAAATATACCGAAGACTAGATTACAAAAGTTAAAAAAATATAAAAGGCATTATGTTTTTGCTGTTTATAGCTGCAATAAAGAAAATTTCTTTTCAAAATTTTATATGAAATAAATCAATGAAAGCAAATGACCCTCGATGGCATATCGCTTGACGACAGGAGAGGATCGACCTCTAAAAAGGGTCGAGGAGTATCTAGTAATTAATACTGTGGATGCGCTAAAACACACAAAGATCTAGACACAAAGATCTAGAAAGGGTTAAATAGTGAAGCATAGTAAAACTGTTTATCCCCATTAAAATGTTCTTGTTTTTCAGTGTTGTTGTTTGTAAGATTTTCCAATTTTCAATACCCGGTTCTACAACAGCTGGAACCGAGTATTCGGTTCCAATAATTTCAACCAAATACCCGGTTACTCGGTTCTAGAGTTTGCAATCACCAGTACAATATATTTTTTTCAAAAACTGGATTAAACTTAAGGGACATCTGTAAGGATAACTGGGTATCCGGTTGAAATTATTGGATCCGAATACTCGGTTCCAGCGGTTGTAGAACTGGGAATTTAAAAGCTATTACCAAGGATTGAACTGTACTTTCTTTACTTAATTGATAATTTATCTTCTTAAAAAATTTAAGTCATAAATGGGGTTAAATTTATAGAAAGCTTTATACTCAAATATCTCAAAAATGTTTATTTTATTTTAAGATTTTCAACTTAAAAAAGAGCACAAAAATGAATCTTGAATGGAACAAAATCCAACCACAATACATAAATTTAACCTTTTCCTTACGGGTTGGTATAGCATGTATCCCAAGAATGAATACGCACAAACACACACACACACATATATATATACATATACATATATATATATATATATATATATATATATATATATATACATATATATATATATATATATATATATATATATATATATATATACACACACACACACACATATATATATATATATATGTATATATATATATACATACACATACATAAAAACCCCTTAATGGCCGTTCTTTCAAAGGGGTTATGAAATTTCCCTTTCTAAAGAGGGAATCGGAAAAATGGACCCCGTAAGCTAAAGGTTAACATTGAGAGTATGAGGAATGGACACAGTATTTTAATGACACTATCATGGGTTCAAAATAAGTTAATGTAAGTTTCCTTTTATTCTATAATTGGTGAAATTTTAATGACCTGTTATTTCTGCACACTTTTCTATTTACAGGATAACAAATACAGATCGCATACATATTTTCTAGACACCGTTTACTGATTTTTTATTTTAGAAATGTACTCGCTTAGAATATGTAAATCCCAATACTAAGTATTTTCAAACTGATAGAGCAAAATATCAGTTGAAAAAAATACAATTCATTTCCGGCATAAATAATTCAACAACACAGAGTACTTATTAAATGAAATGTAGGTAATTTCTTTTTAGAAATGATCTGAGGTTACGAAGGGGTAAAAAATTCAATAAATGTTTTAAAATTTTTTATGCAGTTTTCAGTACTGAATTAGAAAAATAGAATTAGAAATAGTCAAAGAGCAAATTACTGATAATAAATTTTTGTCGCAATTAAAAGTGTTTTAATTAACAGCATTACTTCACTTTTCTTTTCGCTTAATATCTCAAAAATACGTCTAAGAGAACAAATTATTTGACGGGTAGTTAAGTCAGTAAACATCCAGATTACCATAATGAAAAATTAAAATGATTATCCTTACGATTTTTAAAAAAAGCTAACACCTATCATAAAATCAGTAATTAAATTAATTTATTGCCCAAAACGTAGCGTAAAATTCTGTCGTTTCCAGTAATCAAACTACAAGCCTCCTAATTTATTACTAAATTTAAACAGTCTGGAAAAAATGTATCTTACCTTGATCCATTTTATGTGCCTTTCAAAGTTAATTATAAACTTTCCATCGACAAATTCTCGTTTGATTTACGAAATGACACGGGTTACTGTGTAATTAAATTCATTTCACTGCACAAAAAATCTTTTTTTAATGAAATTGAAGACTGTCAAAGGAGAGATGAAATTTAAATTAAGTATGCAGTGCGGGCATTATCTGTGTTCTGCAACGTATCACCTGTAATTTTCTTAATTTTAGTCAAAAGTAATAGTTACTGGTAATTATATACCCTTGCACTTAATTACCACTGAATTTTTTTATCTTTTTTCTTTTATGTAGCAGTATATATTTAATGAGAAATGAGAAATGCAATTGGATAAAAAATATCATGTTCACTTGTTTTCCAAGGAGGCATCTAAAACGTTAACAGGATGGTACAATTTTGTTGTAGGAATCAGTTATAAAATGTCATTAGTCTTATGGATTTTTATTTCGTGGTTCTTGTTTCTTACGTTGCTTACAAACGTTACATAAAAAGTTATGCTTCCACATTTCTATTAATTTTCGTTTTCGATTTTCATTTAATTTTGATGTCATTGGCAATGTTTTGTCTAATTTTTTTTTCGTATACCTGAATGGCGCATAAATGCACCTGACTAAGTAAAAAGAAATGCAAACAAGATTAAATATGAGTTGTTTATGGGTTAATATTGTACATATTTTTGCGAATTTTACGAATATATGGTAATCTAGTCAAGTATGAGAGTTATCGCCAAATTGGCGATGGATTTGGTGACATATTTTGGTCGCCAAATTTGGCGTCATGGTGCCAAATGGTCACCAACTTGCCGTCTATACCTTTCTGGAAGCTTCTAGAGATATCTAGCTGACTGATAGGGGGCGCTTTGGAAGTCTATAAATGTACCTGACATTGGCATCAGAACTCAATTCTTTTCTACTGAGAACTGAATTTGTTGAATGTGCGTTAGGCGTGTATTGTATTGAAGACTCCTGACTTGTGTATCCTGACTTGTGTTTTTAGAATTTTCTGCTGTATAGAAGACAGTTGTTACGTTTTTTCTGCTTGAATTTGTGTATGCGCCTGAACAATTTACAGAATAATAAATTTTATTTTGTGTGCAGTTTCTGAAGAGATTTTATTCAATCCTAACGAACCCAGGAAAAACGGAACAATATAAAGTACAGATAAAATAGATAGAGGAGGCAATTATAAGTAAGGCACATTAGAGATGTGGGAAAAATAATTGTAGGTAATTTTCACTATAAGAATTCAGCTTAAAAATCTTTCAAGAATAAAATGCATTCCTTGTATTCTCCATCTCCACCCTTATAGTGTACCGGTGGGGTTAGATATACGCAAGATACCAATAATGTGTCATTATTGGTCTATTGCATATACCAATAATAAATGTTGCTTTTTATAATATACAGAGCTAGCCTTTCACTTTTCTAAGTATACGTGTTTTCTGCGGATGACATCGGGGGCTCACTGGAGTGGTTTCCAACCATTTTTTTGGTTAGACAGTTTTTGACGTTCGTGTATTCCATGAACATTAAATCTTGGAAGCTTTTTTTTATATTTGAGATTCTGCAATGACTTACTTTATTACTTGACATTTATATTTTTAAAATTAAAAAAAATCGATTTTGAAACATACTTCATTTAGACATCTTTAATCATATATATATATATATATATATATATATATATATATATATATATATATATATATATTGTTTCGTTTTACCTCGGTTCGTTAGGATTGAATAAAATCTCTTCAGAAACTGCACACAAAATAAAATTTCTTATGCTGTAAATTCTTCAGGCGCATACACAAATTCAAACAGAAAACACGTAACAACTGTCTTCTATAGAGCAGAAAACTCTAAAAACACAAGTCAGTATACCAGAGTCTTCAATACTATACACACCTAAAGCATTTTCAACACATTAAATTCTCAGTAGAAAAGAACTGGGTTCCAATACCAATGTCAGGTATATTTATTGATATCCAAAGTGCCCCCTATCAGTCAGTCAGCTAGAAGCTTCCAAAAAGAAGAAATCTTTAGAAGCTCCCAGAAAGGCCTAGAGGGCAAGTTGGCAACTAGTAAGGGTCATATCGCCGAATTTGACGATAACTCTTATATTTGGCAATATTACCATAGACTCGTAAAATTCGTAACTATATAACTATATATATATATATATATATATAACTATATATATATATATATATATATATATATAAATATAAATTCAAAACTTTTTTTTTACATTTATAGAAAAATTCAATACATGTAATTGAATATTTACTTGTATATTTATGAATATTTATGTTTTAGTACATAAAATATATAAGGACGTTTCGAGAGATATAATTCCATGTGATATATAAATGGACCTTTCCTATATCCGCTCTTTCGCTAATACTTTGTCGCCATCATCATCTTGCATGTAATTGAAGAACTAATAACTCATTAACAGGTATGGCCGTTCATCATCTTCGAGGAAGAAATCGATATGAATCGATCTAATTCCAGAGTTCAAACTAATGAGCATGCTATCTGTGTTACGAATTATTCAAGCAAAAAGAAGTATAATTTGGGGGATACATTGAAAAACTAAGCTCTCAAACGCAAAATTTCATTATTATTTCAGAATAACCTGTCAATCTAACAAAAAATATGTCAACTGCATGCATTCTTCTGTTGATCATAAACTGAATTGATTCATAATTTTATCGATTATCTTTGATTTATGAATAATAATAAAATTATTTCGTTAGTTTACTTAATTTTGTTCATTTAAACCCAAAAAAAATGTTTGCTTGTCTATAATATACAGAGCTAGCCTTTCACTTTTCTATATATAGAGTTGTATTATTTTGGTACGGATTACATCAGGAGCTTACTGCAGGTGTTGTCGGTCATTTCTATGGTTAGGCAGTTTTTGATGTTTGTATTCTTTGACATGACAGGTTTGAAGCCGTTTTTTGTTGCAATGTTACTGGAATGATTTTACTGCAATGTTTTTACTGCAATGATCTGCAATGTTTGTCGATACCAACGAAAATTACTAGGTATAATCAGGTTGGATTTCATTATAGCGGTTCTTCAGTAGGTTTTGAGAATGAGAAGGGAAATCACCTAAATCAACTTTGTAAGTATCAGTGCACGACTGTACACTTGCACGTCTCTCAGGAAACGCCCTGAAAGAGAATCAATTGTGTCCCTAGTTCCTGGTTTAAACCTATATCTTTATTTAATCGAAGTCGAGCAAAATAAAGTTTAAGGCGTTTACCATATTATTAAAATTTTGGTTTTCAAAGTCACTACCTATCTTGATCCTGGTTTCATGCTTATAAGGGGTTCTTCAGGTGAACACAGACAAAAATTATGCCAACTTTGTTGTCTATATCTTGCCCCATAATTTACAGAATGGATTGAAGAGGATGATTAGATTTAAGAATGTTGGACGGCAAATGATGTGCAATTAACTACACATGAAATCTGGAGTTACATTTTGGCGTTTCGTAAAAAAAAATTGGGCGAAGTATCAGTTCTACTTTGGTGCAAATTAGAATTGATATTTTGGCGAGTATAATATCAATTCTAATTGCGTCTGAAACTTTAGCAAATTAGAATTGATATTATACTCTTCAGACATTGCCACCAAAGCTGAATGGCAAGAAAATTTGTCTTAAAACACAGAAGCCCTAACATCCTAAGTTAAAAAAAAAATATTATATAACTTTCAATGTTATTTTCATTTTCTAAAAGGCCTATTTTGAAAGAATAACGTTTTCCCAGCATATAACATGATTAGTGAAATTCAAGCATCAGGTTATCCTGTTAGTCTATAAACAATTTTCAGCTAGTAGAATATTCATCTTTAACTAAAAGGAATAGCCACAATGAAATCTAAAAACGAACTTATGTTTTGTCATGGACCTAATTTCTACGATATAATTAAAAATGCGTATAACTCTGGTGATCCTGACCTAATTTTAACGAAATTGTTTCTTTTGTTATTATTCATGTCTAATATGCTGTGTTATTGCAATTTCGGTGCTATTATTCCCCATTTTACCATTGAATGTATCCAAGAACTCAGATTTATCATTAAAAGTTTTAGTGTTGTATATAAGTATTTAGTGTTGTATATAAATAATGCTATTTATAATTAGTTAGGTGGCGCAGTGGCCCAGTTGCCAAGAGCAAGCGGGCTAGTGATCTGAAAGTCACTGGTTCGATGCTCGTCGCTGATAAGCCACTGCCGTGTTAAACGCAAAAATTAACGCTGGTGCACGCAAAATCTGTCGGGGCTGTAATGTCCTCCAAGTTTCAAAAGTGCCTTTGGAGTTGCGGGGTCAAGTGTTTTGGTCTCGTCACTTGACTCGGTTCAAATTACTGGGACTGGTGCTTTGGGCCAAATCGGACTCCGACCCTTTTGACGCCAATCACACAGGAGCCGCACCCTTCATAGCTCATGGCATTCGGGAACTTGATCTGATGTTGCTGTCTGTCCAAGTGGCATAAGCAACAACAACAACCACATAATTAGGTTGTTTTGTAGCCATTTATATCTACGTAACTCAAGTGTTTTTAGAAATCATTTTCCGATGCACTTTTTCCTAAATAAATAAAATCTATCAAATTGATAAATGAATGAATATCTTCGTATTTAATTTTCTAATTGTGATAACCCATCTAGTTTACAGAATTTTACCATTTATCACCCAGTTATAATAAAGCTTATCCCTGTGCTCTGAGCAAATAAGCAATCCACTTAAGCATGTTTGATCATGAACACTTATAAGGGCAATTTGGAGTTCATTTTCAATATTGCAGCAACAAATGTGTAACGGATATTTTATGAAAACTAAAGTAAATTAAAAAGTATTCAGCCATAAAAATGGGGTAAATTGAATTATCCTACCTAGACTCCATTTCTCCTAATGAATTTTGCTGCACCAGAGAAATTTATCGCATAAATAACCTGATTTCAAAAGAAAAAAAACTAGTTTATCCCTGAGTGCAATTTCATTATAAATATGCCTTCCTAATAAACAGAATTGCTCATGGCTGCATTTAAAGTTTTCAAGCTTCGTTTAAATGACGGAACTATAAACCATAGAAAATTGTATTTAAAGATATCGTTAACGTGATTCCATTTTTATTTGTTTTCTAAACCCAATTATAGCTTTCTGAGAGCAGAAAATTCCTTGTGATTTATGAAATGCACTTATTATATGACTCGAATGGGGAAAAATTCAAACAAGCAAATGAACTATTTCAGTCTTTGTCTCACTGCTAGAGAAAGAATTTTAAAAGAAAAAAGGGGGTTTTGATGAATTCCGAGAAGAAAACGAAATTATATTTAAATTGATTTAAGCTGGGAATGGATTTTCTTTCCATAGAAAATATTTTATTTCAGAGCTGAATTCTAACCGGATAAAGATTGATATTCATAATTTTGACTCAGATTCAAATTCTTCGACTGCCAATCAAATAGAACTTCGTGTACAAGGCCATAGTGTAAGTAAAACAGAGTGATCGGGGTGGGAAGGAAAAGAAATAACCTTTTCCAAATATTAAAATGAGACAAATAAATTTACAACTGCATTTATTAATATTTTCAGGTAAACTTTAATTAAAGATTTTGGGTGCCTCATTTCAAGTGTAGTCACGATTTTTTGTACCGTTAGCTAATTTGTCAACATTTTCCCAGCAGCTATAACTAAGCTATAGTAACATTAACAGAAAAAAAATTCAGGTAGTCTCTTCTAACGAAACTACCGCGGGTTATTAACGTAGGAATACTTATCGTTGCTTACCCCTTTTGTATGTTTATATGTATGTATGTGTTACGAATATATGTATCAATATATGTACGTATCTATATATATATATATAAGAGCTTGTCTGTTTTGTTTTTTCCGCTATAGAATCATAGACTGTTTCACCCACCGTGACCAAATGTCGGCACAGTTAATGTTTTGGACCCGAGAAACTTAAATCAGGAAAAACGAAATTTGGGGCTCAATTAGTTTTTTAAAAAATTAATTTTTTAATGTTTTTTGTGCCCGATAGAGGTGCGTCTACCCCCTGTGGATTCCCTCGACCAGCTGCGTTAAGAGGGGTGGTTTGAGGATGGCGGTGGGGGGGGGTCAAATTTCCAATGCACGGGAGAAAGAGGGTTGGGAAGGACCTTAAAATCAGACGGAGGTCCGCAGGCTCAAAGTTTCTTTCTTTCTTATTGTTTGTATATCATTTCAGTAGAAACGTGCGAAGCGCATTCTGTCTGGCCAGATGAACATGAAGAGCGGGGGTGCAGCCCAGTATTTTTTTGATGGAATGCATGAAATATTTTATATCTATATATCTACCCGGGCAACGCCGGGCAATAATGCTAGTGTATATATATACATATATGTATGTCAAAATTTTGACGCATTGGTACTTTTTTGTTAATTATTTACTGCTTGTCCAAGCGATACAGACTGTGTTTGGCACGCTGCCAAAATTATAACTCGTGAGGTACGGACGAACGGTTTTAGCGTCCTGAAAATTTCCTTTCCGGAGGTCCGTTATGGAGGACAGTAATCCTACGTTAAAAATAATATGTTGAACAGCAATTATTTCAAATATTGTGTTAATAAGAAAGTCAACTTTTTTTTATAAAACACTAATACAATGTTTTTATAAAGCACTGTCTAATATTTGTCTCTCTTTTTAAAAGGCATTAACATGCTTTTTATTCTTATATCTGTCAAATTCTTGAATTGAAACAAATAAGAATAAATGTTAAATTAGAAAAGAACGATATCTGCCTAGGAACCTAGCTTTTGACTTAGATTCCACCCCCATACCGTTCTGCTGATAAGAATGCTAAAGGTAAAGAAATACCTAATGCGGAATTTCTGTGAAATTTTTACTGATGAATGATACAGTGCAGTCAAACAGCCCACTTTGGAAAGAACCGCCATCTATCACAAACCGTGGTACAAAATTTACAGCGCAAGAAGGTGGAAGTATGCACACAGCCTGCCGAAAGTTTGGTGCTTAAAGCCAAAAATAAAATCTTGATCTAGGTTTCGCCTAGGGATTGCTGAACCAGGCACCCGATTACCTATATGAAATTATTGCAACAGAAGACCATGTCGCAAGTAGTTGTAAATACGGGTATCAAAAAGTAGTAAATCTTAGGTTTAAAATTTAACATTTTTATGGGGATAAACAGGTTTTGTATGCTTCACAATTGATCACTGTCTAAATTTGGAACCTTTTGTCTTAAGGAGCTGGTGGACTTTCAAATTACCAAAAATCGAACAAAAATTGGAATATTTTTTGGGTGTATTAATATTTTAAAAATATGTAAATATTGGAATAAAATGCATTTAAAATATGTAATGAAAATTGAAATGAAACGTTTGTGACTTTAGAAAGTAAATATTAAAGGTAGGCGAAAAGAAATATCTTTTAAAAGGCTCTTTCTCAAAATGCGTAATTTCCAGATTTGCAAGTCTTTAAAATGCTCCCTGCGTCATAATTTTTGATAAAATTTTATAAAATTTAAAATGTATACTTCTTTAATCCATGTATCTAATTCAGGTTTCGACATTGTTCAGATTATCAAAGTTTAACTTAAGTGTAGAATAGTATAAAAATTTCACGAAAATTCAGAGTACAAGCATAAAATTATTTACTAAAAATTAACTATTCAACGAAAGCCCAAAGTAATCATAACTTTGTTCAAAACGTATTTATAAGCAATATAAAGGCAAAATTAATGGGGGGAGGAAGTTGAAAATTCGATCGAAAGAAGCATTTTAAAAAACATAATAATAATTTCAATTAAATTTTTTTTAAATATTTATAAAATTTTACAAAGTGTTTGATATAGTTAAACTTTAATGAATATATATGAAAATTTTAGATCTCTGAGGTAAAAATTTGAAAATCGCTTTGTAATATCCACTATCCCCTTAAGCGCATCCACAGTATTCACAGCAACATTCTCCGAGACCATATCAGATTTTGAATCACTCCCTTCCTGCCATTAGAAGATTGGTCATTGGATGTCATTTGCTTTTATTTATTTATTTTTTTTAATTTTCAAAAGATATTTTATTCATTACGCTTACAAACAGCAAAAATACATGTTATTTTATATTATTTAAAATTATGCAATCTAGTCTTCGACGAATTTCTAATCTAGTGGCAAGTTGAAAATAAAAGCATAAAATCTCGACAGAGAAGAAAAAAATGAGCTAGAATTAGTAGTTTTGGATTTTAGAACCCATTTCCTTGAATTAAAATAAATTTTAAAGGAACTTATTTTTTACTCATGCACTGAGCAAAATTAATTTACATTATAAATAAATATGGGGTTTTTCAAATATAACTAAAAATAAATAAACCAACAGAGCTAGATAAGAAGAATGCAAACAAAAAACAAACAGAAATCACGTACTCAGGGCTCCACGCACCAGAGGCAAGATTCTGTAGTAGTGCCGGAACTGAACCAGAAATCGAGGTAACCGACTGGTCTCGTTATGAGGGAGGTATGGTGTGTTGAGCCCTTACTGTAAGTTGTCTCTGACTTTTCATTTTCTTTTGACTAAATGTTTCAGTGGGGATCTCGGGGCCTTGGGATGTCTTTTGGTTATACCTGCATCCTATTCAGAAAGTTCCCCTTGAGGTAACTGATTTGGTTAGGCTCCCTGATGACGAGACCAGTCGGTTACCTCGATTTCTGGTTCAGTTCCGGCACTACTACAGAATCTTGCCTCTGGTGCGTAGAGCCCAGAGTGTTTGATTTTTGTTTGATTTTTGTCTGCATTCTTCTTATATTTATCTAGCTCTGTTGGATTATTTATTTTTAGTTATATTTGTCCACTTTCAATACAAGGATATGAAGCAACTGCGCAATCGTTTATTGAAAAGTTTTATGTTTTCTTTGCAAGGGTAGGTTTTAAGTTAATTTGTTTGGCAGTCTATGCTCGCTTTTTAATTTTTTTTTGTTAGTTTGTTTTGTTTATTTTATTTTTAAATATGGTGTTTTTAATTAATATTTAGGAAAAATATTTTGTTTCATGTATTATTTAAACTCGGAAATACGCGGGTACCCGATTCTGGAAAAAACTTTAGAACCGAAACTCAGTTCTGAATTTTTAGACCGGATTCTGCAATCCCTAGTTTCGCTCTTTTTACGTGCTCTTCAGCAAGACATAACCGATTAGCGCGCTGAAGGGAAAGAAAATACACAGGAAGATATATTTAAATTTTAATAAATACTTCATTTATGTTGCATTTTAAACAGAAGAATATAAATTTATAATTTTGTATTATTTTAAGAGGTAACTTTTTCTGTTTTCTCAATGAGTACTTTTGTACGACAACGTATTTCGTTTTTAAATCATCCTATAGGACACTAGAACGTTCATATCCCTTTCTTTTTTTCTCTCTCTACATAGAACCACTAAGAAACACATTGCCGAACTGGTACGTGTACTAGATAGCTTTACAATAAATGAAAGATTCTAATTCTGATTCTAACAGATAAGAAATGCATTGTGAAATGAAACTGCCGTCTTTCCTCTAATTTTAACATTGAAAACAGTATGGAATATGTTTAAAAGTACTACAACCTGATAAATACCCTAATACTCACATTAATAATTCTATTCTATTTCTCATTACATTAGAGGCATCACATTTTCTCAAGGGCCCTTGGTAGCCTAGTGGTAGCACGTCGGCTTTAGGCGCTAAGCGAGTGCTCAGTTCGAATCCTGACAAGCACACTTAATTACCTACATGTCTAGGCCGGATATGGGTACGTTAAATCCGTACACCGGAAAGTCCCTCTATGATGTCAGAGAGGGTGGGAGAAGATACGATCCCCCAAGATGTCACCTTTGGGGTTGCTCAGTCAAAATTGAGGTGACACCTGGCTAAATCAGACTCCGACCCTTGTGGTGACATTATAAACTGGAGCTGCACACCTCAGTTCGCTAATCAATAAAGGCCAGGGGGCATTAGAAACAACATTTAGAAACAACAACATGTTTACAAATATATCACTATTGTGTGCCGTTTTTGCATGACTGAATTCAGGACAGTTAATGTAAAGGTTTTTCCGTTAATTTCATACATAATGAGCAATCTAGCGTTGAATGCAGTTAAAAGCAATCCTGTTACAATGTTCCAAGTTTTCAAATATAATTAAGTAATTTATTTTCAGAGTGTTTATAATAGTTAACGGGGTACATATTGGTAAATACTTCAAAATTGGGTAAATACCATAACTAATTGGAAAGAACAAATATTCTCATTATGCTACTTGTGCAGTTCAGAATATTAAAAACTTCTTTTTAATATTTCCCTTATATATTTTGCGGGGGACAACTTTAAAGAATAAAATTGACTAAATTCAAGAAAATAAATGCCTTATTCTATATAAATAAGGTGGTATTAATATATTTTCTATTCTTTGCAGAACAGATTAAAAATTTTGAAAATTCATCGTAAAGTTAGAAGCTCATTTTATCGGTATTAATATTCATGAAAAGAGGAAATAGTTGTGTCTTAATTAAGTTTGAGTACAATTTAATGTTAAAGCAATAACTCGTGCAAAAGAGAAAAGGAAATATAAAGTAAGTTTCTCTCTTTAATTTTTTTTTTAGTCTTTATCCGGGATCTTTTGACTCTTGGAAAGATTTGCCGAACTCTCTTTCACTGAGCCATGATAATTAACCTTTCAAATTAACCTCTGTAAACTTTAAATTATTTTTACAAGTATAATAACTTATGAAAGTATAAAATTTTATGTTCATAATTATGCCTTTTAATCTCACATATTTTAAAGATTTTTCGATCGACCGAGAGCATATCATTAGTTATTTCTTCGTTCCATTTATCATCTTTTTTATGTTAAATGCTCTACTGATACTCCTCATTCACAATATCCGCTTGTACCTCCGCGATCGGAAAATTAAAATTGAGATTAAAAAAAATTAGGTGTTTTGAGACAGGCTTAGCGTAGCTCAGATCAAGAATGTCTTTTGGGATAAAAAAAAATAAACTATTATACCGGTTAATTATTTAGGATTACTAAATTTTGTTATTATATTTTGTATCCAAAAAGGACTAAGGGCTAAAAAGAAAAGCGTACATTTTGTTGAATATTCTAAAGAATATTAACTTGGGACCTTCGTTGAGAATTCTCAAATAGTTTCTTTACTCGTTGGAAATATTGTTAATTTCGCTTTACACGTAATCTTACAGTTTAAAGCAGCAACCATAAAATGTGGGTAGCCTTGTGATACCGCTTTGAGCTTCGGACTGGGAGGTTCTTATCTTGGCGAACGCCATTAAATACCTTCGTGGCTAGGCCTGGTATGAGCAAGATAAATTTGTGGATCGGAATGTCCTTCTATGAGGTCAGTTAGGGTGGTAGAAGGTATGAGCCCCACAGATGTCGCCCCTGGGATTGCTCAAGCAAAATTGCGGCTGCAGTTCGCCAATTTCGACTCCGACCCTTGTCGTGCCATTATTGTAAACCAGAGACATATTCCTCTGCCCGATGCCATTGATAGACTTGGTCTGGACTTTATCCTCTCAGGCTGCACAATAAGAAAAACAATAAAAAGTTATATTTTACTTGACTCGCTATATTCAAAATTAGTTGCAAACAAAATTTTATTTTATCAGCTTCCATAGTTATGATGCTATATTAACTTGAAAACAGTATTTATTTCAAATTTAACCCCTGGCAACCAGAAAAGAAAATATTGACTAAGAATCAACCCTCAATACGCGGAGGAGATTCTGAGATTAGTGAAGATGGATTATTGGTGCAGTCTCTAGTTTTTGCTTGGAATGAAAAAAAAATTGCGCGTTGTTCCGGAGCTCTACAGATGACATTTTATTGACGAAATAAATTATTAATTCATAAATTTGTGAAGAGCAAATGTTTTTCAAAGAAAAGTTTAAAAAACTCAAGAAAGCTTTAGGGATGAAGACGATTTTAATCACAATCAACTAGACTAGACAATCCCAGGTACACGGTATTATGGCAACTGAAATTAATATTCTTGACTTTATTTAAATTAAAAGTAAAAAGAATCAAGATTATAATAAAGAATAAAAATTTAAAATTATTGGAATACACAGAAATCAATATTTAGACCCAAACTAATGTTTAAAGGATATATGAGAATAGTTGAAACTCTATAAAACACAATTCAAATAGCTCTGGCGAGAAGCATACAGCATTTTATGGAAATGACCTGCTTGAATGAATCCAAATTCAGTACGAAAAGTAGTTATCCCGTCTTCAAATATATATGCCCGAAGTCAACAGATTAAACTGACAGCGATTTTATCTACGCTACTGTCATGTGCGCGTGTTTAAAATTGTATTTTTCTGGCGCTTATAGAGATAAAAGGCGGAACCATTATATACTGTACAATGAAAGAAAACATTTTCTTCTGGAGGTAATAAAAGGCTTTGAACTAATATGACCGTATTCCAACTCCTGAAAGAAAGAAAAAAAAAGAAACATATCTTATTCTAGACTCCACCTTACTGTTGTATGAATGAATTCTTTTTCTTTTCCTTTCTTTAGTATAAAGATCTTTATAAAAATTCGTAATAGAAAAAGAAATGAGAAAATAGCCATGGTGTGACAAAAATGAACAAACACAAAAGCAGACAAAAAAATCATGTCCAATACCTGCATCAAAAAGAGCTATGTGTTTCGTAAAAAGTTTTTTCTCTTCCCTAGGACCTGTTTCTATTATCATAAAATTGTAATTATAGGACGTCCATGTGTGTACCGGGGAGTGCTGTAAATGATAATTACATTTCATTTTGATTTTTTTTTTCGGAACGGTTACTGGCGAGTATCCTCACACTAGATGTACTATTAACAACTTGAATACTAATTCACACAAAGAAAAAACTATTGGGCAGATAATACCGATGTTTTCAAATGATTTCTTAATAAAGGAGGTTTGTTAACATCGTGGTTTCTGTTTTAAATGTACAAATTAAGGAGGGAATTGAACCACTATTTCCCACATTATATAAGATTAAATAATATTTGAATGCAAAGAAAATAAACCAAATTTAAACGGTTGCCAAATTTGATCATAGAAGTGTAGCTTTTGCGTGATATCCGATTTTATTACTTGATTTTACAAAAGTATAAATGAAAGGATTATCTGAATAGTTAAAATAATTGAGGATAATATACATTAGGGCGGGTATTTAAGATTTTATGAATATAAAATATTTTATTAAAAAAGATAATCTAGTAATTAAAACCTATGGTAGAGGTTTCAATGATCAGCTGATACTTCTGAGCATACTAGATAGCTAACACTATGTCTCTATATATTCCAACAATATGTATCTATATTATATGTGCTTTTCAGGGCCTTTAAACAAACATATAACACTATCAATGCCGCTGTCTTAGTATAGTGACTAGTGCCACAGGCCACCACTGCTTGGGCCAGGTCTAGAATCCCAGTCAAGGCATGAAGTTTTCAGTGATTTTCCTTCATATGAGGCAAAGTTAGTACACTTAATGAGTGATCCCATTATAGAGAAGCCAACAAAAATGTGTGAAGTGCATAGGCAAATGTCCTCTACACGAGTCCCTACTGCATTGAAAAAAAATATTAGTAAGAAAGTTTCAATGAGACGTATAATAAAAACTCTACACTAGTGTAAATCAATACATACAGGTATCTTGTAAACGAAAAAAAAAAAACTTGTACTATTTTTTAGTATGGTGTTGTTTCACCGTTGATAAGTATAACCTGTCTTCTTCCTCGGAAGCAATTTTTGGATGTTCGGAACTGAACGAAAAAAAGTATTGCTCTATTTGTCCATAAAAGGCTGTATGAATTCGTTTTTGTTCCGGGAAGTATGAAGTGATGTGTAAGTGCTTCCAGAGCTGTCAGAACCTTTCATAGTTAGAAATAGATTTTCAGCCTACTGCATCTCCCGACAGTCCGCCTAAAAGTTTATTCGTTCGTTTTTAATGAAAACAGAAAGACGATGGATACATGAACTCATCGAACTATATGATGTGCCTCCGTTTTATAGTTCACTGACTGAGATCCTATTTTCATGCAGAACAACTCAACGACGAGTGTGTCGATGAATGATAAATTAGAGTTTCAATTTTAACAGTGTAATTCTTCACCATTAGCCAGTCAATTGTTCTTGGTACAACGCGTTAATACGTGATAGTCCGTCTTTTAAGGAATTTGTATTCTTTCGGTATTGAATTTCACTAAAAATAACTTTTCTGCTTAATGTTATATTGAGATAACTTAGTTTAAAAAGTTTAACTAAGTTAAAGAAACTTAGCTAAACAAAGTTTTTAAACAATTGTGTCAGTCCGTCCGTATGCAAATGTTGAGACTAATAATTTTTTTAAATTTGACACTTATAACTCGACGCTTTGTGTGTCAATATAAACAAGATGAACATATAATCAAGATGTCAATATAAACAATATTACGAAGACTGAATACTCGACTGACATGTGCAAATTTATGTTTTTTAATCACAGATACATTTGACAGCCTCGTGACAACAATGGCGCACATTTGGAAATCTCTGAGGTTCTCTCTTAAGTCCTTTTTTAACAAACAATAAGTGTAAACAGTTATCAGTCCATTCTTATACACACCCAGTGGTGGGATTCAGCCGGTTCTCACCGGTTCTGTAGAACCGATACTTAATGTAGTAGGTATCGGTTCTGCGAACCATTACCTGATGAGCGCCAGCTGCATCGTTCACAGGACAAACCTTCTTTTTTAAATAAACCTACCCTACACCGAGCCGTTCCAGTTTAATCGGTAAGAAATAGAATCCTACTCCTACTGTGCAAAGATTGTTAAGAAAAAATCACATAGCCTGTGATAAAAGTGAGGATGCCAATCAAATAGCAATATGGAAATATCTTCAATAATAGTTTGTCAGACATTTAATATTTTAAAACTCTTTCTTAAAACACAATCTAGTTTTGTGTACCTCTTTTATTGGTTTTATTTGAGTAATTAATGCATGAATTATTAAACTACCTTTCTATATATCTTTCGGTACACTTAAAATGGTCATCAGTACATAGAACCTGTTGTTAATTTATTTGAATCCCACAGCTGTTTACACCTATGTGGCTTTAGGAGTTTAACTCTATATATATACAAACAGTATCTGCGACTAGCGCTCTGTGGATCCGGCATTGCATCCATAGGGAGCCATTCTTATTACAGATATTATGACTTACCGAAAACAATAAGCTCGGTGTTTCCAATTTTCACTCGTGTCTTGCATAAGATCGCCTTTAAATGTTTTACATGAAACAGATTCCGATTATCTAGAAAAATTACATTTAAGGGAAATATTTCTGTTATTTTATTAATGTAAATATTCCATTTCTTTCTTCAGAATTACAAACGTTCAATTTACCGAAAAGTCATTAAAATGAATATACCTACTCATTGATCATCTTGTTTATATTGATACACAAAGCATCGAGTTATAAGTTTCAAATTTAAAAAAAAATATTAGTCTTAACATTTGCATACGGACGGACACAATTGTTTAAAAACTTTAACTATTTCTAACTGCTAGATATGCTAAACATGTTATAAAACATTTAATTAAGATGTTATGAGATATTTTTTTTCATTATTGTGAAAACAAAATGGGAAGTGCATAATTACCATTTTGCCAGGTATGCTATGTTAATAGAAATATTTCAGTGCGTGTTATGCAACTCAGGTTACTCTTTTCACTTCTAATTCAATCATATATATTTCAGCATGCATTTGTTTCAAAGACTATTACATCACCTTTGTACATTAAAAAGTGTTTCGTTCACCGACTGACTAATTCAGTTAGTTCCGTGCAGCACGCCTGCTTGTAACCAGCAACTTTTCAAAAGCAGTTCGTCATTTCTGCTAACAACAAAATCTAATCATCTCCCATCCTAGATATTATCACGCGCGAATGAGTGCATAATTGACTGAAACATTCGTACTAGAACCGTTTTAACTTAAATCCCTCGGTATATCCATCGTAATTCATATAGAGAGAAGATTTTCAGCTTTCGCGTAAATTTAATAAGATTATCATGACAAATAAATATTTTATGTGCTTATTGGATAAGAGGAGAATACTTTGGCGAAGTCCTAAAATGATCATTTTAGCTGCGTCAAGTAAATTCCTCTTTTAATAATATGACATATGGGTGATTTTGATGCGCTTTCTACCATTGCCCAAATTTAATATGAGACTACCAATAACGCCAAATAGGGTGAAATTTTGACGCTAAAGAGATGTGAGCTGTAACTATTTGTCAATATGCACTTTATTTAGTCAAATTTCAGATCAGCTCTAACAGCTCCTGACCAGTCGTCAGAAATCCATAGTAAGTCTCAAATCTGTTTTTTTTCTGCGCTCTTAATGCCTAAACCTAAGTGGAATATGGACACTTTGTCTTTTGAAATTTTAGAAAGTTTATGATTGTAAGCGAAAGGAACTAAGTGTTAGCTGCCCTCTAAAAAAATGTTCAAATCGGTGAGAATTTAACTGAACATCCCTAATTTAATTTTCCCTAGATACAACGATTTTAAATTTTCACTAAAAAATAATGTAAGGTTAAAAATTTCAGAAAATGGTTTTCGTGATGCTCTGTTGATTAGAAAATATGTCACAACATTTAAACTCGTATGAATTATTTTTAGTGTCGTAAGTTTCCTAAATCCTTAACCGATATTCCTAGGACCCCACTTAGATAACTTATGGAAAAGTCCTCGGTGGTATTCCTAAGTTTTAAAAATGCAGTTGATAGATATTTTCTCAAATTTCTCGAGAGAGTACTGTAATGCGTCTTGTTCCAGTCACTGTAAGTAGAACTGCGCTAATCATGGGGGTTGGTGAGACAACGATAATGAAAATCTATAGAAAGTATAAAATCAAATCATTTCATTCCTTCCAATTCCAAAACTATTGGTCGAAAGCAGAGTATAGATAGAAACCAGTTAGTAATAAATAAAACAACCCGAATGAATTGAAATATTTCCCACACTTTCAAAAAAAATTCCATAGAAAGTATATTTCGGTAGAAATCTCTGATATCCCATGGAACAATTCGTCCGAAATTTATTTGTTGATTTTTATGATCATGTTGTGCATCGTAAACTCATCACAGCCAGTCGAATTCCAAAATAAAGAGAATTTTTGCGGATAGCATCGTCATTCTTATTTCAATGACTAGCAGTCTGTCATTTGCTTCAAAGAAACGCCATTTGTTTTTATCCAACATTAAGTGCAAAGCTCCAACTGCGCAACAGGGCTGTGAAACAGTTGAGTGGGTTTCTATACCAGGGCAGTGAGTATTTGTTAGGCAAATGAACCTTAAAAGGGCTATCTAAACTTTAGTTTATTACATCGTTTACTTGTATTACTTTCCGACATTCATGCTATCGTTTTAGACTGACGTAGCACTTATTACCTAACAACTAATGGCGTCGCGGCAACTTTGACGTTATACATCTGAGAAATGGAGGTTTTCATTTATTTTCCCCATGGTTTGTTACTTTTCCTTTCCAGTGTATTTTATGCAAATATGCCAGTGTTATGTTACTGGCTTGTATAAATACTGCTCGAGTTAGAGCAAAGGTGCGGCTCGACAAATGGAAATTTAAAATTAATTCTGGAGAATGCGATGCTGTCATGTTTACATCTAAACGTAAAAAGACATTCAACAGTCACCAAATTCAAATAGGAAACACAAAAATCCACTGGTCTGATACCTTTAAATACCTTGGTGCCGTTTTGGACAAAAATGTCACATGGAAACACCATGTCCTCTACGTCAGGGAGAAGTTCCGAGCAGCCAGAAGATTAATTTACCCATTAATTTCTCGGAACAGCAAATTAAGAATAGCCAATAAAATGCTCATTTATAACTCCTATCTTCGTCCTATCTTATGGAGTGCCAGCGTGGTCATACTGTGCAAATACCCATATTAAAAACTCGCATCTGCTAGGAGCAGCACCATTAGGCAAATCGTTAACGCGGATTGGTATTTCAGAAATACTTGCATTTACAGGGAGTTAGGAATCCCTACTATTCGAAATTATCTCAAAAATCAACCTATTAACTTTCACAACTCAATTGACAGTGAACTTTTAATTAATCTTGCAGACTATGATCAAGCAGACCTCACTAACAGGAAAAGACCTCGTGCCATCCTGAGTCTTTCGCCTTAAAATTCTTTGCCCTCGTCATTTAAATAAAATGTAAAAAAATTTAAAAACTATTCTTGGCTTTTCCAAGGCTAAAAACTATTAAGTTTTTATAAAATAAAATAAAAATCTATTTTACAATCCTTAAACTTTCTTCTAGCACTTATTATTTGTCTCTGAGTAAATCCTTTTGGATTTGCTCGATTTCCTAGTTTTAGAACTCACGGATTCTGAAACCTTATCTCTCTATCAAAACTCTTTTCTTCCTCCTCTCTCTACCTGCCAACTGAAAACCAGCTGTCAGACAGCTATTGACTCCGCCTCCACCAGAGAAGCATCACGAAGATCCTGGAGACGTCCATTGAGAACTCTTCATTTCACCCTCCAAAGCTCTGACCACAAAACTCTCTGCTTTACTTTTGTATTGCAGTTTACGCTTCCGAAGATACTGAAAAACGAACATTCCTTTTCTCATTTCGGTGGAACTTTCGCTCTCCGTTGTCAACCTCATAAAATATCTGTGTTAGATGGTGATGGCCTAGGTAACACAGTTAATCACATGTTCCTATGGCAAAGGTGCCGCTAGCAGCACACGCAGTTGAACTCACGAGCTAGTGAGATTCGTGTGTTAGAAGTCTCTGTGTGAGATTATTTTGATTATACAAATGCTTTAACTTATTGCTTTTGATATTTTTAAATGTTTTTGAAGTTCGGAATAAACTAAGTCTATGTTGATTCAAATACCAGACCAGTGCGTACTCTCCGTTTATTGACACTCTCCGTGACACTATTTTCTTTCGTTTTTTTTCCGAAAGGTCGAATTTCAGCATATTTTTATACGAATTTTCTACAGAAATGCTCGCATTCTGTGGTGCAGGAAAATCCCAGTTACCGTCGAAGAAGTATGCAGTCAGAGTGCTGTCAAAGGATCCAGTGAAAATTGCGATGGAGTCAAAGAGATACGGTGAAGTCCTCTGTCGATTTATTTTAGTATTATCTAGCCGTTATGGGAATTTTTGAAGCTATAGATCGGTTTTCGATACCCAACAATTTTATAATCCCTTCAGTTTATTTTGAACCAAGTCTTTACACTTCTGCTGATCAGCCTGCTGTGTTCATAAACTAGTATGTATCAGAATAGGTGGCAATATGTTTTTAGAAAAAATACCCAGAAATGTGTCAAAATTATTCGTATAATTACTAGTCACATTCTACAACTAACACGCTGACAACATATTAATTTTAATAACTACGCGTCATGCATATATTCAGTCTTCGCCGTTCACAAAACTCAAAAAAGTTTAATATCATACAACAAGCGATGTCTTGAATATTGCTATCGTACAAAATCAGTTTTAAAAATGAATACACTTTGTAAGATTTGTGGAAAGAATTCTTCAATAGGCAGTGTATATTTATAAATAATAACAACAATAATACTTTAAATAGATCCCTTACTTTTACGATTGGTCTTTTATTTGCTATTTGGAACTTTTGGAATATATATAATGTACACTTCCACAAATTGCTTCCTTGCAATAGTAAGATTTGGCAGAAACATTGGTAACTCTTCTAATGAGTTAATTTCTCGTTAAAAGCTCGCTAATCGATCATGTTTGTATATTGGAAGGCTTTATGAAGAAATTGCTGGGTTCGAGAATTTTCAGAATGGAAAGGGATTTAGAAATGAAAAATCAATTGTACATCACAAAATACAATTTCTCTTCCCTTTCCTAAACCGAGCATTGAATTTGCACCATTACAATTCTCCCATTTCGTTTCGAAATGCTTTTTACTGACTTCAATTGCATTTATAAAGTGTTTTATTTCATGTTTCAGCACCAGAATGGTGAAATATATAGGTGGCTTACTTCGAAATAAAACACTCTAAGATATTATGATTGAACGCTGATGGAATGTATGCCCATTTATTTTTCACTTTCTTTTCCCTGAAGGTTTCGTGCACTAACCTTAGGCTACAGAATATAATTTTATACGATAAAAATGTCCTGTCGCATTACTATGCCGGGGCACAATAAATGATTATTTCTCGATATAAAACTATTATTTTGTCATTTTTACTAAACTCTTGCATAATATCGGTATTGATATATATATATATATATATATATATATATATATAATTTGCAATGAAATCATCCGTATGGTCACAGATATCGATCAGGAATCTGTGGTAAAAAAAATGCATATTAGTGACGGCTGACTGTAATGATCTTCTAAACTACTCCTCTTTTTGTCTTTCGGGTCCATTAAGCATTCATGACAAAATGGTAACCGTAGCTCTGTAAACCATCATTTAACTAGCCAATTTCTGTCTCCAAGTTTGCTCGGTGAAAGTAAAAAGGAGGGGAGATGAATGGACAACCCAAAAAAACCATTGTTTTTGCATGATAAAGTATGCTATTTAAGGGTATAAAGCAGCATTAAAGAAACTGTTCACGTAAAACTAGTTAAAACGAGATGCTGAAACGATTCATCAATTTTCCACTTAAGTAAAAAGTTTCCTTTGTATTAATTTCCTTGAAATTTGGTTAGTCAAATTGTCAGTAAATACCAGTAGCATAGAACCAGTTTTATGTTACAACAGTATCTTTGTAACTTAAATCAATAAATATAAAGGCTATGCTATTGTAAATATATACTCCTCTTATGTTACAACAGGATCTTTGTAACTTAAATCAATAAATATATAAAGACTATGATATTGTAAATTTATACACCTTCAATGCCCAGGCAACCTCGTACGTTGGAGGTTTATATATTTTCAACTGACTCCGCAGCAAGGCATGATCTACGCAATTTTTTCAACTCTATATCTGACTGCAATAGCTTTCAATAGGTTGTTTAGTGTTTAGTATATAGTATTTTGTGATTAACAGCCATTATATCTAATACCATTTATATCAAATGATGGCACACTAGAAGAATAAAAA